>CM076900.1:16194416-16223977 GCA_039519145.1 Kokia cookei | reverse complement strand
TCTTATTCTAAAAGAATTTGCATAAATTCAAAGGTTACCATCCTCGAATTATCCACCAATCATATTTGAAGAAGGAGAAAGTGAGGAGGAGTTGGGGGAACCGATGAGGAGCAAGGGGATGATGACACGAAAGATGAGTATGAAATATTTTTCAACCCCAGTACTCTACTCCTAAAGGGCCAATGATTCAAAATCAAGTAAGATAACAAGGTGGGAGCTCCAACTACAAGTACTCCGGCAAAGGCAAAGCTCCTATGGATCCTCAGTCAAACTCAGAGGAAGAGGATTGAAGTTTAGTAGTTTTAGATTCTATTTTATTTTAAGACTTGTAATTTTAGGGATAATTTTTAACTTCTTGATCTTAAGACTTATATAATTTGTAAGAGTAGAATTAGAATTTATTTTTGCATATATGCCTCAATTCTTTATGCAGGAACCCCACATTATGGAGACACAACAAATTCGAGCATTCACACCAAAGGAATAAGGAAAACCACCATGAGAAGAAAGAGCCTTCACGATCAATCGGGTAATTTTGTTCCTTACTATTTATTGGGTTTCACATTGAGGACAATATGTTTTCTAAAGTGTGGGGGGTAACATAGGAATATATGACATATAGTTTTAATTTTCAGTTTTTATTTACCTTTTGATGTGTGCTTGAGCTTGTAGAAATACAAGTGATTGGTTAGGAGCATGTATAATAGGTTGATTGTGTTTATTGATAAATTTGGCATGAGGATGAGGAATTTTTTAGTTTTGAGCATGAAAATTTTGAAGTTTTATAAGTTATATTATGTATAGATAGAAAGGTATTATTGATACCAAATGATGTGCATAATATGAGGAAACAAGCATGCTAATATATATGATAGATGATAATTTTGAGATTAAGTAATTAAATTGATATTTGTGTATATTGAGGTGTTTAGGATTTACCTAAGGCATTGTTTGGACACATCTAGAGCTAAAAAGCCAAACCCTATTTTGAACTTCCAATTAATACCCATCTTTGAACCTTCTGACCCTTTTTGATGAAGCACACTATAAGTCTTTTTATCCTTAAATGATGATTTGTGTGCACTCTTTTCTTTGGTTCTGTTTTGCATGGAAATAGACGTATGACCATTGATATTGAGGGTAAGTAGACACATTAAGGTGGAGGTTGCAAAATAAATAGGAAAATCAATATAATGTATGAACTCTAGTTTAACCAAAAAGAGAGAAATAGTGAAAAATCAAAAAGAAAAGGAAAATCAGTAGAAACAAAAGAATCATGAGTAAGAAAACATGTGCATAATTACAAATCATGAAAGTCACCAAAAGGAAGAAAAAGAAAATCTTACTCAAGAAATAAAAAAAAGAATACTCATAGTCTAGCTAAAGGGATGACTTTATATTGATTTCTTGAAATGGATAGACAAAGAAGGTGAGAGAAAGAGAAATAAGGGGGTGAGATAGAGTGAGATATAAAGGCAAAGAATGGGGAAAAATACAATGTGCCAAAATATTTTCGTGTTTGTAACCTCTCTTGTGCTTAACTATTCTTTGAAAATCATACTTATCCTAAGCCTCAACACGTTACAAGCCGAAAAGCCCTATGTGACCTAAACAACTCTATGCATGGATAGATGTGGAAATTGCATAATCTCATTATAATTGTTTGTATTGTGCTAGGATAGTCAAAGTACTTATGTTAGGCATTGATGGAGTCATATCGGTAGAACTTTAATATTTATATTTCTTGTAACCTATTGAACTTATATTATTTCTTCTTAAAAATGGAAAAATTGCTCACTCATCATGTTATAATTATTAAGAAATATATAAGGCCTAGAGTAGATGTTAAAAACCTAATCTTTGTGTAATACAGTTTCAAGCTCACTTATCTTTCTTTTGTTATTTCATTTATTTGTTATTTGATTTTAGTTTTCTTGTTTGCTTGGGGACAAACAAAAACTTAAGTGTAGAGGAGTTTGATTTATCGGTATACCTAGCATTTTGAACTAGTTTTCACATTTAAAGAGCTTGAAATCAAGTATTTTTCCTTTTGTTTTATTGATTTTAGCTTAGTTTTGTCTTTCGAATAAATTGCATTGAAAAGGACTATTTTATTGCTTTCAAGGCCAAATGAGGCCTAAAGATTAGCTAACCTACTTCGTGAGTGCACAAGAGACTATTAGCAGCTGAGCAACAGTGATACTAACCACTTCATCATGACATAGGGAGATCTATGTCGTAACAATGGGGCTAGCAATGAAGAAAAGAGAAACTGCTTGCTTTATCGCAACACAGGACCTGGTGTGTCGCGACATCGACCCTGGGTTGTAACTCTATATCGAGTGAGGGGAATTTTCATCTTCACAATGCAACTTAAACACGAACGACAGCAGCTGACCTAGGGTTGATGAAAACAACCGACGAAGGCTATAAATAAGGCCTTTAGCACTAGGTTTAGGCATACGGTTTATTAGTTTTTAGTTTTCATTTTGTATTTTCATTTGAAACGAGATTGTAGTACTCGTATAGACGTTCAAGGAATTTTTCTCGACAGGTTATCAATACAATTCTAGTTTCCTTTTCATTCTCTTTATTCAATTATATGTTTTCATATATTATTATTTTAATGATTATTAAGAAAACCATGAGGAACTAATTCCTTTTTGGGGAATTAGGGAGTGGAAGTATGAATATTTAATTGTTATTTAACAAGGATTTTACCTTTTGGATCAACTGTTTGAGAAAGGAAGAACATCAAACAAAAAAATCATTTAGGTAAGAATGAACCCAAAATTGGTATTGCCCAACTGTGAAAACCTTTTCCCCAAATTGGTTTAGACTGTGACATATAGCGATAAGTAGTCTTTATCGACTTGCTATGCTGGCAGAAGATCGAGAGATCCAACTGGGTAGTGACTAGTTGATTGGAGGAAAATCCCTAAAATTCAACAATTAAAGAACTCATATGGAAGCTACCTAAAATCCCCAAATTTGTTTATCGACATTCTACATCTCAAACTCTTTACTTTACTTAGTTTCTTTTTATGCCTTTTTACAAACCACTCTCTTTATTATCTTTCATACTATAATCCCTAAAGTGACTACTAATTACTTTTATACTCTGTAGGGATTTAATTTACTATTATTTCACGCCTCATTTGGGTATGATCCTTGAAATACTACCAAGTGTTTCGTTGTACACACTATATTTACAACCTGACCCTTATACTTACTGTAGCCTAAAATCTATACCGAACTGGAATTTGTTCGGGGGTGGTTAATGGCAGTGCTAGCGGCATCAGTCAGAGGAGGAATGTAAAAATAAGGTGTAGGGCTCAGCCTTGGGTGGTGGTGCTCGAGTGGCGGCTACTCAATATATGATGGAGGAAGAAAAATATGTAAAATGATGGGTGGTTTTTGGCGAAAAAAAGAGAGAAAAAAGGTGGTGCAAGGAGGCTAAAAGAATAAAATGGAGATGAAATAGGAGAGGGTTTGGTCGGCCAAATAGGGTGAGACAGCTTAGTTAACACTCACAAAGATGGCAAATTAAGGTTAAGGCAAGTGAGGGAGACATGGAGCATAAAGGGGATCATCTTCTTTCTCTTTTGGAAACTTTGACCTCCTAATAGAGGAAACAAATCTACCTAGAAGGCAAGTATAGGTGGCCAGTGATCTAACGGTTTTCTACCTAGTAGATTGAACTATTGTTCACAGTTAAATAACTTGAAATTAAGTATTTTATTTATGTTTTCATAGGATTTAACTTAGATTTTACTTTTTGAATAAATTGTATAAACCAAGTATTAATAGGTTACTTTATTTTCTTTAAGGCCGATTGAGGCCTAAAGGTTAACTAACATACCTCGTGAGTGTGCAGAAGACAATGAGAAGTTGAACAAATATGAAATTGATCACTTCATCATGACATAAGATGTTCTACATCGCAACAAAGGGACTAAACTTGAAGATTTAGGGGACTCACTTCTTTGTCGCGACTTACACAGGCTATGTCGCAAAAATGCCTAGATGATGACACTAAGGACGAGATTGATTGCTTTGTCACGACACAGGTCCTGGTGTGCCATAACAACGACCCTTGGACACTGTTTCTACAAGGAGTGAAGGATGTTTTGATCTTTACAGTGCCACTTAAACATGAAGGACAACAACTTACTTAGGGTTGATGAAAACAGTCAGCCAAGGTTATAAATAGGGCCTTTAGCACTAGGTTTAAACATACCTTTTTCTAGTTTTTAATTTTAGTTTGTTATTTTTGTTTAGAAATGAGATGGTAACTTTTGCATAAACGTTCGAGGACTTTTTCCCGACAGATTGCCAATACAATTGAAGTCGCTTTTATTTTATTAAATCAATTTTATGCTTGATTATATTATTTCTTTAATGATGTTTAAGAACATCATGAGGAATTAATTCCATTTTGAGGAATTAGGGAGTGAAAGTATGAATATTTAATTTTTGTATAAATAGGGATTTGTCAATTGAATCAGCTATTTGGGAAAGGAAGAACATTAAACAAACACTAGGCCTGAAAAACCTAGAACCCCATTTAGGTAGGAATGAACCCAAAATTGGTATTGCCTATCCGTAAAAACCTTTTCCCCAAACTGGTTTAGACTGTGACATCTAGCGATAAGTAATCTCTATCGACTAGTTATGCTAGTGGAAGACCGAAAGATCCAATTGGGGTAGTAACTAGTCGATCGAAGGAAAGTCCACGAAACGCAACAATTGAAGAAGTCATACTGAAGTGATCGCCTAAATTTTATTCTCATCCTTAGTTTATTTCTTTTTATGTTTTTCATAACCAACACTTTTATTTTATTCTCGTACTATAATCCCTAAATTTAGTTCTAATCAATTTTATTCTTTGCATGGATTTATTTCACAATTACCTTACGCCTCCTTTCGGTACGATCCTTGGAATACTGCCAAGTATTTCATTGTACAATTCTATATTACAACCTGACCTGTTGACCGCCTCCAAATGTACTCCTATTTGGCATAAGTTTTTAGTCTTTCGCAAGTATATGGGTCAGGTTGTAAATATAGTGTGTTTCAACAAAACACTTGGTAGTATTCCGAGGATCGTACACAAAGGAGGCATGAGGCAATAGTGAATTAAATCCCTGTAAAGAATAGAAGTAATTAGTAATCAATTTAGGTATTATAGTACGAAGTGAAATATAAGATTAGTTTGTGAAGAGCATAAAAATAAAAGAAACAAAGTAAAAAGTTGAGATGTAGAAGATCTACAAACGACTTTGGGGATATTAGGTCATTTCAATATGACTTCTTCAATTGTTGGATTTTCGGGATTTTCCTTTAATCAAGTAGTCACTACCCAATTGGATCTCTTGATCTTTCGCTAGCATAGCAAGTCGATAGAGACTACTTATCGCTAGTTGTTACAGTCTAAACCGATTTGGGGAAAAGGTTTTCACGGATAGGCAATACCAATTTTGGGTTCATTCCCACTTAAATGACGTTTTAGGGTTGTCAGACCTAGTGTTTGTTTGATGTTCTTCCTTTCCTAAATAGTTGATCCAAAATAAAATCCTTGTTAAACAACAATTTAAATAATCACACTTCCACTCCCTAATTCCCAAGAATGAAATTAGTTTCTCATGGTTTTTTTTAATCATAATTCAATGATATATAAAAACATATAATTGAATAACTCAAATGAAAAAGAAACTTTAATTTTATTAGCAATTTGTCGGGAAAAATTCTTCGAACATTTATTCGAGTTCTACAATCTCGTTTCTGAATGAAAATACAAAACAAAACTAAAAACTAAGTAAATGGTATGTAAAACCCTAGTGCTAGAGACCCTATTTATAGACTTGGACGGCCGTTTTCCTCAACCCTAGGTCAACTGTCATTCCTCGTATTTAAGTGGCATTGTAAAGACTGAAACGCCCTTTACTCGGTATCAATTTCACGTCCAGAAGTTGATGTCACGACATACTAGGTCCTGTGTCGTGGCATAGTAGTCAGTGTACTTTTTCGTAGACATCTTAAAGGTTGGTCTCGACAAAGACATGTTGTGTCACGACATAAAGGGTTTGTCGCGACATAGACATTTCTATGTCGCCATGAAGAAGGCAGATTCATGATTTCTTCATTCTGGTCCCTATGTTGCAACATCTATTGTCTCGTGTCGTGGCATAGTTATCATTTTTTTATATGCTACATCGTTTAATGGTCTCCTACACACTTACAAAGTACGTTAGCCAACCTTTAGGCCTCAATCGGCCTTAAAGACAATAAAGTAACCTTTTAGCACTTGGTTTTCACAATTTATTCAAGGTAAAATCTAAGTAAAATCCTATAGAATTATAAATAAAATGCTTAATTTCAAGCTCTTCAAGTGTGAAAACTAATTCAATCTGTTAGGTATAAAGTTGATAGATCAAACTCCCCCACATTTAAATCTTTTCTTATCCTTAAGCAAACAAAACAAGAAAAGTAACAAGAAAACAATAAAACAAGAAAGGAAACCAAAGGAGCTTGAATTTTTGTTATACAAAGATTAGATATGCAACATCTACTATAGGCATTATATATTTCTCAATAATTCTAACATGATTAGTGAGCAATTTTACCATTTTTGGGTTAGAACAATGCAAGTTCAATAAATTACAAGAAATACAAATATCAAAGTTTTATCGATATAAATCCATCAATACCTATTATAAGTACTTTGATTATCCAAGTACAATACAGATAGTTATAATGAGATCATACAATTTCCATATTTATTCGTGCATAGAATTGTTTAAGTCATATAGGGTTTTCGGCTTGTAACGTGTTGAGGCTTAGGATAGGTATGAATTTCAAAGAACAATTAAGCACAAAAGGTTACAAACACGAAATAGTTTGACACATTATACTATTCCTTATTCTTCCCCTTAATATTATATTCCATCTCACCCCTTTATTTCTCCTTCTCTCACCTTCCTTTTCTCTCTAATTAGCTAGCCTATGAGTATTCTTTTTGCTTTTTGAGTAAGATTTTCTTTTTCTTCTTTCTGGTATTTTTGTGACTTTGTCAATTTTCATATGCTTTCTTACTCATGATTTTTCTCTTGTGGTTCTACTCATGTTTCTTTTTCTTTTTGTTTTTTTTTTCATTATTTCTCTCTTTTTGGCTATACAAAGTTCATACACAATATTGATTTTCTTATTTCACTCTTTATTTTATAATCTCCACTACAATGTGTTTACCTACCCTCAATACATCTGGCCATTCGTCAATTTCCATACAAAATAGGACCAAAGATAAGAGTACACACGAATCATCGTTTTAGGCTTTAAAGGCTTGTAATGTGGTTCATCAAGAAGGGTCATAAGGCTCAAAGATGGGTACTAATTTAGTTTTCAGAATAAGGTTTAGCTTTTTAGTTCTAGATGTAACCAAACAATGTCTTAGGTCATCCTTAAACACCTGAACATGCACAAATATCAATTTAGTCTCATAATCCCCAAATTACTATATATCATATATACTAGTATGCTTGTTTCCTCATATCATTCACATCATTTGGTATCAACAATACCTTCCTATCTATACTTAGTGTAACCTGTAGAACTTAATATTTTCATGCTAAATAATTTAAAAATTTATCATCATGACAAATTTATCAACAAATACACTCAACCTATTATTCATGCTCCTAACCAATCACTTGTATTTTTACAAGCTCAAGCACACATTAAAGAAAAACATAAAAACTAAAAAATATATTACAAAATTCTTATGTTACCCTCGAAACTTTAGAGAACACATTGTCTACAATGTGCAACCCTTTAAATAGTAAGGAAAAAAGTTGCTCGATTGATCGTGAAAGTGCCTCCTTTCATGGTGGTTTTCCTTCTTCCTTTTTGTCATGTATGATCAAAATGATGTCTTTCCATAATGTGAGTTTCCTTCATAAAAATTAAAGCATATAGAGGCAGAATATATATTCTAATTCTAATCCTACTCTTACAAATTAGATAAGTCTTAAAATAAAAAACATCCCAAAAATTACATAAATTCAAAGTCTTTTTTTAAAAAAATTGTTCAAAACACTCGTTCATCCTCGTCAATCTCCTCCTCCTCCTTGTCACTGCCTTTCCCTTCTTCCAATTCCTCCTCATCATGCTCCTCATCCACCATTCTAAACATGTCTAGTGTGTAGTCAGGTACCCTAATGTTGTGTTGTCGAGCAAATTCTTTAAATACTGGTCTCAATTCTTACATTGTATCATCCATTTTTGTGTTTTACTTTGTAAGATCGAAAACCCTGAAAAGTGGAAAAAGAGAAATAGGTAAAGGAAGGATATTTAGGTTTTTAACAATTTTTGAAGAGTTAAAATATGATGAAAATGTTTAGAATAGTGTTTTAGTATATATAGAGGTTGGAAACTAGGGTTTTAGATTGTTAAATTTCGAAAAAATAGGTTTTTAACCATCAGGTTGCATAGTCGGGTTGGGTCGATCCTACAAAAATTGCAGTCGATGTCGTGACATAGCCCCATATGTCGCGACAAACACATTAATCCTTTTTTTTTCGCGATATGATTGATGGTTCAGCGTGACATTGTCCTCAGTCTTGAATAGTTGTCCAATCTGTATTCTTTGTCATGACATGAGGGTTCTTTATCGTGACATCAGCATTAGTCTCATATTTTCCTCATTTTATCACCTGTGTTGGACACAAAGGGTGGCGTGTCGTAACATACCCCTATTTCCTATTAACTACTGAAAGAAAAACTAAACTCAACTAAAATTAATAAAATAAACAAGCAGTAAAATAAAATAAATAAAAAACTAAAACAAATTAATTTAGTGAATAGAAGTTCTTTAAAAATCGAGACGATCCGTGTCGCCACCGTAGAAGAGCTTCCAACTAGTTCTCGACACTTTTATTCATCGTTTGTTCCATTATCGATATGTATAAAACATCCCTTTCGATTGAGTCCAATGATGTTGCCTTATTTTTGACTGACGTGACATCCACATTACAAGCCATTTGGTACCAAAACAGAGCCAGCCCCAAATTATTTTTCGGGGTATTATTGCCTCAAGCTTGTTTCCTTCCCTCCATACCATATGAAGTTTTGGTTGCTTGAACCTTGCTACTATTCTCGAATGAGAATGAATCAAACTCCCTGACTTCTTCGGTTGACAGCTTCTCTACTATGACCAGAAAGTGTATGCGCTCTTCTACACTTTCATTAACAATCGGTTTAACCTCCATCTCAATGGTTACTTCATCTATTTCAATTGGATCAGATACTAATCCCCAACATGTTCCCGTGGGCTTGAATAATGTTTTTGTGCATGGCTCTTGAAACCAATGAAGGGTTTGAACTCCTCACGAATTTGTTTCCCTTTTTAATGAGGGCTCAATTACTTGGACATCTGAAAAGTGAGGTAACGACTCATAAAGGAAAATCTTTCCGGTTATCTGAAGCATATGAAAAACCCTTATATTGTTAATTTCTCTGGGAATTTGTTTCAAAACAAAGACGTTGCATATCATAGCTATCTCTCTTCCAAGGTTGAAGCCTTGATTTATGGATTCTTAATCTTCCAACTTCTCTTCTGTATTTCTGTCGGTAGTAGTTGTCAATTGAAGACCCATATTTTGCAAGTTGAGGTCATCATAATTATTCAAAGGAATTAATTATCACTAGATTGAGGCTCGTTTTCAATGCTTAGAATATGTTCAATCTCCTCATGATCTTTAATTACAAGCTCAGATTCAATCTTACCATAATTCTCATCACGGCCAGATTCAAATTCCTTTGGATCATGCAGGACTTCTTTCCTTGAGAGTGGCGCCTCAAATATACTTTGGAGCATTTTCTTCACCTGTTCCATCTTATCTAACATTCTTGATGCAACCTTAGAGGTGGTTCTAGCCAAATCAAAAGGAGACTCATCTAAACAATTGGGCATGTCATTATCTTTTTCACTTACCTCATATAAATTACTAGCAGACTTATGTGAATGTTCAACTATATCATTACTTAGATCATTACTCCATCGGTGTATTGAGGCATCGCTTTCGCATGGGCTTAGGTCTATCATGAATAGTTTTTGATTTTCCATGATCTCCCAATCTTCATAATATCCATAATTGTAGATGCCATCGTCGTAATTGTACCTCTCATTTTACCACATGTAATAGTAATCATCCATGGCCTAAAAAATATTATGGGAATGTTGGTTAAAAGTAATCGATTTGAAAAAAAAAATTGTTAGTATGGTTAAATCGTAACTATATCCTAAAATTTTCCTAATTATTCTAATAACAAAGAAACAATAAAATTCACTAAAGCGTTGCCTCCCCGATAATGGCATCAACAACTTGACTGCCTCCGAACGTACTCCTGTTGGGCATAGGTTTTTAGGCTTCCACAAGTATACGGGTTAGGTTGTAAATATAGTGTGTTACAACAGAACACTTGGTGGTATTCCAAGGATCGCACCTAAAAGAGGCATGAGACAATAGTGAATTAAATCCTTACAAAGAATATAACTAATTAGTAATCACTTTAGGGATTATAGTACGAAGTGAAATAAAAGATTTGTTTATGAAGAGCATAAAAATAAAAGAAATAAAGTAAAAAGTTGAGATGTAGAAGATATATAAACGACTTTGGGGATATTATGTCGTTTTAGTATGAGTTCTTCAATTGTTGGGTTTTAGGGATTTTTCGTCAGTCAACTAGTCACTACCTAGTTGGATCTCTTGATCTTCCACCAGTATAGCAAGTCGATAGAGACTACTTATCGCTAGATGTCACAGTTTAAATCGATTTGGGCAAAAGGTTTTCTTGGATGGGCAATACCAGTTTTGGGTTCATTCCCACCTAAATTACGTTCTAGGGTTTTCAGACTTAGTATTTGTTTTATGTTCTTCCTTTCCCTAACAGCTAATCTGAAATAAAAATCCCTGTTAAACAACAATTTAAATAATCATATTTCCACTTCCTAATTCCCCAAAATGGAATTAGGTCCTTATGGTTTTCTTAATCATAATTGAAACAATGATAAATAAAAACATATAATTAAATAACTCAAATGAAAAAGAAACTTTAATTGTATTGGCAATCTGTCGGGAAAAATTCCTCGAACGTTTATGCGAGTTCTACAATCTCATTTCTAATTGAAAATACAAAACAAAACTAAAAGCTAAGTAAATGGTGTGTAAAACCCTAGTGCAAGAGGCCCTATTTATAGCATTAGATGGTCGTTTTCCTTAACCCTAGGTCAGCTGCCATTCCTTGTGTTTATGTGGTAGTGTAAAGATCGAAATACCCTTTACACAATGTCAAATTCACGTCTAGAAGTCGATGTCATGACATACCAGGTCCTATGTCGCGACATATTAGTCAGTGTACTTTTTCGTTGACATCTTTAGGGTTGGTCGCGACATAGACATGCTGTGTTGCGACATAGGAGGTTTGTCGTGACATAGACATTGCTATGTCACGATGAAGAAGGCAGATTCATGATTTCATCATTCTTGTCCTTATGTTGCGACATCCATTATCTCGTGTCGAGGCATAGTGATAATTTTTGAAGAATTTTCTAATCGAACCGACGAACAAGTTGATGTATCATCATTGGAATCAATCCTTATAGAGAAGGATGACGATTCCCACTCACAAAGTTTGGATCTTCAGTTAATTACTATTACGAACATGTCCACAAAAGAAATATTGATTGAAGACACTATAGATCAAAGATTCGATTTCCAATGGAAATTGTCTGTGATGCACAATGCTTCCCTGTTGAAACAAATTCCTAAAGAAATTACTAATATGAAAATCTTTCATCTTCTGCAGATAATAGGTAATATTCACATCCATAAGCCAACACTTCAGCTCTCAAATGTTAGAATAGTTAAATCCTCATGGAAGAAGGAATTAAGTCCATGGAGAATTCAATTAAAACAATGATATCATGAATAAGAATTTTCAAGAATATGTGATGAAAATCACGAATGGAAAGAGATAGCTGTAGGAACATCAAGAGAAAATTCAGTAAGAAAACTATTTTTACTAAATGAAGTAATTAAGCAGCTGTTAGGTCACCACCCAAGGGCTTACAAATTTTGTAATTGGCCCAATAATGAAAGCAGTCACAAAATTAGTTAGTGGCATAAATTCGCAATCGTCATGGATAGATATGACTGAAAAAGGAACTAGTGGTTATGTATGCAAAAATTTTTGAGAAAGGGACAGATGCCAGAGGATAGCTTGGCATGATGACTGTTGGAAGAATAGTGATAGAATGAACTATTTTCGGGTGTCGAAATGCACATTAACATCCTTGTTAGACAATTTTGACAAGTATTAATATGTATTTGTATACTTATATAGATGCTAACATACTAACTCTATTATATTTTCATTTTTTCAGGGTATTTTAATCAAAACTAATGTGTATGTCGTGACATAACTTCTCTACATCATGACAAAGCAGCTAGTCTACCCCAAGGAAGCCCAAGCATGCTATGACGTGACGTACCCCTTTGTATGTTACGACAAAGGGCTCAGATTGTTAAAATTTCAAGACTAATAGATTTATCATGACATAAGGAGAGCTACGTCGTGATAAAACGACACTGAAGGGTTTGTCGCAACATACTAAGGCTACGTTGCAACATCATCTGTAAAATTTACAAGGTTGACCAAACTCACTTGGGCAACCCGATGGCTAAACCCTTATTTTACTCATTTTTATCCTTAAAACCCTAATATTTTACACCACTTATATAGTACATTAATCTAAAACTTAATCCTAACACTTAAACACTCTCAAAACTCTTCCCAACTCTCTCAACTCTTCATCCTTTTTCCCTTTTCAAAACCTAAAGCCCCAAATTCTACTCTTTATTAAGAAAAGCTCCACTCTAATATTCCAAAGGTTCGCTTCAATCTCATCGGCAAGGCACGCACTCAACACCAAAGGTATTTCTCACCTTGTAGTAGTTCATTAGTTACTATTCATTTATGTTCAAAAAGTGTTGCAGATTACAATGCCTCCTAGAAAATGAATCATTGTGCAAGAGAGTGATAATGACTCATATTATGAGCGGTTTGGGAGCACCCAAGTGGAGAAATACTTTCTATCTTCACAAGGACGACCTCTTATTCAAGAACGAGGCTTCGAGCCATCAATGGTTCTTTTCAAAGAGATATGGGTGCTAGTAAGGTATCATCAATGGGAACAATTCTGTGTTTCCCCGACAGGTAACGCTATAGTACCTGTAGTTCTTGAGTTTTTTGCATCTTTTAAGGAAGATATCAATGGGAACAATTCAGTGCTTTCTAACGTTAATACCTTTTGAGCTATTTTCTTGTATGCTATTTTCCAAAAAAAGTGAATTTGTGTGAGGCGATGGATTTACAAGTGCAAAATTCCACAAAAAGTAAAAAAGCTAGACTTTTCTTTCCTCATTTAGTGACGACACTATGCAAAAAGGCAGACGTGCCAATGAGCGACAGTGAACAATTCTTGAAGCCAACAAGAAGTATCATTGGTGATTCCATATATAAATAATACGTTGAGCTTCAACGAAAGCAGATAAAAAATGGAATCAGAGAAGGAAAGAGAAGATTGATGTGCCAGCCTCTTTAGAACAAAAAGATGCTGTAAGAGCTCGAAAAGGGTATGGGGGTAGCATAGAAGGGATGTTAGATGGCATGATTTGGTGGATGCAAGAAACAAGTCCTGTGTTGAAAGAATTTTCAAGGATGAATCGATTACCTACTCTAAACTATCCACAAAACATTTTTGGAAATGAGGAAGAAGTTGAAGATGAAATTGAGTTGGGAGGGACCAACTTGGAGCAAGAAGACCTTAACACCAAAGATGAGTATGAGGCAATGCTCTAGCCTCAATACTTAACTCCTAAGGGACTGGTGATTTGGAGCCTAGCATGACGACAAGGTGAGATCTCTCACCAAAAGTATTTCGACAAGGGCAGGCTCCATTGGACCCTCAATCCGACTCGAAGGAAGAGGATTGGAATATTTTTTTAACAAGATTTAGAGTTTATTTAATTTACAGACTTGAAATTTTGGATGATTTTTGGTTTTTGGTTTTTGTTTTTTAAGACTTATATAATTTGTAGGAGTAGGATTAGGATTTATTTTTGCCTATATATGCCTTAATTCTTTTTGTAGGAACCCCACACTATAGAGACAAAAATTTCGAGCATTCATGACAAAAAGAGTAGGAAAACCACCATGAAGAAGAAGACTTTCACGATTAATCGGGTGACTTCTTTCCTTACTATTTAAAGGGTTGAGGACAATGTGTTTTCTAAAGTGTGGGGGTAAAATAGGAATTTTTGCATATAGTTTTTAGTTTTTATGATTTTTGGATATGTACTTGAGCTTTTAGAAATACAAGTGATTGGTTAGGAGCATGTATAATAGGTTGAGTGTATTTGTTAATAAATTTAGCATGATGATGAGGAATTTTTAAATTTTTGAGCATGAAATTATTAATTTCTATAGGTTACATTAAGTATAGATAGAAAAGTAGTATTGATACCAAATGATAAGAATGGTATAAGGAATTGAGCATGCTAGTATAGATAATAGATAGTAATTGTGAGAATCATATAACTAAATTGATATTTATGCATATTAAGGTGTTCAGGGATGACCTATGTAACAACCCAAATTCTGTGGCTTTAAGAACAGTGGTTCGAAACCACACATTCTGATGAGTGATGCCAGTGAATACAATTAAATTAGTATTTACAAGAAAGGTGAAAGTGTCATATTAAATTTTAGTTAAGGAGTTTAAAGGCTTGATTGATTAATTACACAAAAAGGACTTGAGGGAAAGATATTTAAAAGGTGAAGTTTGATAACTTAAGTAAATTTTTTATTTTCATACATATATAACTTTAATTATTATTCTTCTTGGTTGTTGTTTATAATTGGTGAAGAGAAATTGATTAGTGAAAGAATAATACGAAATGACATGGATATATACCTGTTGGATTATAAGGAATATTGGGATTTACATGACCCAATTTCAGGATTTATAGGTCATATGGGTGTTGGTCTTAGATGTCCTACTGATGACTGAGATCCAACATTTATTGTAGATTCTCCACAGCTCGTGTGAGCAACATCGTGTAGTCTAATATCTTAACTCACAGCTCGTGTGAGTTGGCCCACTTGACAGCTTGTGTGAGCATTACAGGTCATATGGGTTCTAGTCTTAGATGTCCTATCGATGGTTGAGATTCGACATTTGTAACAGATTCTCCACAGCTCGTGTGAGTAGCATCGTGTAGCCTAACATATTGATCCACAGCTTATGTAAGCAGGCCTACTTCATATCTTGTGTGAGCATTACATGTCATATGGGTGTTGGTCTTAGATGTCCTATCGATGGCTAAGATCCAGCTTTTGTTACGGATTCTCCACAGCTCTTCTGAGCAGCATCGTGTAACATCTTAACCCACAGCTCGTGTGAGCAAGCCCATTTCATAGCTCGTGTGAGCAATACATGATACAGAGATATTACATTCACACTTAGTGTGGAAACGATACAAATATGACCCATGTAATTTCTAAAGATCCAACGGGTACACCAGTAACACTATATGCAAGAAATATAATAAAATACGATTGAAATATGAGGTATAGCAGAAGACAGATTATGAGAATCTTGAGAAGAAAATTTTAGATATGGAAATATGTACATGAATGGGAAGACAATTCTTGTGAATTAGGCCTTTAGTAAGTTGATTTCTTGATATGGACTTACTAAGCATCATATGCTTATATAGTTGATTTCCGTGTTCTTGTATATCGTTTGGAGGCTTGATCGTTGGGATCGTAGGAGCATCATCACACTATCCGACTCCTATTTTGGTAGATCTTGATTACTCATCTTAGGTTATAAAATGGCATGTATAGAAGTCGTAATTTCGTTATTTTGAATTAGATTAGGAAATATGTCCAATTAGCATTTTGATGGTTTAAACTGATCTTTTATACAATGATGTAATAGTAATGCACTTGGAAATTATGAAATTCATGATATTATGAAGCCTATGTACTTTTACCGGTAGAACTTTGGTGCCTATCAGTAGAAGTACAGGGTAGTTTGAGTTTCAGCCTTTGACTTGTTAGTATAGGTTGTATCGGTAGTTCCCATACTTAAATCGGTAGAACTTTCACTTCTATCGGTACTCAACTATTTAAGTATCGATAGAAGTCCATTAAGTATTTTAGAAATGTTGTTTTCAGTCGGAACAAAGGTGAATGACTACAAAACTCTAAATTTCTTACTCGGATGTTTACAAGACATGGTTTAAGGCTAATATGAGGGATTTTGGTAATTAAATGAGAAAATTTGTAGTTGTAACAAGTACCTACTTGGGTTTGGTGACCGAAACGGGTAAGGGGTGTTACAACCTAAGGTATTATTTGGTTGCATTTAAAGCTAAAAAGTCAAACCTTATTCTGAATTTCCAATTGGTACCTATCTTTGAGCCTTATAACCCTTCTTGATGAACCACACTATAAGCCTCTAAAGTCTAAAATGATGATTTATGTATACTCTTTTCTTTGGTCCTACTCTGCATGACAATAAACGTATGGCTATATGTATTGAGGGTAAGTAGACATATCATGGTGGAGGTTATAAAATAAAGAGTGAAATAGGAAAATCAATATGGTGTATGAGCTTTAGTTAGCCAAAAAGACAGAAATAGTGAAAAAATAAAAAATAAAGAAAGAAAAAATGAGTAGAAATAGAAGAAAAATTCGTGAGTAAGAAATCATGAGAAGAGTGACAAAGTCACAAGGTTACCAAAAAGAAGAAAAAGAAATCTTACTCAAGAAACAAAAGAGAATACTCATAGGCTAGATAAAAGGATTATACTATATTGAGATTCCTAGATAAGAGATAAAAGGAAGGTGAGAGAAGGAGAGATAAGGGGGTGAGATGGTGATCGTGTTATGAACGTCACGTGCAAGTGAACACTTGTTGATGCAAGTATAGTTGATAGATCATAGCTATCAGTTATCGATCCCACAGAGATGACTATTTATGCTATAATTGCCAAAGCATTTAGAATTATAATAAAAGAAGTTGTAAGGAATAATGTCAGTGCAATTAAATCAAAGTCTGTAGAAATATATGAATTTAAACTGTTGGAGCAGATGTTGTAAGACTGTAATACAATATGTAAAAGCAAATTAATAAGAAAATGTAATGAAAGTTTGAAGATAATTTGTCGATGCAATTAAAGAAAATTAAAGAAGTAAAAACAATGATTATGCAATGGAGAGTATCCCTGACTTCATAAGTCGACAATCACTAAATGTGACAACAAGGTAAATGATAGATATATTTTCGTTGCAATTAAGCTTAATGAGATCTTACTCACTCCGACTTCTCTGTTTATCCAAGACCCAAACACTCACATTAACCACACCTTCCAGTGCTGGCAATGCTTTGCATTTGAGAACAAGTGACCAGAATTCCTTCGTGTCTCAAGCAACTTCCATTGTCTTGCTTGTTAATTTAACTTGTCACTGCACTTTCCAGTGTCAGCAACTGCAATAACACTTCCGTGATCAAGTAATTAAATCCAAAGATAAATAAACATGAGGAATTGAATAGAAATCAATTTAGATATAAAATTAAAAGGTACTTCCATACATAATTAAGTTCATCAAAATTTATCAACGTTTGAGAGGAAATAAAGAACAAGTTGAGGCATTCTATTCATAGCCTACTAGAACTCTTCCCTAATGCTCCTCTTGTGTCGCACTTAGAACACTCCTCGTCAGGAGCAGATGCTACCTTCTCGTCGCAGTCAGTTCACTCTCTAAGAAATTAAGCTGCCATGGAAGCAAGCTTAAGAAAAATAAGAAAAATAGAATTGATTTTTTGTCACAAGCTTGATGATCCCCCTTCTTTCTCTCTCTCCTCAATATTTATCTTTAATACCCAGTAGAGGTGTCCTCCTTCTCTCAGATCTAACTTCCTTCCAGTTGTACAAGTTAGTTAATCCAACTGTACACTCACGTAGATCTGGTATATGCAGCAAGCAGTTACAAGTTGTTGCGACATTTTTGGACTCAAATTTAGATTTTAATTTGCTACGACAACCTTGATATCCTCATGCACTGATACTTCTGGATATGTTCATGCATCAATATTCCTGGGTACAATCTGGAAATGCTAATGTGATGACAGATTTAGGCACAATCTGGATTCTAAATTGCAGCGACAACCTTGAACATTTTCTTGCTTTAATCTTTTAAGACAGATCCCTGCATCGACATCTAAAGACACAATACTAAACACTAAACGTGGTGACATTTGTAGCAAAAGTAGGACAAAATTAAAGAAAATTAAACCAAACATCACTAACTTAGAAAATGCAATTACTGAATATAAAATGCTAAAAATGAATGCTACACATGATATAATGGGAACAAATTATACTTTAAATAAGGAGAAATTAATGGTCTTTTCTAATGCTATCACACCCCCGAACTTGAGTTTTTACTTGTCCTCAAGTAAACAAAAGCTAGCAAGGTCATGGCAAAAGTCTGGTTGAAGCAATAATCATTCTAGCAACTTGAATTTTCTAAGATCCTATAAATTACATTCACATGATAGAAAATTGTGCCGATAATTTATAGTTATGAATAATCAAAATTGCAACTTCACCAATGCTACAATCATGCTCTAAATCTTAAATTCTCTTGACCAACACAACATTTATTATATCAACATATTGTTTTTTTCTTTTCTTTTCCCTTTTTTTTTCTCTTTTTTTTTTTCGATTGAGGGATGTCATTGCATTACTATACCCTTATTCTTGAGAAGTAATGATGGGGTGCAACAAACCCCTAGGGAGCATGTAATTGCACCGACACACACTCTTGCAGTGACAGCCTTTGGCTAGATTACTTTTTCTAACACTTGCATTGGAGTGTTCCCCCTTGATAAGTCACAATGCACCCACGTTGGAGTGTCTTTTATTAATAATTCTAATTATATATACATAGCTGTAGATAGCAAGTTATTCCAAGATTCAAATAATGATACTACTCATTTATTACTAATGCAATTTCAACCAATCATCCAATAATAGAGGGATACAACATTCAATCACATTCATCCAATTCATGTATTAGCATCTCACATAATTCAAGAATTAAGCATTAAATGAAAATTTGTAGCCACTTTTTTCATAACCTTGCATACTTTCATTAAACTAAAAAGGATAATTTTTTTTAAAAATGTGGGTGTAATTGCATTTCCAATCCATATACATTCCCCCCAACTTAAAGTCTGCATTGTTCTCAATGCACTGACATTAATATACAAATATATATGGAAATGCAACTATAATGCAAATGCATCAATAAATAAAATGCAAGGATAATTAAAATGTGATGCTAATGCAATTACATCTACAAGATATGCTACTAAACTATGTTCTGAAAAAATTGAAAGACTAACTCAGTGATGTGCAGTTGAAGATGTGACTGCTTTGGTCTTTTTCTTCTCCTTGTGGCACTCCTCCTTATGCTTCTTCTTATCCTTGCACTTGCGTTTTTGTTCTGTTGGCTCAACCGGGTTGACAGATTGCTCTTCCACCTTTGGTTGTGTGCTGGCCTCATCGACGGTGACATCAAAAGGATGTATTTCAGCAAGGGGTGCCACATAAGGCATTATAGCCATAGGATTGAAATCCTCATTGTTGATTGACATAGCCTTAGCCTGATTCACAACAGATTGCGCCAGATCATCATTAATTGCACCCACAACTTCGGATGTGGCGACAAATTCTTCAGACAAATTTGTCGCGACAAAAATTTCCTCTTTTCTTACTTCTTCCTTTTCTACTTCCTTCTCTTCTTCTTTTACTTCCTTAATACCCACATATTTCACAATCGTGTGTTCCTTAGTAGCATTGGCTTCTGTTTCAACCATATTTGCTCCCAAACTATTGGAAAATCATCTTCAAAAAGCTTGGCAATATTGTGGAGGCAATCTTCAACATCCTTTGAATTTACATCCTGTTCCTCATCATTAGATATGTGGACCATATGCGGAGACTCTATAGATTGGTCCTTTCCTTCCAAGGCAGCTCTTTCAGTTGATGGTGTAGCCTCTCTAATGATAGGAGGAAATACTGGGAATTCTACCAGAGGATGTTAGCTAATGCTGCGTAATGTGCTGACAATCGCACTATTCCATGCCCTAGTGTAGGCATAGAATAAATTTTGAGAGTGCTCTATGTCCTCAACTATGGCAACAAGTTTGATTTGTCGTACATTGATTCTGTCAACCATCTGCTCGATTTCTTTAATTCTCCTCCATAATTGAGGATTTGTGGGGGCATGAGGTCATTTTGCTTCCTTCTTTGCTTTTGCTTTTTCTTTTTTTGGTATAGCTTCTTTCACCATAGGGGTCTCCTTCCCCCTTGTCATGTGCTCAACTGAGACATCATTAATTAGTCACTTATTTTCCAAGAACTCCACCCCCTCACGAGGCACAACACTCCCCTGTTGACACAATTACGTTATAAGAGAGGGGAATGGCAAAATACCTGATTGCTTTGCTGCACCTTTGCAATATCTTGATGCAGGATTGCACGGACATGTATTCGGTGACCTTTAATAATTGAATGTATGAGACACATTCTATCTAAAGTTATCGTGATGATGTGAGTAGAAGGCAATAAGTGGTAGTTGATAAAATGGAACCAGACCTTGCTTTGAACCTTGAGGAATAGATGATGCATTGTATAGTTGTTGGGGTTGTTGCCAATCCAAAGGTACCGTCAATACATAGATCATTCATTAATAAGTCAGCACCCTCCTCTGTCAGTTGTTCTAGGAAGGTGATATGCTCATCTTCCCCCTCAACAATGTTATACAGGGCATTGATATGTGCAGCACTCCAAGGTACCAGTCCCTCTCGAACAAAGACAAACTCTTGTTCCTTATCAATAAAATTGGCATAGAATTCCCTGACGAGGGATGGAGAATATCCTTCAAGATGGCTGCAAAATGTTTCCCACCCCAAACGTGAGATAATCCGATGGACTTGTTTACCCATCGTAGGTAATGGTGACAGCTGGAATCCTTGCTCCGGGTGGCAATTATGCTTCAACATATTGTTGTGGAAGCGATCTTTGGCTACTTTTGTGAGAAATAGTACTGGTTCCTTGGATGGAGATTGCTCTGCGTTACGAGTCACCATAGTAGAGGATTTATCGACTAATTTAGAAGGGGTTTTTGATCCTCTTTTTCTTGTCATGACTGTATGATAGAAAGAGAATGAAAGTCATAAGAAATTGGAAGGTTGAAGAAAAGAAAGTTTTGTAGCAACAATAGAGTTCGTGGTTGTGGAGAACACCGTCGACACAGTGGGGTATTTTATAGGGAATGAAATTGAAGAGGCGTGATGGTATCCACTATAGGGATAAGACGTTATGTCTACATCCAATAAATGAAATGACATGGATTGTCCTTTTTCAAATTGATCCGATGATTGGGGAACAGGGTGAATCAAACAACATGATTCTTTCCTGAAACGTTTCATTGTGATGATTTAACAAGTAAATTGCATCGACAAGTAGGGTTTTCTGTCCGTCGACAAAAAGAGTAGCTTTTATTCTTGTAAAAGAACAAAAGAAAATAACTGAAATAAAATAAAATAAAAAAAAATAAATGGAACAAATGTAATGACAAGTTAAGAAAATGTGACTAGATTAATGGTTTAATTCTGCTCGCGGTTATCTTGGCTGAGATAATGCTTCAATCAGTGGCCATTTACCTTGAGTTGGTGCCCATCATTTAAGTCTTTAATTGTCACCGCACCATGAGGAAATGCTTCGATAATTTCGAATGGCCCTAACCATTTCTAGGATGCAATTTTAAACATGAATTAAATAAAAGTACTAACTAACCTATAGAAAATTGTCGCTGGAAGATAATGTTATCGTGCCATCTCTTAGTTTTTTTCTTTGTATATGGTAGCATTCTCGTATGCATTTCGTCGAATCTCCTTTAATTCAGAAATATCCAGTAATCTCTTTTGTCCAGCAGCAGCATCATAATCCATATTCACTTGCTTTATTGCCCACATGGCCTTATGTGCATGTTCTACAAGCAAGTGACAGGATTTACCAAGAACAAGCTGATACGACGACACTCCTAATGGTGTTTTGTAGGTTGTACGAAGAGCCTATAATGCATCATTGAGCCTTGAAGCCCAATCACTTTTGGATGGATTCACCACCTTTCCAGGATATTTTTAATTTGTCGATTGGATACTTCAGTTTGGCCATTCGTTTGTGGATGATATGTGGTTGCCATTCGTTGTTTAAGACCATAATGTTTTAATGCGGTTTCAACTTGATTACAATGAAAATGAGTGCCTTGGTCACTGAATAATGCTCTAGGTGTGCCAAAGCGAATGAGGATGTATGTTTGAAAGAACTTCAACACTGTCCAAGCATCATCTTTAGGGATAGCAATTGCTTCGACCCACTTAGAGACATAATCAATAGCGACCGGAATATAAACATTTCCAAAAGAATTGGGAAACAGTCCCATGAAATTCATACCCCAAACATCAAAAAGCTTAACTTCCATAATAGGCTATTGTAGCATCTCATTGCGGGCGAGATATCGATTCAGTGCGCTGACATTTATAGCATTGTTGAACAAAGTTGTGGGCACCTTGAAACAGTGATGGCCAATAAAATCTCGACTGAAGGACCTTTGCAGTAGTCCTAACACCACCAAAATGACCTCCATAAGGGGCATCATGGCAATGCTTCAGGATAGGAAGCATTTCTTCTTCAGGAACACAGCGACGAATAATATTGTCGGTGCCTACTTTGAACAGGTAAGGTTTATTCCAATAGTACTTTACAGCATCTCGAAGAAACCTTACCTTTCGGTGACCAGTTGCACCTAATGTAGTTTGCCATAGACCAAATAATTGACAACATCCGCATACCATGGGGATGCATCGATAACAATGAGCTTCTCGTCTGGAAAAGAGTCGACAATTTGTGAAGTATTTCCATCTTCACTCCCAAATTCCAGACGAGATAAATGATCTGCTACCTGATTTTCTAATCCTTTTCGATCCTTAATTTCAACATCGAATTCTTATAACAGTAAGATCCATTGAATCATTCTTGGTTTGACAACTTTTTTGGCGAAGAGGTATCTTAATGCAGAGTGGTCTATATATACTATGACTTTTGCACCGACAAGATACGAATGAAACTTATCGAATGCAAAAACTACTACCAACAACTCTTTCTTTGTGGTTGTATAATTTACCTGTGATTCAATAAGAGTTTTGCTAGCATAATATACTATATGAAATATCTTGTCTTTGCGTTGCCTAAGCACTACACCTACTGCATAGTCACTCGCATCACACATAACTTCGAATGGTTGTGACCAGTCCGGTGCAACGACAATAGGTGCCTGCACTAATTGCTGTTTAATTTTTACAAATGCTTCCAGACAAGCAGCATCAAATAGAAACTTTTTATTTTGCTCTAACATTGAGTAGAGAGGTTTTGCAATTTTTGAGAAATATCGTATAAATCATTGATAGAATCCTACATGACCGAGAAAACTCCTTATTCCCTTGAAATAAGTAGGTGGAGGCAACTTTTCAATAATCTCTACCTTTGCCTTGTCTACTTCGATGCCCTGACAGGAGATATGATGTCCAAGGATAATGCCTTCAATTGCCATGAAGTGACATTTTCTCAGTTTAGTACCAGATTAGTGTCCTCGCATCGCTTTAACACTCTATCTAAATTGACAGCGCATTTATCAAAAGTGTGACCATAGACAGAAAAATCATTCATGAATACCTCCAACGAGTCTTCAATCATGCACCTTTGAAATGTGGCCAGTGTGTTGCACAGACCAAATGGCATTCAGCGAAAAGCAAAGGTACCAAATGGACAAGTAAAAGTTGTTTTTGCTTGGTCCGCCGGCATAATTGCAATCTGGTTGTAGCCAGAATATCCATCAAAGAAGCAGTAATAGGCCTTACTAGCAAGTTTGTCCAGCATTTGATCAATGAAGGGAAGTGGGAAGTGATCTTTTTTTTTGTTCAAACGGGGCTAATCCTTGCAAACTCGCCAACTTGTAACAATGCGAGTAGGGATTAGTTCATTTTTGTCATTAATTACAACCGTAGTACCGCTCTTCTTTGGAACGCAATGGACAAGGCTCACCCATGTACTATAAGAAATTGGGTAAATAATGTTTGTATCCAACCATTTGATAATCCCTTTTTTTCACTACTTCCTTCATTTTTTCATTTAACCTCCTTTGCTGCTCGATGGATTGCTTTCCCTCATCCTCCAGCCTGATCTTGTCCATGTAGAAAGAGGGACTAATGCCTTTTATATTCGTAATGCTCCAAGCGATGACACACTTGTGTTGCTTCAGTATTTGGATTAATTTCTCCTCTTGACTTGCGTTGAGATTTGCAAAGACAATAATTGACAGGGTATCTTTGTCACCAAGGAAAACATATTTTAAATGTGTTGGCAATGGTCTGAAATGTCATAGCGATTGTGTAAGTGAACACACGTTGATGCAAGTATAGTTGATAGATAAGTCTATCGGATATCGATCCGACGAGGAAATAGGTTCTTGATGTTTAAATGTCGGAGCAACTAATACTGAAATTAAGTAAAATGTGAGGAATGATGTCAGTGCAATTACATTAGATCTGCACACTAAAATAGTCAATATTATCAACGTAATCTTAGTATGTCAATGTACTGAAAATAAATCAAATATGTTGAGTATTAAGTGCTGAATATTTAAATGCAGAAAATATAAATGTGATCAAGTGTGAAGATCTGGAGTGGATCACTAATTTTGCTAAGTCGCAAAGCAGGATGTGTCGACAAGGTTTTGAATAGATAAACTATTGTAGCAATGAAGCTCTAACGAATTCTTACCAATAACAATTCCCTGTTTAGTCACGACTCATGTACCCACAATTACTCCACCTCTCGATGTGAACAACGTTATGTACCCAAAACAAGTAATCAGAATCTCTTCTAATCCCAAGCAGCTCTCACCTAACTTACTTGTTAACCTAACTTGTCACCGCATCTCTCTATGTCGGTAGACTGCAAAGCCACTCTCGTGTTTGATGCAATTAGATCCAGGAATTAACAGATAAACAACATTAAATAAGAATCAAAGTGATCAAATACTGAAAGGTACTCTCGTATTCATTCAAATATTAATAATAGTTCATCATCTATAAGAAAGGAGTTAACAAATACATCGGAATATACTATCTCTAGGCTACTTGGATTACCCCCTATTGCTTCTCTTGCTCAGCATCAAGCACTCCTCATCAAGAGTTGCTGATTGTCGGCTCAGTTAGCTCACCAGTCTCCAGCAATAAATTCCAAAAACACAAAGTAATTTGCAAATTTAATTCTTCAACTCTTGATGATTTCTTCATTATTCTATTTATAGCCTTCAAAAGTTGCAAATTTTAACCTTCCATTCTCAGATCCAGATCTAGATTTTAGAGCTGTCAAAGTTAGCTAGAGTTCAGTTGTGCACTCACGCAGATTTAATGTTTGCTTCAGAGATCTGTAGGTTGTCGCTGTATTTCCAAGCGCAATCTAAGATCATAATTGTGGTGACACCTGTGATGTTCTTATAGTGGTGCTTCCATATGTAAATTCAGCTTGAGTTTACTCATTCGAGGTTTAGGTTTTGTGCAACGATATCGTTGGTCGCAATTCCAAGTTGATCTTGTGGCTGCATTCTTCTTCCAACATTAATCTTCTAGATTGAGTTCCTGCGCTGACAATTCTAAAGCATAATATATCGGCTACTTGCATCGACATTAGTACAAAAAGATATAAAAATAATAAGAATTTAAACTAACTAGCAATGAGTTGGAAATTTAAAAACTAAGTATGAAATGCTTATGATATATGCTAAATGAGATACAAAAGAGACAATTAAAACACCAATTTAGAGAGAAAATATATATCATTTGCAATGCTATCACACCCCCAAACTTGAGTTTTTACTTGTCCTCAAGTAAACAAAAATTAACAAAGTCACAAGCAAAAAATGTCACCGCAATCAATATTCTCACAACTTGAATTTTCTGGAATCCTAATGCACAAATTGTATTCATATGATAGAATAATACGTCGACAATTTATAGGTTAGAAGCGATGCAGTGACTGTCTTTGTTTTCTTCTTTTTCTTCTTTGGGCGCTCACCCTCATATTTGTGCTTCTTCTTCTTTTTATCCTTGCGCCTTTTTCCTCCTTTTATCTATCGTACCAACCGGCTCAGCGGATTTCTCCTCCTCTACAGGTTGGGTTGTAGCCTTATCGGTTATCACTTCAGATGGGTGGATTTCGATGAGTGGTGCCACATATGGCACGATAGTAAGAGGATTCAGTTCCTCAATTCCTCTCATAACAACTTCAGCCTAGCTCGAATCAGGTCGAGGTTCATCAGAGTTGGATGCCTCCACACTTTTTGGTGTGTCGACAACATCCTCAGTGATCGTTGTCAGGGCATCCTTTTCCTTCTCTTCCTGCATCTCGGAAAGGTCCTTCTCTTTATTCACTTCTTCCTTCTCTTTTTCTTCCTTTTCCTTCATCTGGTTATCTCCCTGGTCTGCACATTCATACTCATGCTGCTCTGGTTCGTTTAGACCAATGTCAGCATATTCCACTACGTCGACACCTTCATCCACAACAAACTCATGTCGAGCCATATTCTCACCAAGGCTGTTGGAGAACTTGTCCTTAAATAGATGGGCAAAGGTACGATAGTAATCCTCCTCAGCCTTCGAGTGCCCTTCTTCCTTTTCATCATCAGAAATGTTAATCCGTGTTAGTATAGGGACAGGTCTACCATCAGGAGTAGGTTGATCGGAGGTAGAGTATTGCATCTGGCAGAAGATGGACGGAAAGGCTGAAAAGTCTAATAATGGATTGGGGCTGATCTGGCATAGTGCGATGATAATAGCCTCGTTCCAGGCCTTTGTGTAAGCATAACATTTTATGCAGCCTATAATCCATGTTATCGACGACACTGCCAGTGTGGATTGAGTACATGTCAATACGGTCAAGATGTACTTCCATTAGATCTAGCTTCTTCGCCACTTGTGGATTTGTGGGCGCATCGAATTGTTCTGCCTTCTTTTTCCCTTTGTTTCTATCCTTCTTCTTCGAGGCTTCTTCGGCCACTAGTGTCTCCTGGCCACGAGTTATCCGTTCAATAAAAATGCCATTGATCGGGCCTTTGTTCTCTAATATCTCCTCACCATCCCCGGTCACAATGCCCTCTATTCACAAAGCAACATGGTTAGAGAGGGGAATGGGAGTATACCAGTTTGCTTGCCAGTGGCTTCCATGATTTGATTATGGATGATCTCTCCGATGTCAATGTGTCAGAAGTGTACGATAGAATGTAAGAGCCATATACAGTTTAATGTCGCCGTTGTGCTATGTGTAGAGTGCATGATGCGGCTGTTGATGAAGTGGAACCATACCTTGCTGAAGGTTGTGAGATACCTTCTATGCATGGTGTAGTTGTAGAGCCCGTTACCAGTCCAGGTGGCTCTATCGACATAGAGGTCCTTCATCATCTGACCAGTGCTTTGATCATCCAGGCTATGTATAAACAGTGAGTGGTCATCCACCCTATCAGGGATTCTCAGAAGTACATTGATTTGGGCGACACTCCATGGGATGAGCCCCTTCCTTAAAAAAACAAACTCTTTCTTTGGATCCATAAGGTTGGTATAGAACTCCCTTACTAGTGTAGGGGAGTAACTAGAGGGATGTTCACAAAAGAACTCTCATCTAAGGCGATTGATGGTACGGGCAATAAATTTCCCCAAGGTCTGATGTGGGGACAGTTGCAGACTTTGTTCAGGGTGGAGGTTATGCTTCAGCATAATATTCTGGTAACGGTCTTTGACCACAGTTGTCAGAAATAAGATCGGACTCATAAATGGAGATGGTTTTATGATTGGAGCCACAATGGTTGAAGTTGTTGGAGTGTTTTTAGAGGGAGTCATGGAAGGGTTTTTTGATGCTCGGGTTTTAGCCATTATTACTAAAGAAGAAAGTTAGAGATGTTTGCAGAAAAAAAGTAGCTTGTGAATGGAAAAAGGAATATAGGGGCAATGAAAGGGACGAGTTGTAGCAACAATGGAGGATGTGAGAAGAGAGAAGTTTGTAGTAGAACGGTTTTATAATCTAGAATCGTGATGATTAAAAAAATACGGGGAAATGTTGCGTCTACAGTTATTAATTGTCAGGTTGCAGATCGTACTGTTTCATTTGATCGAATGGCTGGGAGAGAAGAGAGATCAATCGGCGTGATTCTTGTTGAAAAAGCTATGCTAACTAATCACAGAATGCACAGACAATTTGTGCATTCGACAAAAAGATGATTTTTTTATTTTCGCAAGTACTTTAAAACAACACAAGTAAAAGTGAAACAAATAAAAGTAAATAGAAAAATACGTCGACATTATTTGAAAGTGATCAGATTGATGGCCTCGTTTGATTCTTTAACATCTGGGCTCACATAATGCTTTAGACGTTGACCATTCACTTTAAATTGTTGTCTATCCTCTAGATTTTCAATTCTCACCATACCGCCTTGAAATGCCTCGACAACTTTGAAAGGGCTTGACCATCTTGATCACAATTTACCTGATACAATTTTAAACGTGAGTTAAATAAAAGTACTAACTGATTAGGACTAAATTGTCGACGCAAGATGATATTGTTGTGCCATCTCTTGGTCTTTTCCTTGCATATTGTAGCATTCTTATAAGCATGTCGGTGTATTTCTTCTAGCTTAGTGATGTCCAACAATCTTTTTCTTTCGGTAACAAGTCCATATTCACTTGCTTGATTGCCCACATGGCCTTATGTTCAAGCTCAATTGGCAGGTGATAAGACTTACCAAACACTAATTGATACAGTGACATTCACGATGAGGTCTTAAATGTTGTACGAAGTGCCCATAATGCATCATGTAGTCACAAAGACCAATCCTTCCTATATAGATTAACCACCTTCTCAAAGATACTTTTAATTTGACGATTGGATACCTCGGCTTGACCATTGGTTTGTGGATGCTTCACACCATATCTTTTTAACATTGTCGCCACTTGGTTGTTATAAAGATGAGTTTCTTGGTCATTTATTAATGCTCTTGGTGTACCAAACCTTGTGAGAATGTATGTGTGAAAGAATTTCAACACCGTCCGAGCATCATCCCTTGACACCGTAATTGCCTCGATCCACTTCGATACATAGCCAACAATAACTAAAATGTACACATTCCCAAAAGAGTTTGGAAATGGTCCCATAAAGTAAATACCCCAAATGTCAAAGAGCTCTACTTCCATGATACGTTGTTGGAGCATCTCATTGTATCGAGATATTGAGCTAGTGTGTTGACAT
>CM076900.1:15905683-16194316 GCA_039519145.1 Kokia cookei | reverse complement strand
TCATATGTGTTTATATTTATAATATAATTTTTAATAACTTAAATTTGTATAAAAATAATTTTTAAGGTTAAATCATATACGAGCATTTGGAAAGCCGTAAGATAATTGGATTTGGATATAATTATTTGCGTAATTACTTTTCGATTTTTACCCTTCACTAAAAATTAAAAAGTGTAATTGAATACTCCAATTACACACAATTCAATGTAAATCCACAAATTACAATAATTACTCAAACATATTATTACTGTGTAATTACAAGCAATTACTAAGTGACTTTTCAAACATTATCGGAGTGACTTTTTTTTTAATTTTTTGAATTAAGTGCAAATTTATTATAATTATCATACTTAAAAAATTAAATGTAAAAAAAAAAGCCAATCATTTGTCAAACAAACTCTGAAGTATATTAATATAAAAAGGTTTTTAAAATTTTTTTATATAAAATCTATAAAAATCCATATATGATATTTGAATATAACATTCTATTTTTTTTTTTTGATGAATTACAAAGAAGAGTAAAGCTTTAACAATAATGTGATTAGTGTGGCTCGAATTTAGATTACACTTAAGACGATAAACATTCGTAACCATCAGACTGAGACTCCAAATTCACATAACACCCTAATTTTAAAAATTTCTATTTTATAATGTCAATCAATATACTATTTATTTTACATAATATTTTAATAAAAATAATTTACTTAAATTAGAAATAAAGTGGGGGAAATTTTTAATTGGAGTTAACAGAAAAGGAGTATTGATTTGGAGTAAAATTTGGGGGAAAATAAAGTGAAGGGTGAAAGGCAGAAATGGGGAAGTAAAAAGGGATAAAATGAATAAAAAAAGGAGAGAAAGGGGGCATCCCATTGGCAAAAGAGGGGGAAGCAAAGACATTGAAGGCGGCGTAAAAAGCGAGTCTCTTTCAAATACCCTTTTCATTTTTTTGCCTCCCTTTCTGTTGAAATGGCCCCACCCACACCCCCACTCCCAGTCCCCTTTTCCTCTTTTTCCCCTTCACTTTTCTCCCTCTCCCTCGCATTCCATCCACCATTTCATTTTCATCTATTCTAAATCACAATTTCTTATTCAAAACTCTCACAATTAAATTAAATTTTTTGAGTTATCGATCTCAAGAGATAAAAGAATTGATTCATCATTGATTTAATATGAATCGATTAAATCTCATGTATTTGGTGTTTATTATCTTAAATGTAGTATGGGTTTGAATCGTATTGTTGTTAAAGTTTTATTTTTTTCTTGTAATTCATCGAAAAAATTTGAAAATCAATGAAATTATTTGATCGGTTTAACTATCGGTCTGATTCCAAAAACATTGACCTCATCTATACCAAAAAAATACATAAACATTTGTATCATGTTTGTATTATAGGACCTATTTATGGTGACTGATTCATTTAGTTTAATCAACTCTTGAATTAAACTAAAACAAAAATTCATAAAAAAAAATCATTGTATTTCAATTTATACTTCTAGTTAATTCGAATTAAAATTAATAAAAATATTTTGACATTGACTTAAAACAAATAAATTTGACTTGAAAGGTTGATATTCAATTTTTTATATAAACATTTGTTAGGTAACATAAGATTAATTAAAATTTAATTTGTACGACAACTATTGTGTTATTTATTTATACACTATAATTGTATATAATATTTTTTAAATAATGCTTAAAGATTGCATTATATTACTACACTTTGGAGAGGAAATAAATTAATAGAATTTATTAAAATTTTTAAAAAAATATTCGTTAATATTAATTAATATTTTAATTTCTCTCTCGTAAAATAAAAAAATTATCATGAGAATAAATGGATGGTTAAAATTTTCAAAAGATTTACAAGTTGATTTAAAATAATAATAAATAATTAAAAATAAAATATGAAAATCATTTATTCACAAAAACTTGGTTTATTTATTCCCATAGTCAACCATCTAAATTTTCATTACCAAAAATATTATTCCTCAATAAAAACACACTTACATCAACATACTTATTAAAAATAAAGGTTAAAATATGCAATAAGTCCCTGTACTTTTTTACAAATCTAGAATTTAGTTCAACTACTTTTATTTTAACTAAAAAACTCACTTGATGGCATGTAAGTAAAAACGTTGTAACGAACCTGAACTTAATAAAATAATTATAGTAATATTAAAAGTTAAAAATCTAAAAATAGAAAAACTAAGAGTAGAGGGAGTAGTGAGAGAAATAAACCAAAAATAAGTTGACATGGCCTAGATTTTATAACCCTGCCAAGAAATCGAAAAAGAAAAGGTTTCCCAAATAGACAGCTTATCTTTAAAAATACTATAATAAAAAAGTAGGAAAAAAAGAAAGGTTTAAAAATTGAACTCTGATCCTTCACGTTCTTTATGCTTTTATCTCTCAGACTTTTTATCAAATCTTTTTTCCTTCCTTCATAAACTTTGTTTTTTATTTTGTGTGTTTTAAGGGGTTAAAGAGATTTTAGACAAAAACACACTATAAAAAGTTCCTTCCTTGCTTCTACAAAAGAGCTCTCTTTTTCCTCCCCCCAGTAATGGTTGTTGGTCTTCATAGTTTCAAAGACATCACAATCTTTATGTAAAAAATGAAGGGTGGAGATCCAGCTTTCAAGCTCTTTGGAAGGAAGATTCCTATGCCTCAATCTCAGATTCATGCTGGGGTAACCTCACCTTTTCACATATATTCAGATTTCATTTCTTATTATTATTATTTTTTACATTGCTTCTATTCATGCTTTGTATGTTTTCTTCTCAAGTTAATTACCCTTTTTTTTTTCTGCTGTTGTTGCCTTAATGTTTATGGGGGGTTTTGTGTTTTGTTTTGTTATGATGTGTTGGGAAAGTGTGTGTTTGTTAAACCTCTTTCATGGTTCCAAAGTTGAAGTTTTTGGGACTCAAAACACATGTTTTTGGCATCTTCACTTTCATATTTACTTGTTTTTTATTGACTTATATTTGGAATGAATTTTGCTTGCTTTTATGTAGTCCTTTCCTTTCTGATGTTTTAAATGTGTTTTAATATGTGGTTTTAAATGAAGCAAAGAAGCCTTAAATTTCGCAAAAAATGGGGGTCAAGTTTTGCTTTCGATGCTCCAGGAAGTAAGAACATTAAAATTATGTTTATTATTTTTTAAATAATTTATTTTGTTCATCTATTAAAGACTTTTTGTTGATTCTGGCAGTAGAGATTATATGTTCATGAGGAATTTTGTAAGTTCTGATTTCTTTTGGACTATCTTTTCCTGGTTTAAAAATGAAAAGCCAGCTTTATGTGAATATAAATATATATATATTATATTATTGTATTAGGTGATGGGCAAAAGCAGATAGTCCAACATGATTTAATAGAAGCTGTTCATGGCCTGTACCTTTGCTTAAAGTCATGTAATTATGGCAGCCATACTTTTTTCTTTTTTCATTTGTTCCCAGTCAATTTCTTGTAAACTTGGGGAAAAGGTCTGTTTGAACATTATTCCTTTGAATTTGGTCAAGAAACATCTTTCTTTTGCATTACTTTAAACTGATGGGTATCTTTCACTATTCTTTTACCTTTTATAAATGAGATGGCAATTTGGATTCTGGATTTACAGGATATTTGAAACTTCTCAGGCGAACACATGTACGTCCATTACGGTAGAAAATGATAAGGAAGAATGCCGGACTTACTTTTGAAATCGAACGGGATACCAATGGACTGTATTGTAAAAGATGAACAGGTTGAGACAAATGGTACAGACCAAGAGAAAGTTTTTAAGAAACCAGACAAGATCCTTCCGTGTCCACGATGCAACAGCTTTGACACAAAATTCTGTTATTTCAATAACTACAATGTCAACCAACCTCGGCACTTCTGCAAGAACTGCCAGAGATATTGGACAGCTGGTGGAACAATGAGAAATGTTCCTATAGGTGCTGGGCGGAGGAAGAACAAGCACTTGGCCTCTCAGTACCGACAGATAATAGCTTCTTCTAGCGGCGTACCAGTGACTCGGATAGAAACCCCTGACTCTATGAATCAACAGCTTCTATCTCCGGGGGAAACTACAACTGCCATGGGAAATGGAACAGTTCTAAAATTTGGTACAGAAGCACCTCTTTGTGAATCCATGGACACAGTGCTTAGCCTTGGGGACCAGAAGAGATGTGTTGAGACCAGTACAGTCAGTTCAGGAGAAATAAGAGAAGAACCTTCCTTGTGTGGGTCTTCCGTGATGCCATGCGGCATATCAGGAAATGTCATGCAAAAAGAAAGAATAGGTTCAGCAGGACCTAATGAGCTGAACACAAAGCATCCAACACAGTGTTATCCTGTTTCTCCTTGTATTTTTCCTTGGAATACAGGCCCAAGTAATATAGCTTCAATGGCCACTGGTCAATGTTCTTCTGAACATATTGGTGCACCAAATGGCACTACTTCGAATACAGTTCAATGGTGCCCTGCACCAATGGTGGCAGTTCCGGGATTTCCCCCGCCAAACATTCAATTACAGTTTGTGCCTGCTTACTGGGGTTGCATTTCCTCTATGGGCTCCTGGCGGAGGAAATGTCTCTATCAGTAATTCCAGTGGTTGCCTATCTCCATCGTCCTCTACTAGCAACAGTTGTGGCTCAGGCAATGGCTTACCGACACTAGGCAAACATTACAGAGAAGCAAATGTTGTCGAAGAGGAGCAATCAGAGAAGTGCATTCTGGTCCCCAAAACGCTAAGAATTGACAATCCAAATGAAGCTTCAAGGAGTCCCATATGGGCTACATTAGGTATTAAACCCGGCCAGAAGGATCCTTTACGAGGAGGTAAAATTTTCAACGCCTTCGAAACTAAAGCAGAAGGCAAAGATCGTGTATCAGATGGGAGTTATATTTTGGAAGCAAACCCTGCAGCCCTTTCTCGTTCACACACATTCCAGGAGAGCACATAAAAATTTGCCTCGAAATCTTGGTGTATGATAATATGGTATGAGCTTATTGAATGCACAGATTTGATCAGTTGAAAGCTGAGTGAAGTAAAGCTGCTCCAGTTACTGACAGGTTAGGCAATGTATCCATTCTTACTTTCGAGACTCGTGTAAATAGTCGAAGACAGTGATCGAGTGGTGTTCATCATTCGCAGCCTATTCTAAACGTTTCATTTCACACACATGCATATCTCTTTCGATGTAGTTTGAGAAACAAGAAACGAAAAAAGATGAGCAGATGGTGCTGATTTTCATATATTCAAATTATGTTAGGGGTTGGTTTTCTTCTGAAATTATTTGTGTACAATATCTCCCAGTTTTGAACATGGATGCAAAAAGGTTTCCCGGTAAATACAGTTTTCATTCCTTTATGCTTTGATTCCTTAAAATTATCAGCTGCTGAAAAATCATGATGGTTTATTAAGGTCCATAGCTGTTGGTGTATGTGGAAGTCGACATTTCTCCAAGCATTGCAGAAACACAGTACATCAAAGTTTGTTTACAGAGTTTGGTTTCGGTTTTTCTATGTTTATGAAACCTAACTTTATGAGAAGTATCCGATAACTTCAATCATTCCATATTTTTCAACAATAGCCGTATAAAGTTGATGATTTATGATCCTTTCTTCTCAACATTTGAAAAAGAAAGTTAAGTAAGATGGTGAGCTTCTTTTCTTCCCATTCCAATTTTTATTACTAATGACATTAAAGCAAATCAAATACACATCATCACGTAAGTTTTTTTTTTTGTTCATATTGGTAGACCTTTATTTCTACCTTTTTCTTTTTAATTGCTCAACACCATTGATGCAATAGTAAACAGCTCCATCAGGGTTCAAAAAGAAAGAATATGATTATAGATGAAAACAGTAGAAGCACGAGGGTCAAAATCTTTTGATTGACAAAAGCAGTAGCAGTAGGAGGTGCAACCCCAAAAATACAAAAGGGGTTTCCTTTCTATACCTTTGCTTTGCTTTTTTCACCAAAACTTTCTCTTTTCCTTATTCTATGTTAAAAGAAAGACGATTCAGTACGTCACGGAAGAAATAGAAAAAGACTATATGAAATTGTGATTTCACGTAATGATAAATTAAAATTTTTTTAAATTTTTCAGGAGAAAAAAGTTGAATAACAAGAAGAAAAATTTGATTTGTTTTCTTTATTTGAAAAATGATAGAGATAACGTAAAACACAGTTTTATACAATAAAAAATAAAAATAAAAGTCTTTGTAATAAGCTTTAAAGGTTGATTCTAAAATTTGCAAACAAAAATGAAATGAGTTTCTTCAATAAAATTGGAAAAAAGTGAAACCATATTGTTCCACACTTTGCTAATTTCGTATATAATTTTTTATTTATCCATTTTTTGTAAAAACTTTTTATTCAAGTATAGATTTAAAAAACAAAAAAGGAAAATTAATAAAGTAAAGACCCAAAAGTTATTTTCTTTCTCTTAATGACGTGTCTCAAACAATATGCCATTTTTATGTAAATATTCTTAAAATCTGAACATACCTTAAGCCTTAAGGAACAGAACTTATACATACTTTGCCATTAGGTTTTAGGGAGAAATAAAGTTTTTCTATTTAGAGATAAAAATTACTTAGAGAAGTAGGTCTGTTTTTTAAATATTTAGGGTCTTAGACGAAATAATATTTAAAATATTATAAAATATAATACGATAAAAATTGAAAAATTTTGGATCTTAAAAGATAAAGCATTTATGGTGAAAATTTTAAAATCCTAAGCATTTAATTAATTTATTTTAGTTTGAAATTTTTTTCCGATATTAAAAATTAAAAACATATTTTTTTTAACCTTTTTAACCTTGGACCCTTGACAGCTACACTCTTAAACAAGCCCTAGAGTCGTGCATGTACATTATGGAATCCTAAAATCAATTGTTAAAGAGCAACCTCCTATTATGATAAAACAGAATCCAAACCCTTAAAATTAATCATAAATCATCAAAGTTTTAAACTCAATATCTCAATTTTATTTGTTATTTTCCATTATTGTTTGATTTATTACTTTGTTTAATAATATTATTGGTTCACATGAATAATATTATAAAATATGTGAGAAAGAGATTAAAAATGGTAATTTTATCCTTAGAATTAAAATAAGATTTTATTTATATTATTATTCATGTCTTGTAAAAAAATACATTAATTTATTAATATAATTATTTATAACTTTTTTCATATAATCTATTAATATATTTTTATTTTAATGAAAATTAAATTAAAATATCATCACCAAAATACAATATTTTTTATGACAATATCCAAGTGGGATGGTAATGACAAGATTTAAAACTATATAAAACGAGTATCTGATAAAAATTTTAATCATCATTTTATATAAATCAAGACCCAAACTATAATAATAATCAAAATTATTTTATAGACTGCTTTCTGAAAATTTAGGTATGACAAGTGATTCTATAGTAAATTTTAAATCTCAAATTTATTACGAGAATTGCTAAGAATGCTTGAATAATAAATTTTATGAAGCTGCAAACCTTTATGTGCTAATTTAATAGGGTGGACCAAAAGTTTATTATTATTATTATTATTATTATTATTATTATTATTATTATTTTAATATTTTTATAAGAAATATCATTAATAAATAAACGAGCTATAAACAAGCTTATAAATGAGCCAATAAACGAGCTTGTTCGTGAACATAAACGAACCGAACATACCTCTGTTCGTGTTCGTTCATTTATTAAACGAACATAAAATTTTTGTTCATACTCATTTATTTAGCTTAATAAACGAACATAAACGAACTTTATACGAACGGTTCACGAACAATTCATCGAACGTTCCGTTCATTTACATCCCTAACCCAGGCGTGAGATGGTTGATCGGTGTTTTTAAGTCACAATGATTGTGCAAGCGAACACACATCAATGCAAGTATAGTTGATAGATAAATCTATCAGATATCGATCCACGAGGAATGGGTTCTTGATTTCTAAATGTCGGAGCAATCAATACGAAAATTGAATGTAATGTGAGTACCGATGTAAGTGCAATATATCAGATCTCTACACTAAAATAATCAGTATTGTCAATGTAATTATAAAAGTTAATTGTCAGAGCAACTAAAAGTAAATCAAAGTTTTGTTGAAGTGTTGAGAATTTAAATGCATAAAAGTAAAGTTGTGATCAAGTGTGAAGAATTGGAGTGAATCATTGACTTCGCTAAGTAGTAACGATGGATGCGTCGACAAGGTAAAATATAGATGAAATGTCACTGCAATGAAGTCCCTTTGTGTTCTTACCAACAACAACTCCCTACCTAATCCCAACAAATACAATCACTCCACCTCTCGGTACGAGTAATGATGTGTATTCAAGAACAAGTAACTAGTTTTTATCCCAGTCCCGAGCAGCTCTCGCCTAACCCACTTGTTAACTTAACTTGTGACCGTATCTCTCGATGTCGGCGTACTGCAATTTCACTTTAGTGTTTAGTGCGGTTAAATCCAAGAATAAACGGATAAGCAATGTAAAGTAAGAATTAAAATGATCCAACATCAAAAGATACACTCGTATTCATTTAATATCATTAAAATCCATCATCGTTTAAGAAGAATTAAAGAGTACAACAAAGTTACTATCTCTAGATTACTAGGCCTACTCCCTAATTGTTCCCCTTGCCCAGCACCAAGCACTCCTTGCCAGAAGTTGCTGCACACTTGCTCCAACAGCTCGCCTCTTCCGATGTCAAGCTTTCATGGTAGGTTACTTGAAGATTTGATAGAATTTTGGATTTAAATTCTTTACTCCTTGATATATATCTCCTTCTTCTTTCCTCTATTTATAAGCTTAAGAATTTGTAGATTTTCTCCATTCTCAGATCCAACAACTTTGTACAGTTGTAAGAGTTGTTATTGACAGCTATGCGATTTGATTTGTTTACTGGACTATTGTAGAATGTCGACGTAATTTAAAAATTACGCTGACAATTAGTTAACAGAATGTCGTCGCATTTTCGGACAACTCTTCTCAGATCAAATCTAATTATAGCTGTCATAGTTAGTTAAATTCCAGCTGTGCACTCACGCAAATCTGGTGTGATCTTTATAACTCTGCAGATTGTCGTCGCATCTCTGGTCGCGATCTGAAATCTTTAATTGTGGTGAGGATCTGTGAAATTCCTACCTTGGTGCTTCCAAATGTGCTTATGGCTTAAATTGACTCACAGAAAGTAAAGCTTTCAATGCGTCGACATCTCTAGTCTTAATTTCAAGCTATAGTTATGGCTGCATTTTCTTCCGGCATCGATCTTCTAAGATGAGTTCCTGCAGTGACAATTCTAAGGTGCAATATATCGACTGATTGAGGCGACATTAGTACAAAAAGGAGTAAAAATAACAAGAATTTAAACCAACTAGCAATGAGTTAGAAAATATAAAAACTAAGTATGAAATGCTTATGATGCATCCAACATATAACACAAAAGAGACAATTAATACCCAAATTTAGGGATAAAATATATGTCATTTGTAATACCATCACAGCCCTAAACTTGAGTTTTTACTTGTCCTCAAGTGAACAAAAATTAACAAAGTCATGAGCAAAAATGTCACTGCAATCAATGTTCTCACAACTTAAATTTTCTAAAATTCTAATGTACAAATTGTATTCACATGATAGAATAATACGCCGACAATTTATAAGCATGAATAATTAAAACTGTAACTTCATAAATGTTAGTATCATGCATTGAATCCTAATCTTCCTTGAACTAATACGACATTTAAATTAATTTTTTTCTTTTTCATTTTCTTCCGTTTTCTCATTTTTCTTTTTCAAGTGACTGAGAGATGTCATTTAATTTATCTACCTTTGTTCCTGGGTAGTAACGATGGGTTGTAACAAACCCCCAGGAGGTATGTAATTGTGTCGACACACACTCTTGCAGTGACAACCTTTGGCTAGATGATTTTTCTAACACATGCAGCGGAGTGTTCTTCCCTGATAAGTCATAATCCACTCACATTGGAGTGTTCTTCATTAATACAATGTCGTTGCAATTGGAAAGTTAATTCAAGATTCAAAGATTGATACTACCCATTCATTACTAATGCAATCCCATCATTCATCCAAAAATAGAAGGACTCAATATTCATTAACATTCATCCAATTTACACATCAGCATTCCAAACAAATCAAGATTTACGCATAAAATAAAAATTGTGGTCATATTTTTGTTGAAATTATGCATATTTTCATTAACACAAGAAACAAGTAAAATTCAAAAATGTGGGTGCAATTGCATTTCCATTTCACATAAATTCCCCTCAAACTTAATGTTTGCATTGTCCCCAATGCACTGACATTAATAAATATATATATATATATATATGGAAATGCAATGTCAATGTAGATGCAGCGACAATAAAAATGCAATGACATTAATAGTGTAGGGACAATTATACTACATCCACATGATATGCATGAAAACTAAACTAAGTAGAAAATAAAATCTAACTCGGTGTGCTACAGCTGAAGGTGTGGCTACATTGGTTTTTTTTTCTTGTTGCACTTTTTTTCCTCCTTATGTCTCATTTTTTTGTCTTTACGCTTCCTTTTTCTGTCCTTCATACCAGTCAGATGAGTGGATTGCTCCTCTTCAGTTGGTTAGGTGGTGGCCTCATCGATAGTTACATCTAATAGGTCGACTCTGCAAGTGGTGCTATATAAGGCATTATGGCCAAATAGTTACAATCTTCAGCACTGCTAGTAACTGCCTCAACCTGGCTCGCTTTAGGTGGAGTCACGTTTACATTGGATGCCCTCACATTTATAGGTGCTTCGACAATATCCTCAGCGATATCTGTCGGGGCATCGTCTTACTTTTCCTCCTACTTCTCTATAAGGTCCTTCTTCTCAAATTCTTCCTCTCTTGCCTTCTCCTTCTCTTGGACTTTTTCTTGTTCTGCTTCTCCTTCTTCAGGCTGCTACTACTCAGTGGTTTCTTTGTCAGCGTCTTCCTCTGCTTCCATACCCATGGATACAATTGGAGTATGCACCTTCTCAACCATAGCTTCCTGCTCTGCCATATTAGCCCAAAGGCTATTCGAGAATTCTTCTTCAAACAAGCTGACTATAGTTCTGTAGAAATCCTCCATAGCATTAGAATACCACTCGTGCTCCTCGTCATCTGAAATGTGGATTCTTGTTGGAGAGGGAACATGTTGCGGCCTACCATCAGGAGTAGGCTGCTCAAAGGATGAGGTAGCTTCCATAATAATAGGTGGGAAGACAGGGAACTCTGGTAGGGGATCTGGGCTCAGACTCCTCAATGCGTTGACAATAGATTTGTTTCATATTCTAGTATACGTATAAAATATATTTTGTCTGTAGTCCATGTCTTCTAATGCGTTGACAATACGAATCGAGCGCATGTCGATGGGATCAATGTTTAGTTCCATTGCAGCCAACCTCTTCCCAAACTGAGGGTCTATGGGCGCATTCTCATGTTTGTCCTTCTTCTTTCCATTCTCCTTCTTCTAGGTGCTTCTTTAGCTATTAGTGTCTCTTGCCCTCTCATCATTCTCTCTACTGAGATGTCATTGAAAGGGCTCTTATTCTCTACCACATTCTTACCATCTCTAAGAAGCAGTTCAGCAATCTGGTCGTGGAGAATTGCATCGACATCGATGTGGCGACTTCTAAAAATTGAATGCAAGAGGCACATGAGATCTAATGTCGTCACAGTGCTATGTGTAAAAGGTAAAAAGACAGCTACAAAAAAACTTTAAGAATACTGAGAAGATGAGTGTAACAGTAATGGCGATTGTGAGTGGGAAGCATGAAGTCAATAGAAGAAAATCAATTGACGCGATTCTTACTGAAAAATATTTACTAAGCCATTATATAATGCACTGACAAGTTGTGCTTGTGATGTATTGACAAAAAGATGATTTTTTTATTCCTACATAAAATTGAAAAGGTAACAAGTAAAAGTGAAAAGGTAAAATGAAATGTAAAATGCGTTGACAATGGAATCATAATGCGTCAACAATGGTGTTTACTTATTCCTCAAATGGTTCGTACACTTTTATTCATCACATCGTCCCAAAAAAAAATCTCCACTCTTTCTTGCGTTTTTCAAATTTTGTAACTTCTTAATTACGGATATAGGCATCAAAATTATGCTTTCATTGAAATCACATAATGCCTTTCCAATATACCGATCATCAATGGAGTAGGGTATTGAGGTGCTCTTGGGATCATGAAATTCTTGGAGCAATCTAATTTTCATGACAGTGCACCCTTCAGTAAGTGCGATTGCTTCAACTTCTCCCAATCTTCTCTTATTTGACAATGTGTCTTCAAGTTTGTGAGGTTGTTTTGTTGTAGCATTTGTGGTAACAAAGTGATTTGATTTTGTCACCGTAATAATTTGTTTAACCTCTTTAGTTGCAGTTTGCTTTCAGATTGCGCTGACATCTTTCCATTGTTGAGATTTGAATTATCTTCTTTTACTGTAACATATCTAACAACTTCATTTAGTTGAGTCTCACTTTTGGAAATGATTTCCTCATCATGCTCTTGCCCTTGTGATATTGAATTCTCAATATCAACCGAAAAAGTTTCTTGTGGTTGTAAAATTATTGCGCCCACAATCTGGCCAAATTGATATTCTAAAGCTCATATGGATTCAGTTTCACTCTGAAGCATAGATTCAGTCTTGGAAATATATTGTCGTAGTAAATTTTCAATTGATGAAAACTCTGATGCTTCGTCTTGCTGGATATTTTGCCTTGACAAAGGTTGATCATAATTGGGCAATGTCCACTCGGATCTAACATCATTGTCTGTACATTTAGGGTCTTGATTGTTCTAACAAAAATTTGGATGTTGCTTCCACTCTGATGTGTAAGTGTTGGAATATAGATTTTCATTTAGATAGAAATTCCCCATGTGGTATACATATGATGGATTTGATGGGCATTGTTGAAACTCATGGTTACTCCCACAGTAATTTGCAAATTTCCATTCTGCAATTGTTGTAGCATTCTGCATTGAATTACTCATATTAGTCAAAGAAGATACCTTGGCATTTATGGCATCGAGCTCCATTTCTATAGCATCACTCATCCAACATATTGAGGTTCTATATACCTCGTTCCTAGCTATATTTTGCTTAAAAAAGTGTAAAACTAAAAAAAATGAAACAAGTTAGTGACAAATAAAATTTAGATAATAAAGAATAAATGCAACGATAAAAATAAACATCAAACAAATGTCATTCCTTAGCAACGGTGCCAAAACTTGATCAGAGTTTTTACATCACAATGATTGTGCAAGCGAACACACGTCGATGCAAGTATAGCTGATAGATAAATCTATCAGATATCGATCCCACGAGGAATGGGTTCTTGATGTCTAAATGTTGGAGAAATCAATACGGAAATTGAATGTAATATGAGTACTGATGTCAGTGCAATATATCAGACCTGCACACTAAAATAATCAGTAATGTCAATGCAATTATAAAAGTTAATTGTCAGAGCAACTGAAAGTAAATCAAAGTTTTGTTGAAGTGTTGAGAATTTAAATGCATAAAAGTAAAGGTGTGATCAAGTGTGAAGAATTGGAATGAATCATTGACTTCACTAAGTAGCAACGCTGGATGCACCGACAAGGTAAAATATAGATGGCATGTCATTGTAATGAAGTCCCTTTGAGTTATTACCAACAACAGCTCCCTACTTAATCCCAAGTCAAATACAATCACTCCATTTCTTGGTGTGAGTCACCGATGTGTATCCAAGAACAAGTAACTGGTTTTTATCCCGATCCCGAGTAGCTCTCGCCTAACCCACTTGTAAACCTAACCTGTCACTGTATCTCTCAATGTCGACGTACTACAAATTCACTTTCGTGTTTAGAACGGTCAGATCCAAAAATAAACAGATAAGCAATGGAGAGTAAGAATCAAAATGATCTAAAATCAAAAGATACTCTCGTATTCATTTAATATCATCAAAATCCATCATTGTTTAAGAAGAACTAAAAAATTAGACGAAGCTTACTATCACTAGACTACTAGGCCTCCTCCCTAATTGTTCCTCTTGCCCAACACCAAGCACTCCTCGTTAGAAGTTGCTGCACACTTGCTCCATCAGCTCACCCTCCTCCAACGTGCAGACCCCATGGTAGCTTGCTTTAAGAGTTGAGAGATTTTTGGATTTAAATTCTTTGCTCCTTGATATATATCTCCTTCTTCTTTCCTTTATTTATAAGCTCAAGAGGTTCCAGATTTTCTCCATTCTTAGATCCAACAACTTTGTATAGCTGTAAATGTTTGTTATTGACAGCTCTGCAGTTTTGATTTGTTTACTGGACTGTTGTAGAATGTCGACATAATTTATAAATTGCACTGATAATGTCAGTAGAATGTCACTGTATTTCTGGACATCTCTGCTCAGATCCAGATCTAATTACAGCTATCATACTTAGTTAAATTCTAGCTGTGCACTCATGCAGATCTTGTGTGATCTTTATAACTCTGCAGATTGTCATCGCATCTCTGGTCGCGATTTGAAATCTTTAATTATGGAGACAACGTGTGAAATTCCTGCGCTGGTGCTTCTAGATGTGCTTGTGGCTTGAATTCACTCACACAAAGTAAATCTTTCAATGCGTCGGCATTCTTGGTCGCAATTCCAAGCTATACTTGTGGCTGCATTCTTCTTCCAACATTGATCTTCTAAGATGAGTTCTTGCGCTGACAATTCTAAGGTGCAATATATCGACTGATTGCGGCGATAATAGTACTAAAAGAGGTAAAAATAACAATAATTTAAACCAACTAGCAATGAGTTAGAAAATATAAAAACTAAGTATGAAATGCTTATGATACATGCAAAATATGACACAAAAGAGACAATTAATACCCAAATTTAGGGAGAAAATATATGTCATTTATAATACCATCAATGGTTCTGTGGATTTAGTTTCCCAACGTGAGTAGTATTGCTAGAATCATTTCTCTGGGTGAGAGGTATGCATCAACATATTGTTGTGGAAGTGGTCCTTGGCTACTTTTGTGAGAGACGGTTCCTGGTTCATTAGATTGTAACTACTCTATATTGAAACCCACCGTAACAGATGATTCAGCGACTGATTTAGAACAATTTTTGGATCCTCTTGTTCTTGCCATAACTATATAATAGAAAGAGAATGAAAGTCATAGGAAATTGGAAGGTTGAAGAAAAGAAAGTTTTGTAGCAACAATGGTGGTTATGGTTGTGAAGAACATCGTCAACATAGTGAGGTGTTTATAGGGGATGAATATAAGAGGCATAATGATTTCACTACAGGGATAGAACGCTGTGTCTACATCCAATAAATGGAATGACAACGATCGTCCTTTTTTAGCAGATCGATCCGACGGGTTGGGAACAGGGTGAATCAATCGACGTGATTCTTTTCTGAAACGTTTGACTGTGATTAGTCAGCAAGTAAATTGTGTCGACAAGTAGTGTTTTCTATGCGTCGAAGAAAAGGATAGTCTTTATTCCTACAAAATAACTCAAGAAGGTAATTGAAATAAAATAAAATACAAAAAGTAAATAAGATAAATGTAATGACATGTTAAGAAAATGTAACCAAATTAATGGTCCCATTTTGTTGGTGTTGTTTGGGTTAAGATAGTGCTTCAACCTTTGGCCAATGACCTTGAATTGGTACCCATCATTTAACTCTTTAATTGTCACCGCACCATGAGAAAATGCTTCGACAACTTTGAATGGCCTTGACCATCTGGAGCATAATTCTTTAGGATGTAGTTGAAACGTGAATTAAATAAAAGTACTAACTGACCTGTAGAAAATTGTCGTCCCAAGATAATATTGTCATGTCATCTCTTAGTTTCTTCTTTGTATATGGCAGCATTCTCTTATGCATTTTGCCAAATCTCCTCTAATTCAGAAATGTCCAATAATCTCTTTCTCAGCAGCATCATAATCCATATTCACTTGCTTAATTACCCACATGGCTTTATGTTCAAGTTGCACAGGCAAGTGATAGGATTTACCAAAACCAAGCTGATATGATGACATTCCTAATGGTGTTTTGTACGTTTGTGTGAAGCACCCACAATGCATCATTGAGTCTTGAAACCAATCCCTTCTGAATGGATTTACCACCTTTCCAAGGATATATTTAATTCTGAGATTAGAGACTTCAGTTTGGCCATTCGTTTGTGGATGATATGTGGTTGCCATTCAATGTTTAACACAATAACGCTTTAATGCTATCGCAACTTGATTGCAGTGAAAATGAGTTCATTGATCACTGATTAATTCTCTAGGTGTGCCGACCCGTGTGAGGATGTGTTTTAAGATTTTCAACATCCGAACCATGATTTTTAAGGACAATAATTGCTTTGAGCCACTTTGATACATAGTCGACAACAATCAGAATATAAACATTTCACAAAGAATTAGGAAATGGTCAAATCCATACCCCAAAAATCGAAAAGCTCAACTTTCATAATAGGCTGTTGCAGCATTTCGTTGCATCGAGATATTGATCTGGTACGTTGATAGTTATCATATTGTTGAACAAGATTCTGGGCATCTCAAAACAATGTTGGCGATCAAATTCTAATTGAAGGACCTTTGCAGCAATCCTATCACCACCAAAATGACCTCGATAAGGGGCATCATGGCAATGCTTCAGGATAGGAAACATTTTTCTTCAGGAACGCAGCGCCGAATGATATTGTTGGCGCAATACTCCAGCAAATATGGCTCATTCCAATAATACTTTGCAGCATCAGAAAAAATCTTATCTTTTGGTGACCAATTGCACTTAGTGGTAGTTTTCCACAGACCAAATAATTGACAACATCCGCATACCATTGGGATACGTTGTTAAACAAGCTGCTCATATGGAAATGCATCGATAATTTGTAAGTATTTCCATCTTTACTCCCAGATTCTAAACGAGATAAATGATCTGCTACTGATTTTCCAATCTTTTTCCATCTGGGTTTGGCATCTTTCTTGGCAACGAGGTATCGCAATGTAGCTGATCAGTATATACTGTAAGTTTTACGCCGATAAGATACGAATGAAATTTGTTGAATGCAAAAACTACTGCCAAAAATAAAACACCCAAAATCTGAAACACCATCACTGGTTAGGATTTCCGTGTTTTACTATTCATTTATTACTCTTCATCTTTAACATCATATTTTTTTCAACTTTATTTATTAAAGTATTTCACTTTGCACGTTATATTTATCGTCCTTTAGATATAAACACATTCCAATGAGGATAAAAATGACATTTCCACTATTTTGGGGGACTTCTACCTATACCAGATGGTCAAGTATCGGTAGTTCTCAAGTCAGTAAACAATTCAAAAATTATGCGAAATTCTACAGGTACCTATGCTAGTTCTACTCATACAAGTATAATTTCTACCGATACATGTCATGCATCTATCAATACTAAAAACTCTCAGAAATGTAGTCCTCACCCTGCTACTTTTACTGATACAAGCATACGAACTATCAATACATTAATATACATAACTATTATTACTTGTAATCCACCTACCCCTACAACTCAAGTCAGTCTCTCATATCCTGTGCTTCTACTGATACATGCATAAGTTCTACCAGAACAAGTATGCAAAATCTCAAGAATTATTTCAAAACACAAGTTTAACATCTCAACTTAGGCATTAAGCCATCATACAACCTACAAATATCCAAGTCTTTACATAGTATATTAATTTCATGCCCAAGTTACTCTTCATGCATAACCACAATCAACATAGTAAGATTTATCATTTCTTATACAAAAACAAAAGATAATATCATCCTAGTACATTCCATAAGACTGAGTGATACAAAATCTATTGACAAACTCCATGATAGTGTGACTTCAAAGAGATGACGATGATCCGATCTTCAATCAGCAAAACGTTCTACAAAACAACAACTGTGATAAGCCTCATAGCTTAGTAAGTTTGATAGTTTAAAGAGTTACCAATACAATTAGCTCAATCGAGCCAAGATTATCCCATTGTTCTTTGAATTAAATACAACTTCATTTCCCTGTCTATAACTTTCTATTACTAGTACCCGATGCTGTTCACACGAGTTGTCAAGGACTCACAACATATGCGGTACCCCAACCATCGATATGGTGTTTTTCTGTACTGTAAACTATTCCCTAACGATGCTGCTCACACGAGCTATCGGGAGTATTCAATAAGCATAAGTCCCAATCATTGAAGGGCCTATAGTCCATTTAGGATTCATATCTCTTTTCCAAATCACTATGCCACTCACACGAGCTGTCGAGGACTTGCAACATATGCGGTACCCCAGCCATCGCCTCGGTACTTTTTCAACGGCATAAAGGCTACTATTTATCTCGTTTCATTTCTCTAATCCTTCAACTCCAAATACTTCCAATTGCTAAACATTTATAAAGTGCAGACAAGAAATACTAAGTAAAATTTACATTACGAACTTACCGGACTAGATTGTAGTTGTGGATAAGCACCAGGGACTAATCTGCTAATTTCCCTTTTTCGCGATACGCCAAATACGTGGCTCGATCGTAATCTAAATCAACAAATCATGCAAAATTTTCATATTAAATCACTCCATCAAGTCATTCAACTCGATTTGATCCTATTTGGAAAATTTCACTTTTACCCCAATACTTTCCTTTTATTTAATCTAGTCCCTTCAACATGAAACATGCAAAATACTCATTTTCTTCTAAACATACTTCAACCGAATACTCATAGTGCTTATGCAAATCCCTGTAAGTAATTTATTTCAACTAAGTACACACAATTTCATCGCTTTTACATTTTAATCCTTAAACCCTAATTTCATAAAAAATCACTTTACAAAAAGATTTCACCCAAGCATCAAACATTCAAATATATCAAAAGCTTTCAAGAACCAGCATTTTCAACAATGACAATTTTCATAACATTTGACAGATTCACAAATTAGTCCTTTCTTTAGCTAGATTAAGCTAATACAGACTCAAAAACATAAAAATTACTAAAAACAATCAAGGTTTGCTTACCCAAATTATAGATCAAAGGATGGAAGAGAAAACCCTAATTTTTCTCTAATTTAGACGTGAGGAAGAAGAAGAAAGGTTGAAAATATCATATTTTCTTTCTTTAATTTAATTTATATATCAATGGTATTTTTGTAATTTCTTAGACTTTCATCATTAACTTAATTAATAATCCTTTTAACCTTAATCAATCCTATTATTAATCAATATTTGTCATGATAATCCACCCACTAACAATCATTTGGTTAATTTACTTATTTGGTCTTCTAATTAACCATTGATCGCGTTTGTAACGTCACAGTGATTGTGCAAGCGAACACACGTCGATGAAAGTATAGTTCATAGAACAATTCTATCAGATATCGATCCCATGAGGAATGAGTTTTTGATGTTTAAATGTCAAAGCAACTAAAGCTAGGATTAGAGACAATGTGAGTAAAGATGTCAGCGTAATTATGTCATATCTACACACTAAAATGATTAATACTGTCAATGCAATCCGAGTTAAATGTGAAAGGTCAAATGTCAGAACAACTGAAAGTAAATCAATGTGTGTAGAATGTTGAGTATTTAAATGTAGAAAAGTAAATGTGATCAAGTGGAAAGGATTGGAGTGGATCACTGATTTTACTAAGTTGCAACGTTGGATCTGATGACAAGGTATTGTATAGATGAATTGTCATAGTATTGACGCTCCAATGAATTCTTACCTATAATAGTCCTTCGTTTACTTGAGACTCAAGTACTCACAGTCACCTCACCTCTCGATGTGAGCTACTTTGTGCACTCAAGAATAAGTGACTAGAATCTCTTCTAATATCAAGCAACTCTCGTCGTCTTACTTGTTAACCTAACTTATCACCGCATCTCTCGTTGTCGGTAGACTGCAAAGCTACTCTCGTGTTTGATACAGTTAGATCCAAGAATAAACATATAAAAAACATTAAATAAGAATCAAAGTAATCTAACCATGAAAGATACTCTCGTATTCATTCAAATGTCATTATAATCCATCAGCATGAAAGAGGGATTAACGAATACAATCGAAGCTTACTATCTCTAGACGACCAGGACTATTCCTTAATCACTCCTCCTGTGTTGCATTGAGCACTCCTCGTCAGAAGTGGTTGCTCCTTTGCTCCATCAGCTCACCGTCTAGCTTAAATCTCCAAACACAAAGTAATTGTAGAATTTAATTCCTCTACCTTTTAATATTTTTCTTCATCTTCTTTCCTCTATTTATAGGCTTTAGAAATTCCAGATTTCCTCCATTCTCAGATCCAACTACTTTCTATAGCTGTAAAAGTTTGTTATTGACAACTACGCAGATCTGATTTGTTTAATGGACTGTTGTAGAATGTCGGCACAAATTATAATTTGCAGTGACAATTTATCGCATTTCTAGACCAACTTGTGGCCGTAACTCTGAATGGATTCAAGAATGATAGATCTCATCTTTTCTAAGATCCAATTCTGTTTATAGTTGGAAAAGTTTGTTACAGTCCAGCTGTACACTCACGCAGATCTGGTATGATCATAAATCTGCAGATTATCGCCGCATCTCTAGTTGCGATCTAAAATCTATAATTGCGGCGACAACATGTGAAATTCCTATGCTGGTGCTTCCAGATATACTTGTAGCTTGAATTCACTCATACCAATGTAAAGATTCCTATGCGGTGATATCTATGGTCGCAATTTTAAGTTGAATTCTAAATTCTTTTTAGCCTTGATCTACTGAGACACCTCCTTGTGCTGACAATTTTTAGACACAATATATATATGCTGCATGTGGCGACATTAGTGCACAAAAAGAGATAGAACGATAAGAATTTAAACCAAACAACAATGAGTTAGAAAACATAAAAACTAAGTATGGAATGTCTATCATGCATGCTAAATATGCCATAAAAGAGACAACAAATACACAAATTTAGGGAGAAAATAGGTGTCATTTCTAATGTTATCAACCATTTATACTTTTGCACTTATTACAATTTAGTCCTTTCTACTCAATTAACCATCTAAACAAATAAATTTTTGAACCAAAATTTAATACGATGCATATAACACCATAAATATTAAAATAATTAAATTTACGACTTGACTCGTAGGATTTACGATCCCAAAATCACTACTTTCGACACCATTGAAAACTAGGCTGTTACAACTCTCCCCCTAAGGAAATTTCGTCTCGAAATTTCTTACCAGTGAACAAGTTAGGGTACTATAGCCTCACCGAAGACTCTGTCTCCCATGTAGCTTCTTCAAGTTCGTGTTAGTTCCATAATACCTTCACTAATGGTACCTTTTTGTTTCGTAACTCTTTTACCTCACCAGCTAGAATCCTAATTAGTTCTTCTGAATACGACAAATCCAACTGTATCTCATACTCACAAGGTGCAATCACATGAGAAGGATCCGATCTATACTGTCTCACCATCAAATCATGAAATACATTATGAATCTTCTTCAATTCTTGTGGTAAAGCCAACTTATATGCTACAAGGCAACCTGATAAATGATCTCATACGACCCGATAAACCGTGGACTTAACTTTCCCTTTCTACAGAATTGTAACACCTTTTTCCAAGGTGATACTATCAGTAAGACTCGATCTCCCACTGCAAATTCTCTATCTTTTCTTTTAAGATTTGCATACGACTTTTATTGGTTAGACGTTGCTTTCAAACAATCACGAATTACTCGCACCTTGTCCTCAGTCTCATGAACTAAATTAGTTTCAATCAATTTAGGCTCACTTAATTTTGACCAATACAGAGGTGTTCTACATTTCCGACCGTATAATTCTTCAAATGGTGTCATTTTAACACTAGATTGGTAGCTGTTATTATATGCAAACTCTACCAACGACAGATATTTCTCCCAGCTTCCCTCAAACTCAAGTGTACAGCATCGTAGCAATTCCTCAAGAATCTATATCACTTGCTCCGACTGGCCATCCATTTGGGGATGATATGTAGTGCTGAAATTCAGCCTGGTTCCTAAAGCTTCATGCAACTTACCCCAAAACCTTGAGGTAAAATGCAGATCCCTGTCAAAGATAATGGATACTGGTACTTCATGAAGTCGTATGATCTCAGACACATATAGCTCGACTAGTCTTTCAAGCGGATAGTCTACTCGAATAGGAATGAAGTGAGCTGAATTTATCAATCTATTTATAATTACCTAGATCGAATCTTCCTTTCTCGGGGTTACGAGAAAGTTCTGTGGCAAAATCCATAGTAACCCTCTCCCACTTTCACTCTAGAATGGAAATCGGCTGTAGTAACCCAGATGGTACCTGGTGCTCTACTTTTACTTGCTGACATGTAAGGCATCTAGACACAAACTCTGAAATCTCTCGTTTCATACCTAGCCACCGATACATTTTCTTTAAGTCATTGTACATTTTCACAGTCCCTGGAAGAAAGGAATAAGTGTTGTTGTAAACTTCCATCAAAATGTCTCCTCTCAAAACTGAATCATTCGGAACACATACTTTGCCTCTAAAATATAGCATACCTTTTATATCTATTGTAAACTCTATAGTGGCATCGCTCTGTATCTGCTCCCTTTCAATTTTGAGCTTTGGATCATTTCTATGAAGTTCTCAAATTCGCTGTAGAAATAACGGTTTCGTCTTGAGCTCAGTAGTGATAGAACCATCATTCTCCAAAGAAAACCGAGCGTTCAATGCTCTTAGTGCAAACAATGAGTTTTTACTTAAAGCATCGACAACAAGGTTAGCCTTCCCTCGGTGGTAGTCAATCACAAGGTCGTAATCTTTCAACAACTCTAACCATCGGTGCTGATGCAAGTTCAACTCATTCTGTGTCATCAGATATCTCAAACTCCTATGATCAGTAAACACATGGCATCTCTCTCTATAAAGGTAGTGACGCCGGATCTTTAATACAAAGACTATAACTGCTAACTCCAGATCATGAGTCGGATAATTCTTTTCATGCGGTTTTAACTATCGAGAAGCATAAGCTACCACTTCCCTATATTGCATCAAGACACACCCCAATCCGCTCAAGGACGCGTCACTGTAAATAACAAACTCTTTTCCTGACTCTGACTGCATCATAATCAGAGCTTCAATTAACAACTTTTCAACTGATCAAACTTTGCTGACACCTTTTAGACCACATGAATTGAATGTTTTTCTGTAGCAACCTCGTCATCAACAAGGCTATGATAGAATAGTCCTTCACAAAATGATAATAATAACCTGCTAACCCCAAGAAACTATATACCTCAGAAACATTCTTTGGAGCCTTCCAATCAAGGGTAGATGAGACCTTACTTTGATCAACCCGGATTCCCTTTGATGATACTACATGACATAGAAATCCCACTTCCCTCAACCAGAACTCACTTTTGCTAAACTTCGCATACAACTATTTCTCTCACAAAATCCGTAACACCTCTCTCAAATGCTGAGTATGCTTTGATTATGTCTTAAAGTAAATCAATATGTCATCAATAAACACAAACACAAACACAAACCTGTCCAACTGAGGCTTAAATACTCTGTTCATAAAGTCCATAAATGTAACGGGGGCGTTAGTAAACCCAAACGACATAACCAAAAACAAATAATGTCCGTACCGAGTTCTGAATGTTGTTTTCATTATATCGAAATCTTTTACTCGCATTTGATAGTAACCCAACCGGCTATCTATTTTGGAGAATACTGTTGCACCCTTTAGTTGATCAAATAACTCATCGATTCAAGGCAACAGATACTTATTTTTGATTGTCACCTTATTTAGCTGTCTATAATCTATACACATCCGCATCGAACCATCTTTCTCTTTCATGAATAACACGGGTGCACCCCAAGGACTTCTACTCAAAAAACCAGAAGAGACTGCTCCACGGACTTCACTATTTCTGAATTTCTTCGGCGGTGGCATTGAGAAGGTTTTGGTGGGGTTTTTCTTCCAAAAATCTTGAAGTCTCTTCTCTCTCTATTTCTTCTAGTTGTACTGATAAACGGTCGAATTTCTAAACCACTTACTATCATCTTTATTTCATCATTCAAACCGTCCTCAAATCGGACACACATAGCCTAATCCATAGGTATAATCTCCAGTGCATACTTACTAAGAAATACAAACTCCTATTCGTATTCTGCCACAGTCTTGTTACCTTGTCTTAACTCTAGGAACTCCTTCTTCTTATCCAGATACATCTTGCTAACAAACTTCTTTTTAAACTCCATCTGGAAAAATTCCTAAGTAACCTTGTTTTTCGATATCATTACCACGATCATTACCTACCAATTATAAGCTTCATCTTTTAGCAACGAAACGGTACACCTCACATAGTTTTCGAGCTGACAAGTCATTTCACTTAGTACTCTCAGAGTGTTTTCTAACAAATACTCAGCCCTAGATGGATCATCCTCAGCATTCCCACGAAATCCTCTGCCCTATACTTTCTTACCCTATCTCCCAAAATATGATGCCTCTGTTCTATTATCGAAGGAAGTTGAGGTATTACAAGCGGTGCCATAGGTCGAGCAGTAGGTTGCGTAGCTAGGGGTGGAGGAGGTGGCGCCATTCGATTGTTCTGCATAAATTTTGAGAACCATTGTCCCAGCAAGCCAAAAAATGATCGGTGTTTTTACGACACAACGATTGTGCAAGCGTACACACGTCGATGCAAGTATAGTTGATAGACAGAGTTATCAGATACCGATCCCAAGAGGAAATGGTTCCCGATGTTCAAATGTCGGAGCAATCAGTACTAAAAATCAGTGTAATGTGAGTAAAGATGTCACTGCAATTATGTCAGATTTGCACAGTAAAGTAATCATTACTGTCAACGCAATTAGAAGTAAATATCAAAGGTTAAATGTCAGTGTACTGAAAATAAATCCAAATGTGTTGAGTGTTGAGTGCTAAAATTTAAATGTAGGAAATATAAAAATGATAAAGTGTAAAGGGTGGAAGTGGTTCATTAATTTTACATGTCACAACGTTGGATGCGTCAACAAGGTTGAGTATAGATGAATTGTCATAGCAATGAAGTCCCTTCGAGTTCTTACTTACAATAGCTCCCTACTTAATCTCGACTCAAATACACAACTCCATCTCTCAGTGCGAGTAATGATGTGTGTCAAGAACAAGGAACTGGAGTCTGTCCTAGTCTCGAGCAACTCTCGCCTAACCCACTTGTTACTCTAACCTGTCACCACATCTCTCGATGTCGATGTAATACAATTTCACTTTTGTGTTTAGAGCGGTTAAATCCAAGAATAAATAGATAAGCAATGTAATGTAAGAATCAAAATGATATAACATTAAAAGATAATCTCGTATTCATTTAACATCATCAAAATTCATCTTCGTTCAAGAAAAATTAACGAGTACAACGAAGTTACTATCTCTAGATTACTAGGCTTAGTCCCTAATAGTTCCTCTTGCTTGGCATCTAGCACTTCTCGTTAGAAGCAATTGTAGGCTTGCTTCATCAGTTCACCGATTCTAGCTTAAATCTTTAATTCACACAAAATTTTCAGAATTTAATCCCCTTTCTCTTGATACCTTCTTCTTTCTTTGTTCTTCTATTTATAATCTCAAAAATGTTATTGGATTTAGCCTTCATTTTTAGATCCAGATCTAGATCTTGCAGCTGTCAAAATTAGTTAAATTACAGCTGTGCACTCACGCAGTTCTGGTGTATTCTTAGAGATATGCACACTGTCACTGTATCGTTGGTTGCATTCTAAAAGAATAATTGTGACGACATTTGTGAAATTCCTGCGTCTGGTGCTTCCAGTTGTGAATTAAGCTTGATTCCTCTCAATTGACGTTCAGTTTCAATGCGGTGACATTTCATGGTCATAATGTTCAACTGATCTTGTGGCTGCAATTTTTCCAATATTTCATTCCTAGACTAAGTTCTTGTGTCGATAATATTAAGACACAATATATCGACTGCTTGCATCGACATTAGTACAAAAATATGTGAAAATAACAAGAATTCAAACTATCTAACAATGAATTGGAAAACAAGTAAACCAAGTATAAAATACTAATGATGCATGCTAAATTAACTACAAAAGGGGCAATTTAAAAACTAAATTGAGATGAAAATCTATGTCATTTGTAATACCATCATACCCCCAAACTTGAGTTTTTACTTGTCCTCAAGTAAATAAAATTAACAAGTAACAATTAGAAATGTCACCATAATCTTTATTCAGACAACTTGAATTCTCTAAATTTTTAATGTTCAAATTGCATTCATATAATAGAATGATGCGTCGATAATTTATAAGTAAGAACAATTAAAAGTGCAACTTCATCAATGTTAGTATTATGCATTGAATCTTATCCTTCCTTGAACCATTTAAGAATTTATTCTCTTTTTCTTTTCTTTCTTCTTTTTCTCATTTTTGTTAATCAAGTGATTGAGAGATATCATTGCATTACTTTACCTTTATTCTTGGGCAGTAACGATGAGGTGCAATAAACCCCTAAGAGGCATGTAATTGCGCTGACACACACTCTTGCAGATACAGACTTTGGCTAGATTTTCTTTTCTTTAACTGCAGCGGAGTGTTCCCCTTTAAGAATCATGATGCACTCATATTAGAGTGTTTTTTATTCATACAATGTCGATGTACTGGTCAGTGAGTTCAAGATTCAAACATCAACACTATACATTACTAACACAATTTTAATCATTCAAACTCATCCAAATTCCACATCAGCATTCAAACAATTCAAGAATTACTCATTAAAATAAAAATTATGGTCACATTTTTGTTGAAAATTGTCAATTTTTCATTATTGAAGAAAAATAAAAAACAATTGTTAACGGGTTAGGTTCTTCCCCAATGCTGGTGACTACCTCAGCCTGACTCGCAGCACGTGGAGTCTCGTCTGATCTTGATACGCCTACAACATCCTTAATGATCGTTATGGGGCATCGAGTTCCTTCTCATCCTACACCAGGGCAGGTTTGATGTTAATGTGATCGTCATCCTTCGCTTCATCCTTCTCGACATGATCATCCTGATTTACCTCATTTTTCTCAGGTTGAGTAGGTTCAGTTAGGCCAATGTCAGCGTATCTGACTGTAACGACATCATTATTTAGCACAGCCTCCCTTTCTGCCATATTCACCCCTAAGCTATTTGAGAACTCATCTTCAAAAAATTGAGCAATGCTACGATACAAAACTTCATCATCCGGTGACTACTCTCCATCGTTGTCATCATCAGAAACATGGATGTGAGTGGGTACAGGGGCAAGCCTACCATCAAGAGTAGGTTGTTTTGATGAGGAATATTGCATTGGGCTGTAGATGGTCGAAAATTGCGAGAAGTCTGGAAATGGGGTCTGAGTGATTTGGCGCAATGCAGCGACAAGAGCTTTATTCCACGCCTTGGTATATACATAGAATTTATGGAGTCGAAAGTCCATATCATCCACTATACTATCAGTGTGGATAGACCGTCTGTCGAGGTGTTCCAAGTGTGACTCAATCAGGGCCAGTGTCTCTATCATTTGTGCCATTGTCGACGCGTCAGATTGTCGGCCTTCTTTTTACTTTTCCCTTTTTCCTTTTCCTTAGAGGTCACTTTGGCCATCGGTGTGTCTTGACCCCTTGTCATTCACTCGATGGAAATGTCATTAATTGGTCCTTTATTATCCATGACTTCCTCATCCTTCCTTGACACAATACCCTTATACTGGAAAAGAAGCATAATAAGAGATGGGAAAGGGATAATACTAGTTTGCTTCCCCGCTGCCTCTGCAAGCTGGGCATTTATCAACTCTCCAATATTACTGTGACGATGATACGAGATGGAATGTAACATCTATGCATTGTGAAATTGTGGAATCCACTGCCCGTCCATGTGACATTGTTAATGTAAAGGTCGGTTATCATCTCAATAAGGCTATCCTCATTTAGACTGTACAGGATGTGCGAATGTTCGTCTACCCATTCTGGTATTCATAATAGGACATCGATGTGTGCCGCACTCCATGGCATAAGTCCTTCATGAACAAAAACAAAGTCTTGTTCTTGATCCACCAAGTTCACGTAGAATTGTTTCCCAAAGGGAAACTACAGTGGACTTGTTTCCCAAAGGGAAATTGCGGAGACAACTAGAGGCCTTGCTTAGGATGGATATTGTGTTTAAGCATAGTGTTGTGATATCTTTATTTGGTCGTAATTGTGAGAAACGGCATTAGGCCCGAAGGTGGTGGTGTCATGGATGGAATCTCGATAGGGGTGGTTAGAGTGGTTTTAGATGAAGGTTTAGGATTAGCTTTAGAAGTGCGAGTTTTAGCTATGGTTGGAAGAAAAAGAATATAAAGAAAAGTTGCAGAAGGATCTTGCTTCGAAAGAGAAGAGAAAGAATCTGCAGATGGTTTGAGGAGATGGTTGCAGGAACAATGGCGATTGTGAAGAAGAAAGGTAACTGTCATGGGGGATTATATAACCTAGGTGCAACGAGTGGAGAAACACGAGGAAAAGTTGCGTCTACAGCCATTAATTGTCAGGCTGTAGATCGTACTATTTTGGTTTAATCTAACGGCTAGAGTGAAATGAAATCAATCGGCACGATTCTTGCCCAAAAAGTAATGCTGACTCATCACAGAATGCATCGACATAATGTGCTTCCATGCATCGAAAAAAAGAGTATTTTTATATCTCTAAGAATCTGAAACAACACAAACAAAAGTAAAGCAATTAAAAAAATGAATGAATGCATCGACATTATTTAAATATCACCAGGTTGAAAGTTTCTTATGGTTCACGAACATATGAGCTGATGTAGTATTTGAGATGCTGACCATTCACTTTAAATTGTTGGTTATCTTGTAAGTTCTCTATTGTCACCGGACTGGACCGGACCAACTTGATTCCAATTTTCATGGGTGCAATTTCAAACGTGAGTTAAATAAGAGTACCAACTGCCTAGGATGAAGTTGTCGACGTAATATGAGATTATCGTGCCATTTTTTCATCCTTTCCTTATATATTGTGACATTCTCCTAGGCATGGCGTCGAACCTCCCCTAATTTTGTGATGTCTAACAATCTTTTCTTACAAGCTGCGTCATAATCTAAATTTACCTACTTAATTGCACACATGGCTTTATGTTACAGCTCGATAGGTAGGTGACATGATTTGCAAATACTAGCTGATATAGTGACATCACCAAAGGAGTTTTGTAAGTAGTGCGAAGTGCCCACAATGTATCAGGTAATCACACAGACCAATCTTTCCTAGATGGGTTAACCACCTTTTCAAGTATTCTTTTAATTTGTCGATTGAAAACTTCGGTCTGACCATTAGTTTGTGGGTGATATGCAATGGCCATTCGATGCTTCACACCATATCGTCTCAATGCAGTTGCTACCTGGTTATTATAAAAATGAGTGCCTTGGTTGCTAATCAATGCTCATGATGTACTAAACCGTGTGAGAATGTACATTTGAAAAAATTTCAACACTGTCCGAGCATCGTCTTTTGGTACCGCAATAGCTTCAATCCACTTGGAAACGTAGTCAACAACTACTAGTATATACATATTTCCAAAAGTGTTTGGAAATGATCCCATGAAATCAATACCCCAAACATCAAAAAGTTTTACCTCCATGATAGGTTATTGGAGCATCTCATTGCAACGAGAAATGGAACCAGTACGTTGACAACGATCACACAAAACTATGAGCATCTTGAAATAAATTTGGCCAATAGAACCATGATTGCAGGACCTTTGCAGTAGTCCTTGTTCCAAAAAAATGACCACCATAAAGGGCATCATGACAATGTCACAGTATTGACAACATTTCTTCTTCAAGAACATAACGTCAAATTATATTGTTAGCATATACCTTGATTAAGTATGTCTTATTCTAATGATATTTATTAGCATCGCATATGAACCTGATTTTTTTATGACCAGTTGCACTCATGGGTAGCTTTCCACATACAAGATAATTGACTACATCAACATACCATGGCGATGTGTCGACTGTGAACAGTTGCTCATCAGGAAATGCTTCAACAATCTCAGTCTATTGTCCATCTTCGTTTCCACTTTCCAGTCGAGACAAATGGTCGGCTACCTAATTCTCGGATCCCTTCCTATCTTTGATTTTAACATCAAACTCTTAGAGGAGTAGGATCCATCTGAGTCTAGGTTTAGCATCTTTTTCGTTAAAAAGGTATCTCAAAGCTGAGTGATCCGTAGTAGACTGTAGTCTTTGCACCGACAAGATAAGAGCAAAACTTGTCAAATGCGAAGACCACTGCTAGTAACTCTTTTTTAGTTATGGTGTAATGAACTTGCGTTTCAATTAGTGTTTTACTAGCATAATAGATAGCATGAAATACCTTTTCTTTCCTTTGTCCGAGGACAGCTCCTACAGTGAAATCGCTAGCGTTGCATATAAACTCGAATGGTTGCGTCCAATCTAGTGCGATGATAATCGAAGCTTCTTATTTTGTTCTAATAAAAAACATAAAGGTTTAGCTATCTTGGAGAAATCTTTGATAAATCTTCTATAAAAACTCGCGTTTCCAAGAAAGCTTCTTATTGCTTTGATAGTTGTAGGTGGTGGTAATTTTTCAATGATTTCTACCTTTGCTCTATCAACCTGAATGCCTTGAGAAGAAATGCGATGGCCAAGGACAATCCCTTCAGTTGCCATGAAATGGCATTTTTCCCAATTCAAAACCAAGTTCTTCTCAAAACATTTGCCAAGTTGTCGGTGCATTGGTCGAAATTTTGTCCATAGACTGAAAAATCATCCATGAATACCTCGAGTGAGTCTTCAATCATATCTCAGAATATTGCCATCATACATCTCTAGAACGTTGCTGGCGCATTACACAAGCCAAACGACATTCGTTAGTAAGCAAAAGTCCCAAAAGGGCATGTAAATGTGGTTTTTGCTTGATCTTCCGGTGCAATAGCTATTTGGTTGTATCCAGAGTAGCCATCCAAGAAGTAATAATAGGCTTTACTAGCTAGCCTATCTAATATTTGATCGATGAAAGGTAGTGGGAAATGGTTCTTCTTTGTGGCCGCATTCAACCGTCGGTAATCCATGCACACACGCCATCCAGTTGCGATGCGAGTAGGGATCAACTCATTTTTATCGTTGGTCACAATAGTAAAACCACATCCAACCATTTGATGATTTCCTCCTTCACCACTTCTTTCATTTTCTCATTGAGTCATCTTTATTGCTCAATGGATTACTTCCCTTCGTCTTCTAACCTTATCTTATGCATGAAAAAAGAGGGACTAATGCCTCTGATGTCTGTGATGCTCCAGGCTATGGCTTTCTTGTGTTCTTTTAAAATTGCGATGAGCTTCTCTTCTTGTATTACGTTAAAGGATACGTTGACAATAATAGGCAGTGTCTCGTTGTCACCAAAAAATACATATTTAAAATGTGTCGGCAATGGTTTTAACTCCAAGGTAGGAGCTTGCTCTATAGACAGTTTAAAGAATGTAATTGTCCTATTAGACAAATCCAACAACTCCAATTGCCAATATCTTCGCAACTCACAATTGTTTACCTCCTCTTTGTCAACATAGTCTTCAAGGATGTTTTTAGTAGATGTCGCCGCAACAGTATCTGACAATGTTGAATTCTTGGTATGGAATTCTTCAAAAATAATTTCGTCCAACACATCAACGTGGTGACATTGTTCTTTGGGCCCTGACGGTACTGCTTTGAACAAACTGAAGGTTACGTGGTCATTTTTCTTGTGCATCACAGTTCTCCCTTAAACACGTCGATAACAGTTCGTCCCGTTGCTAAAAATGGCCTTCCCAAGAGAATGGGTACCTCCTTATCAGCTTTGCAATCTAGTATGATAAAATTAGTAGACCACCAACTTATCAACTTGTACCAGAACATCTTTGATTTGTCCCTCCGATTGTACTAAAGATCTATCCGCTAATTGCAATGTCACCACAATGGGCTTCATTGATCCGATTCCTAGCTTCTTGAAAGTAGACAAAGGCATTAGGTTAATGCTAGCTCCTAAATCACATAATGTTTTTCCTAAGTAACGATCTCCGATGGAGCATGGAATTGTGAAGTTGTCAGGATCTTTCATCTTGGTTGGCAACTTGTTTGTGAGTACAATGCTACACTCGTCTGTTAAGTTAAACATCTTGATGTCGGATAGTTTTTTTTTCTTTGATAGCAGCTCCTTCATGTATTTCCCATAACTGGGTATCTGTACAAGACAATCTATTAAAGGTATACTAATATGCAATTGCTTCAGAGTAGAAACAAACTTTTAGTAATCTTTGTCATGGACTTTTTCTTTGAAATGTTGAGGAAACGACAAAGGTATGGTGGCATAGGGTTGGTGTGGATATATTGGTTGCTTCGATAGTGGTGTTTTTGTTGACAACTTAATTGGACAATCCATAGACGCAGATTGTTCTTCAATCGGTTCTTCAGCAATGTTTTACGATAGGTTTTCTTCAGTTATAACCTAGTCTTGTTGCTTCGAAATGGATGCTTCGACATGGTCTTGGTTAGAATTTCTTGTCTCTACTGTCTGTTTGCCACTCCTTAGCATAATTGCTTTGCAATGCTCCCTCCCTCTTTGCGTAGGATTTTCAATGTCACTGGGCAAAGTGCCTGGTAATTTGGAGTTAAGATTAAAGGCCAACTGTCCAAGCTGGGCTTCCAATGCTTGTATAGAAGAAGAATTTCCTTGCACTATCACCTCAATTCTTGTGATATGTTCGCACATCATAGCCTCAAGAGCAGTCATAGGGTCTACCTTTGGTTGAGCAAATTACTACTATTGATGCAGATGAGGTTGTCCTTGCAATTGTGGTTGCAAGCTTGATTATGGCGGTAATCGTGATTGTGGCTGCAATTGACTATGTAACTGCATCGATTCAGATCGAGGATGTACTTGTGAAATCTAATGATAGTTTTGCGATTGACTATTGTTGTAACTTCCTTGCCTATAACCTCCTTAGTTTAAAGAATTTCTATATCGAAATGTGGATATATTCTGATTTCCCCAAGGTTATTGCGAATGATTTTTGTAGGAGTTACCAAATGAACCCGCTCGGATGTCGTTGACATAATATGCATTTCTGCATGCTGTGGATGTCGCCGCAAATCTCACACGAAAATATTGGTGCATCCATTTGTTGGACCATTTGTATAGGAGCAATATTGCTTGTTCCATTCATGTTCTTAATGATGTTGTCCAAGGAAGATACCTGCGCTAACAATGCAAAAATAGCATTTAATTCAAAAACTCCAAGGATAGTTTTCACCTATGCAGAACGAGAAATCGGATATGGTAATTGTTTTGGGATATCCTCTTCAGAATTTGAACAGCTTCATCATATGTGCAATCCAACAATGGGTCATTTGCAGATGCGTTAACAAGATTCCTTGTTTGAGCATTCAAACCATTATAAAATATCTCAATCTGGATCTCTTATTGAATTCCATTCATTGGGCAGCGTCGAAGCAATGCTTTGTAGTGCTCTTATGTTGTGTGTAAATTCTCATCATCGAGTTAATGATATGTAGTGATGTCATTTCGCAACTTTGCATTCATTGTCGATGAATTAAATCTCAAAACAAACTGTGTTGCTAAGGCATTCCAGGATGTAATGGATCCAGCCAGCAAACCTAAAAGCCATGTTCGTGCTTTTCCCTGCAACGAGTAAGGAAATAATTACAATTTCAAGGCATCATCGGGGACACCATGTTGACTGAAAGATGCACAAATGAGTAAGAACGATTTCAAATGTTCGTGTGCATCTTCATGCAAAAAACCTGAATATTACCCATTTGAGTTGATCATTTGAAACATCACCGAATTTAGTTCAAAGTTACCAACCTGAATAGCTGGTCCCACAACCCCTGGTTACAGATCATCGAGTATAGGCACAACAAAATCTTTTATTGCCCTATTATGTATTTGTTCTTCTTGTGGGCGTGGTGGTGGTAAATCTTGTGGCAGCACTAGAGGAATGTTATCCTGTGACAACAGTGGTGGTAGATTATTATTGTTGTTGTTACCAGTCATCTTCCTTTGTTCTTGCCTTCTCCTCCTAAGTGTTCTCTCAAGCTCCGGATCAAAGCTTACAATGTCCTTAGGATTTCTCCTTGTGGACATATAATACCTTCAAAACTAGAAAAGAAAAATAAACAAATTAATAGAAGTTAAAAGTTAAGTAAGTAAAATTGATTGCAGCAACAAAAGTAAACATCGAACAAACGCCAATTTCCCTGATAACAATGCTAAAACTTTATCAGTATTTTTACAACACAACGATTATGTAAGCGTACAAACATCGATGCAAGTATAGTTGATAGACAGAGCTATTAGATATCGATCCCATGAGGAAATGGTTCCCGATGTTCTAATGTCGGAGCAATCGGTACTAAAAATCAGTGTAATGTGAGTAAAGATGTCAGTGCAATTATGTCAGATTTGCACACTAAAGTAATCATTACTGTCAACGCAATTAGAAGTAAATATCAGAAGTTAAATGTCATTGTACTGAAAAGAAATCCAATTGTGTTGAGTGTTGAGTGCTAAAATTTAAATGAAAGAAATATAAAATTTATCAAGTGTAAAGGGTGGAAGTGGTTCACTAATTCTACATGACGCAATGCTGGATGTGTCGACAAGGTAGAGTATAGATGAATTGTCGCAGCAATGAAGTCCCTTCGATTTTTTACTTACAATAGCTCCCTACTTAATCTCGACTCAAATACACAACTCCACCTCTCGGTACGAGCAATGATGTGTATCCAAGAACAAGTAACTGGAGTCTGTCCCAGTCCTGAGCAGCTCTCGCCTAACCCACTTTTTAATCTAACCTATCACCGCATCTCTCGATGTCGATGTACTACAATTTCACTTTTGTGTTTAGAGTGGTTAAATCCAAGAATAAATAAATAAGCAATGTAAAGTAAAAATCAAAATGATATAACATTAAAAGATACTCTCGTATTCATTTAACATCATCAAAATTCATCATTGTTCAAGAAAAATTAACGAGTACAACAAAGTTACTATCTCTAGATTCCTAGGCTTACTCCGTAATAGTTCCTCTTGCTTGGCATCTAGCACTTCTCGTCAAAAGCAGTTGCAGGTTATAGGCTTGCTTCATCAGTTCATCGATTCCAGCTTAAATCTTTAATTCACACAGAATTTTTGGAATTTAATCCCCTTGCTCTTGATACCTTCTTCTTTCTTTGTTCTTCTATTTATAATCTCTAAAATGTTGCAGGACTTAGCCTTCATTTTCAAATCTAGATCTAGATCTTGAAGCTATCAAAATTAGTTAAATTATAGCTTTGCACTCATGCAATTCTAGTGTATTCTTTAGAGATTTGCACACTGTCACTGTATCACTGGTCGCATTCTGAAAGAATAATTATGGCGACATCTGTGAAATTCCTACATCTGGTGCTTCCAGTTGTGAATTAAGCTTGATTCCTCTCAATTGAAGTTCAGTTTCAATGTGGCGACATTTCATGGTTGCAATGTTCAGCTGATCTTGTGGCTGCAATTGTCTAATATTTCATTCCTAGACTAAGTTTTTGTGTCGAAAATATTAAGACGCAATATATTGGCTACTTGCGTCGACAATAGTACAAAAATATGTGAAAATAACAAGAATTCAAACTATCTAACAATGAATTGAAAAACAAGTAAACCAAGTACAAAATGCTAATGATGCATGCTAAATTAATTACAAAAGGGGCAATTTAAACGCTAAATTAGGACCAAAATCTATGTCATTTGTAATACCATCACCCATCAAACCAAAGAACATGTTTTTGGCTTTATTTTTTGTCATTGGCAAGATAGATACCCCATGACTAGCCACTGAATCACTCGTTGGGTAATTATTGCTTACTTCATTAGTCTCATCTCTTCCTGAATCAGGCATCTTTACTCTTTTATCTAGAAAAACTATGGTTAGATCAGATTCATCTGTATCACACTATCACAGGTTCATATGGCATGTACTACTAAATCATTAAATACAATCATAACTATATGAGAAACGGCTAAAACGAAAGCTTTGATACCACAATATGTAACATCCAAAACTTGAACACCGTCGTCTATTAGGATTTTAGTGTTTTACTATTCATTTATCACTGTTCATCTTTAACATCATATTCTTTTCAACATTATTTATGAAAGTATTTCACTTCACTCGTTACATATATCATCCTTTAGATATAAACACATTTCAATGAGGATAAAAATGGCATTTCCACTATTTTAGTAGACTTCTACTGATACCTAATTGTCAAGTATCGGTAGTAGTCAAGTCTATAAACAATTCAGAAACAGTGCAGAATTCTACCGGTACCTATGCTAGCTCTATCGATACAAGTATAATTTCTACCTGCCAACTTCTATCGATACAAGCAAACGAACTACCGATACATCAATATACATAACTACCAATACTAGTAATTCACCTACCGATACAACTCAAGTCAGTGAATAACCTCTCTCCTACACTATACTTCTACCGATACATGCATAAGTTCTACCGGAACAAGTATGAAAAATCTCAAGAATTAATTCAAAACATAAGTTTAACATCTCAACTTAGGCAGTAAGCCATCATACAACCTACATATATCCAACTCTTTATATAGTATCTTAAATTCATACCCAAGTTACTCTTCATGCATAACCACAATCAACATAGTAAGATTTATCATTTCTAATACAAAAACAAAAGATAATATCATCCTAGTACATGTCATAAGACCGAGTGATGTAAAATCTACCGAGAAACTCCACGATAGTGTGACTTCAAAGAGATGACGATGATCCTATCTTCAGTCAGCAAAACGATCTACAAAACAACAACAACTGTGGTAAGCCTTAAAGCTTAGTAAAAAAAAAAAAAAAAAAAAAAAAAAAAAAAAAAAAAAAAAAATGGTGTTGTGATACTGTTCTTTGAATTAAATGCAACATCATTTCCCTATCTATAACTTTTTATTACCAGTACCCGATGCTGCTCACACAAGCTATCGAGGACTCGTAACATATACGATACCCCAACCATCGGTACGGTGTTTGTTTGTATTGTAAATTGTTCCTTAACGATCCTGCTCACACGAGCTATTAGGAGTATGTAATAAGCATAAGTCTCAGCGAACTTATCGGACTAGATTGTAGTTGTGGATAAGCACCATAGACTAATATGTTAATTTCCCTTTTTTGCGATCCGTGGCTCGATCATAATCTAACTCAACAAATCATGCAAAATTTTCATATTTAATCACTCCATCAAGTCATTTAACTCAGTTTGATTATTTTTTGGAAAATTATAGTTGTACCCCTAATACTTTCCTTTTATTCAATCCAGTCCCTTCAACATAAAACAAGCAAAATACCCATTTTCTTCTAAACATACTCTAGTCGAACAATCATAGTGCTTATACAAATCTCTACAAGTAATTTATTTCAACTAAGTACACAAAATTTTATCACTTTTACATTTTAATCCTTAAACCCTAATTTCATCAAAAATCACTTTACAAAAAGATTTTACCCAAGCATCAAACATTCAAATATATTAAAATCTTTCAAGAACAAGCATTTTCAACAATGACAATTTTTATAACATTTGACAGATTCACAAATTAGTCATTTCATAAGCTAGATTAAGCTAATACGGACTCAAAAACATAAAAAATACTAAAAACGATCAAGATTTGCTTATCCAAATTAAAGATCAAAGGTTGGAAGAGAAAACCCTAGTTTTTCTATAATTTATCCATGATGAAGAAGAACAAAGGATGAAAATATCATATTTTCTTTCTTTAATTTAATTTATATATTAATGGCATTTTTGTAATTTCTTAGACTTTCATCATTAACTTAATTAATCATCCTTTTAACCTTAATCAATCCTATTATTAATCAATATTTGTCATGATAATCCACCCGCTAACAATCATTTGGTCCTAATTAACCATCTATACTTTTGCACCTATTACAATTTAGTATTTTCTATTCAATTAACCATCTAAACAAATAAATTTCTGAACCAAAATTTAATAAGATGCATATAACACCATAAATTTATGAATTGTCTCATCGGATTTGTGATCTCGAAATCATTGTTTCCAACACCACTAAAAATTGAGTTGTTACAAACAACTCTTTCTCTGTGGTTGTATAATTGATATATTGTGTGATATACCTTGTCTTTGCGTTGCCCAAGCACTGCTCCTACTGTATATTCGCTCGTGTCACACATAATGTCAAATGGTTGTGACCAATCCGGTGTAAAGACAATAGGTTCCTGCACTAATTACTGCTTAATTTTTACAAATGCTTCCAGACAAGCAGCATCAAACAAATACTTTTTATTTTGCTCCAATAGCGACTAGAGAGGTTTTGCAATTTTTGAGAAATCTCGGATAAATCGTCGATAAAATTCTGTGTGGTCGAGAAAACTCCTTATTCCCTTGATATTAATAGGTGGGGGCAGCTTCTTAATAATCTTCATCATTTCCTTGTCTACTTCGATGCCCTAACAATAGATACAATGCCTAAGGATAATGCCTTCAATTTCCATGAAGTGACATTTTTCCCAATTTAGCATCAGATTACTGTCCTCTCATCGTTTTAAAACTCTAGCTAAATTGTCAGCGCATTTATCAAAAGTGTGACCATAAACAAAAAAATCATCCATGAATACCTCCAACGAATCTTTAATCATATCAGAAAAGATTGCCATCATGCACCTTTGAAATGTGGTCGGTGCATTGCATAAACCAAATGGCATTCGACAAAAAGCAAAGGTACCAAAGCAACAAGTAAAAGCTACTTTTGCTTGGTCCTCCGGCGCAATTGCAATCTGGTTGTAGCTAGAATATACATCAAGAAAGCCGTAATAGGCCTTACTAGCAAGCCTGTCCAGCATCTAATCAATGAAGGGAAGTGGGAAGTGATATTTTTTTGTCACACAATATCAAACGGTGGTAGTCCATGCAAACTGACCAACCTGTAGCAATGCAAGTAGAGATTAATTCATTTTTTTATTACTTACCACCGTAATACTGCTCTTCTTTCGAACGCATTGGACTGGGCTCACCCATGTACTTCTAGAAATTGGGTAAATAATGCTAGCATCCAACCATTTGATGATCTCTTTTTTACAAATTCCTTCATTTTCTCATTTAATCTACGTTGCTATTCGATGGACTGCTTTTCTTTGTCCTCCAGCCTGATTTGTGCATGCAAAAAGAGGGACTAATGCCTCTGATATCCTCAATGGTCCAAGTGATGGCACACCTGTGTTGCCTCAGTATTCCGATTAATTTCTCCTCTTGACTTGCGTTGAGATTTGCAAAGATAATTATCGATAAGGTATCGTTGTCACCAAGGAAAACATATTTTAAATGCATTGGTAATGGTTTCAACTCCAAACTTGGATCTTGATCAATAGACGACTTAAATACAAGGATCGTTCTATTGGTCAGATCTAAGGATTCCATTTGCCAACCATGCCTATGCTTAACCATATTTGCTTTAGCCTTGTGGTCACATTCAGGTAGGAAATTGTCTTGGATTTTCACCGTAAGTTCTTCTAAAGCTGTTGTACTTCACTCATTAAATTCTTCCGTAATTAATTCATTCATTACATCAATATGGTGACATTGCCCTTTACTCCTGCAGGGAGTTACTTCAAAGACATTGAAGGTAACGTCTATAAAAGTGTGTCCCGTAGTAAGAAATGGTTGTCCTAAAATTATGGGTACCTCATTATCAGCTTCTCAATCAAGAATAATGAAATTTGCTAGAAACACAAACTTATCTACTTAGATGAGAACATCTTTGATTTGTCCTTCAGGTTACGAAAAAGATTTGTCCGCCAGCTGCAATGTCACCGTAGTGGGTTTCATTTGAGAACGTCCCAATTTTTAAAATGTTGATATGGGCATAAGGTTGATACTTGCTCCTAGATCATAGAGAGCTCTGGCCTAAATAATGATTTCCAATGGAGCATGAAATTGTAAAACTGCGAGGATCTTTCATCTTAGGTAGCAATTTATTGGTCAGTACAACGCTGTAACCTTTTGTAAGCGCAATTGTCTTACAATATCACTCAACTTATTTTTCTTAGATAAAAGCTCCTTCATAAATTTCCCATAATTAGGAATTTGCACAAGAGCATCAGAAAAAGGCATATTAAAACATAATATGTTAAAAAGAGGTCATAAAACTTATGATATTCTCTATCATTTTCTTCCTGACTTGAAAATTTGTATGCTGGAGGTGGACAAGGCTGTGAAACGTCCCACAGGGTTGTGGAACAACCGACTGCGTTGACACTGGTAATTGCATCGACAATCTTGTAGGTCGAATGGTTGGCATGGGTGTGATTACTAGTGACTCCTCTTCATTGAGCTCTACTGATTCTTCTTCAGATACAACTTTTTCTTTTTGCTCAGTTTTACTTTCGTTGATAGGTGCTGGATTGGAATTGCTGCTTTGTTCAACAGTTTGCTTTCAACTCTGAAGAGTAATAGCGTTGCAATGTTCCTTCCCCTTTTGTGTTGGACTTTCAATATCACTAGGTAAAGCACCTGGTAATCTCGTGCTCATATTAGAAGCTAATTGTCCTACTTGTGCTTCCAATGCTTGGATGGAAGAAAAATTTCCTTGCACAATAGCTTCAGTTCTTGTGATATGTTCTAGCATCAAAGCTTCAAGTGCAACTAAAGGATGTGCTCGCGATTGAGAGTACTGCTATTGTTGTTGTTGGATGCTGTCCTTACATATTCATATTTGGCATTGCAGTCTGCCGTGGCTGCATACGAGCATGTGACTGCATCTGATCATGATGTGCCTGCACCTAAGAATTGTGACTATAATGTTGTTGCTGATTGTAATTCACTTGTCGATAATTTCCTTGACTCAAGGAATTTCCATATCGAAATGTGGACACATTTTGATTCCCCCAAGTTTGTTGATCCCTGGTTGAACTGTTATAAGAAATACGAGTTTCTTCTGATGTTATTAACATAGAACGCATTTTTTACTTGTTGTGGATAGTTCTCGTAGCTATGATTGTCACCGCAAATTTCACAACAAAATGTCGGGACATCTAACTGTTGAGCAACTTCAATGGGGGCAATGTCACTCGTCCCCTTCATTTTTTTAATCATGTTAGTCAACAAAGATACCTGTGCACTTGAAACTGATATGGTATCTAATTCAATAACTCCAGGATTCGTTTTTATTTGAGCAGCTCGAGAAATTGGGTATTTATAATCATTCTGCGTGATTCACTGCAAAATTCACACAACTTAATTGTAGGTGCAATCCAACAAAGGACTGTTTGTAGATGCATCGACAAGATTTCTTGTATATGCATTTAATCCATTGTAAAATTTCGATCTGTGCTTCTTGTTGAATTCATGCATAGGACAACGTCGAAGAAAAGTTTTGTAACACTCCCATGTGGTATGCAAGTTCTCAACATCTAACTGGTGGTAGGTAGTAATATCATTCCTCAATCGAGCATTCATCATGGGTGGATTAAATCACAAAACAAATTGCTACTTTGTTCAACAATTTTCTTTCCACTTCGAAGAGTAATAGCTTTGCAATTCTCCTTCTACTTTTGAGTTGGATTTTCAGTATCATTGGGTAAAGCACCTAGTGGTCTCGTGCTCATATTAGAAGCCAGTTGTCCTACTTGTGCTTCCAATGCTCGGATGGAGGAAGAATTTCCTTGCACAATAGCTACAGTTCTTGTAATATGTTCACGCATCAAAGCTTCAAGGGCAGCTAATGGATCTGCTCGCGGTTGAGAGTACTACTGTTGCTGCTGTTGATGTTGTCATTGAATATTCACATTTGGCATTACAGTCTACTGTGACTACATACGAGCATGTGACTACATCTGATCATGATGTGCATGCACCCGAGGATTGTGGTTGTAATTTTGCTACGGCTGATTGTAACTCCCTTGTCGAAAATTTCCTTGACTCAAGGAATTTCCATATCGAAATGTGGACACACTTTGATTCCCCCAAGGTTTCTGATTCCTGGTTAAGCTATTATAACAGTTACCATACGAATTTCTTCTGATGTTATTGACATAAAAATGCATTTTTTGCATGCTGTGGACAATCCTTGTCGCTATAATTGTCACCACAAATTTCACAACAAAATGTCGGGACATCCAATTGCTGAGCAACTTAAATGGGAGCAATGTCACTCGTCCTCTTCATCTTTTTAATCATGTTAGTCAACAAAAATACTTGAAACTGATATGGCGTCTAATTCAATAACTCCAAGATTCGTTTTTACTTGAGCAGCTCAAGAAATTGGGTATTTATAATAATTCTGTGCGATTCACTACGAAATTCGCACAGCTTCATCATAGGTGCAATCCAACAAAGGACTGTTTGTAGATGCATCGACAAGATTTCTTGTCTACGCATTTAATCCATTGTAGAAAATTTCAATCTGTGTTTCTTTCTGGATTCATGCATGGGACAACATCCAAGCAGAGTTTTGTAACGCTCCCATGTGGTATGCAAGTTCTCATTATCTAACTGGTGGTAGGTAGTAATATCATTCCTTAATCGAGCATTCATCATGGGTGGATTAAATCACAAAACAAATTGAGTTGCAAGTGCATTCCACGATGTAATAGATCCAGCAGGTAATCCAAGAAACTAGCTACGAGCCCTTCTTTGTAATGAATAAGGAAACAGTTGCATCTTCAAGGCATCATCAATAACACCATGCTGACTAAAAGAAGCACAGATTAGCAGAAAGTATTTAAGATGCTCTCTCGCATCTTCATGCGGCAAACCAGCATATTTCCCATTCGAATTTAACATTTGAAACATAATCGGTTTTAACTCAAAATTCCCAGCTTGGATAGCTAGTCTAACAACACCTGGATGCAAGTCATCTAACATAGGAACAATAAAGTCTCTGATTCTTTTTGTTTTGTATTTGTTCTTCTTATGGTAGCAGTGGGTTGTTTAAATTCTGTGGCTGTATTGGAGGGACAAGATTTTGTGGCGGCAACTATGGTATAGCATCATTTCCTGGTAAAGCTATATTCCTTTGTTCTTGTCTTCTCCTTTGAATGGTTATTTCATGTTTTGGATCTAAGCCAACAATAATTTCACTATTTCTCCTAGTGGTCATAAAACACTTAAAAATTTTGAAAATAAAAAAAAAATAACACAAATTTGTAACAAATAAAAATCAAGAAACAGAAAATAACTGCCACTACAAAAATAAACATCAAACAAATGTCATCCCCGGCAACAACACCAAAACTTGATCGCGCTATGAACGTCACAGCAATTGGTGCAAGCGAACACTGTCAATGCAAGTATAGTTTATAAGTTTTAGCTATCAGATATCGATCACATAGAGATGGTTGTTGATGTTATAATTGTCAAAGAAATTAGAGTTAGAATAAAAGGAATTGTAAGGAATAATGTCAGCGCAATTAAATCACTGACTACAAAATTAAAATGAATCAAAACTGCCAAAGCAATTATTGTGAGTCTGTGATACAATATGTCAAGACAATTTAATAAGAAATGTAGTGAAAGTTGAAGATATTTTGTTGATACAATTTAAGGAAATTAAAGAAATAAAACAATGATGATAAAATGAGGGATCCCTGACTTGATTAGTCAGTAATCACTAAATTTGACCACAAGGTAATTGATAGATAAATTGTCGCTGCAATTAAGTTTAATGAGATCTTACTCACTTGGACATCTCTATTTATCCAAGACCCAAATACTCACATTAACCACACCTTCCAATGTTGGCAATGCTTTGCATTCGAGAACAAGTGACTAGAATTCCTTCGCGGCTCAAGCAACTTTAGTTATCTTACTTGTTAATTGAACTTGTCACTACACATTCCAGTGTCAGCGACTGGAATAATCCTTCTGTGATCAAACAATTAAAACAGATATGAGGAATTTAACAAAAATCAATTTAGATCTAAAATTGAAAGTTACTTCCATACACAATTAAGCTCATTAGAATTTATCAATGTTTAAGAGGAAAAAAGAACAAGTTGAAGCATTCTATTCCTAGCCTACTAGAACTCTTCCCTAATGCTCCTCTTGAGTCACACTTAGAAAACTCCTTGTTAGGAGCAAATGTCGCCTTCTTCTCATAGTCAGTTCACCCTCCAGGATAATTAAGCTGCCATGGAAGCAAGCTTAAGAAAAATGAGTTACTGGAATTGATTTGTCACGAGCTAGATGATCCCCTTTTTTCTTCTCTCTCCTCAGTATTTATCTTTACTGCTAAATACAGGTGACCTTCTTCTCTCAAATCTAACTTCCTTACAGCTATAAAAGTTAATTAATCCAGCTGTACAGTCACGCAGATTTAGTATATGCAGTAAGCAATTGTAGGTTGTTGTGACATTTTTGGATGCAAATTTAGATTTTAATTTTCTGTGACAACTTTGATATCCTCACACATTGGTACTTCTAGATATGTTCAAATAGTAAAATCCCCAATGCAATATGGAAGTGCTCACGCGGTAATAGGTTTGGGCATAATCTGGATTAAAATTACAGCGAAGCCTTGAACACTTTCCTGCTTTGATCTTTTAAGATAGATCCCTAAACTGACATCTCAAGACGCCATATTGACACTAAATGTAGTGACATTAGTAGCATAAGTACAATAAAATGAAAGAAAATTACACCAAACATCACTGACTTAGAAAATGCAATTACTAAATATAAAATGCTAAAAATGCTTGCTAAACATGGTACAAAGGGAACAAATTATACTCTAAATAAGGAGAAATTAATGGTTTTTTCTAATGTTATCAATGGACTATTTTCCCTCGTCCTCTAGCCTGATCTTGTGCATGCTAAAAGAGGGACTAATGCCTCTGATATCCGCAATGCTCTAGGCGATGACACGCTTGTGTTGCTTCAGTATTAGGATTAATTTCTCCTCTTGACTTGCGTTGAGATTTGTGGACATAATTACTGGCAGGGTATCTTTGTCACCAAGGAAAACATATTTTAAATGCATTGGCAATGGTTTCAACTCCAAAGTTTGAGCTTCTTCAACAGACAACTTAAATATAGGGATCATTCTATTGGTCAGATCTAAGGACTCCATCTTCCAACCATGCCTGAACTCAACAATATTTGCTTCAACCTTGTGGTCCCAATAAGGTAGGAAATTATCTTCAGTTGTCAGCATAGGTTCTTCTAAAGCTGCTTTACTTCTCTCATTAGATTCTTCAATAATTAATTTGTCCAGTACATCAATATGATGACAATATTGTTTACTATTGCAAGGAATTGCTTCAAAGACAATGAAGGTAACGTGTTCATCATTGTGTCACATGATTAACTCGCCCTTGAATACGTCTATAAGAGTGCGACCTGTAGCAAGAAATAGGCATCCCAAAATTATGGGTATCTCCTTATCAGCTTCACAATCAAGAATAATGAAATCTATTGGGAACAAAAACTTATCTACTTGGACGTGAACATCTTTGATTTGTCCTTCAGGTTGCGGAAAAGATCTATCCATTAGCTATAATGTCACCATAGTGGGTCTCATGTGACCAATTCCAAATTTCCAGAATGTTGAAAAGGGCATAAGGTTGATGCTTGCTCTTAGATCACAGATTAGCAAAAATGATTTAAGATGCTCTCTCGCATTTTCATGAGGCAAACCAGCATATTACCCTTTCAAATTTAATATTTGAAACATAACCGATTTTAACTCAAAGTTTCCAGCTTGGATTGCTAGTCCAACAACACCTGGCTGCAAGTCATCTAATAGAGGAACAACAAAATCTCTAATTGTTTTGTTTTGCATTTGCTCTTCTTATGGCAATGGTATATCATTCAAGTTTTGTGGCTGTAGTGGAGGGACAGGATTTTGTGGCGACAACTGTGGTATAGCATCATTTCCAGGTAAAGTCATATTCCTTTGTTCTTGTCTTCTCCTTCAAATGGTTCTTTCGATCTCCGGATCTAAGCCAACAAAATTTTCAAGATTTCTCATAATGGTCAAAAAACACCTAAAAATTTGAAAAAGAGTCAACAAAAATAAAACAAATTAGTAACAAATAAAAATCAGGAAATAAAGAATAACTGCAACTACAAAAATAAACATCAAACAAATGTTATCCCCGACAACGGCGCTAAAACTTGATCGCGCTATGAACGTCACAACAATTTGTGCAAGCGAACATTGACGATGCAGGTACAGTTGATAGGTTTTAGCTATCAGTTTTTGATCCCACAAAGATGGCTGCTGATGCTATAATTGTCGAAGCAATTAGAGTTAGAATAAAAAGAATTGTAAGTAATAATATCAGCGCAATTAAATCACAGACTACAGAATTAAATGAATTAAAACTGTTAAAGCAAATGTTGTGAGACTGTGATACAATAGGTCAAAACAATTTAATAAGAAAATGTAATGAATGTTGAAGATATTTTGTCAATGTAAATTAAGAAAATTAAAGAAGCAACTCAATGATGATGGAATGGAGGGATCGTTGACTTGATAAGTCAGCAATCACTAAATGTGACCACAAGGTAAATGATAGATAAATTGTCACTGCAATTAAGCTTAATGAGATCTAACTATTTTCGACTTCCCTACTTATCAAAGAGCCAAACACTCACATTAACCACACCTTCCAATGCTAACAATGCTTTGCATTCGAGAACAAGTGGCCAAAATTCCTTCGTACCTCAATCAACTTTTGGTGTCTTGCTTGTTAATTTAATCATGTCGCTACACTTTCCAGTGTCAGCAACTGCAATAACACTTCTGTGATCAAGCAACTAAATCCAAAGATAAACAAATAAGAGGAATTGAACAGAAATCAAATTAGATCTAAAATTAAAAGGTACTTCCATACACAATTAAGTTCATCAGAATTTATCAATGCTTAAGAGGAAATAAAGAATAAGTTGAAACATTTTATTCCTAGCCTACTAGAACTCTTCCCTAATGCTCCTCTTGTGTTGCACTTAGAAACATTCCTCGTTAGGAGCAGATGCTGCCTTCTTGTCGCAGTCAGTTTACCCTCTAGGAAATTAAGCTTCCACGGAAGCAAGCTTAAGAAAACTGAGAAAAATGGAATTGATTTTTGTCACGAGCTTTGATTATCCCACTTTCTTTCTCTCTCTCCTCAATATTAATCTTTAATGCCAAGTACAAGTGTCCTTCTCTTAGATCTAACTTCCTTGCAGCTGTACAAGTTAGTTAATCTGTACACTTATGCAGATCTGGTATATACAGCAAGCAGTTACAGGTTGGCGCAACATTTTTGGACATAAATTTAGATTTTAATTTGCTGCAAAAACCTTGATATCCTCATCCATTGATACTTCTAGATATGTTCATGCAACAATATTCCTGGGAGTAATATGGAAATGCTAATGCGGTGACAGATTTGAGCACAATCTGGATTCTAAATTGCAACGACAACCTTGAACATTTTTCGACTTTAATCGTTTAAGACAGATCCCTGCACTAACATCTCAAGATGCAGTACTGAACAATAAATGTGGTGACATTAGAAGCAAAAGTAGGATAAAATGAAAGAAAATTAAACCAAACATCACTAACTTAGAAAATTCAATTACTAAATACAAAATGCTAAAAATGCATGCTAAACATGATACAATGGGAACAAATTATGCTCTAAATAAGGAGAAATTAATGGTCTTTCTAATGCTATCAGCCATGCATGGGAAAGGAAGCATGAAATCAAAACACTCCTCAACCACACTTATAAATTGAGTATCCAATCCCACTTCTACAATCATTCATTCATCCCTCATTCCCTAAAATTTTCTCATTCTATAGCTCTCTTCTTTTCCTATGCCTAGCATCCAACTGCTTCGCTTAATATTTTAGCCAGCAAAACCCTTTGAAAGATCCCTTGGTTGGCCACCTTGGAGAGCCAAAAGTAAAGGAGCGAGGCAAGGATTGAAGGAGTCATCTTCAATTGCAGTCTCATGACAACCATTTTTGGTTAAGTTTATTCTTTCACTTCTTGATATTTAAATTCATTATGTTTGTTATGTGCTCTTCGATCTTGTCATTAACAATGGTAGCTTAATTTTGTTTAAGCTAAGATGATTGCATTGATTTAATAAGATTTATTTGATTCATGCTTATAATGGTTATGTCTCAATCGATTATATTTTCAATTAAATTCAAGTATGTATTTCATTTATACGTGATTGGATGCATTAGAATTAGTTGAGTTATCGAAACCTAACATCAGCTCTAAGACAGAATAATTGAAAATTGCATGCTTAATTCATACCCGACCTAGAATGAATTGAAGGTTCATAATAACTTGACTGAGCTCTATTACCTTTCATGGCTTTTAGGTTCATGAGATTAAATTGTTTCAAATCGACCCAGTCCCTGTTACTTTGCATGAATACTAAGAAACTCTTAGTTTAATATGATCAATAAAATGCATGTTTAACTGAGTAAAAGATTTCGAAAGGACTTAATTTGGTTTCCAAGCCCATAAAAGATCGAGTTTCCATAGAATGTTTTCCAAATATTATTAAGCATGATAATAATAACTTAAATTGACTATTGTAATTATCTTAGCTTATGCATGTTATTAATTGTTGGACTTGTGCTTTCTGCCGCTAAAATTATTTCATTCATTTAGTTAATTATTATATTAGATTTAATTGCATTTAGGGATCAACTGCATTCAGTTATAATTATTTAATTTTAATAACATGTTCCTCAGCTATATTGTGTTTTTCCTACCAAATTGTTAACTTTAATTTTAAAAAATATTGATTAATATATACAGTCCTTGCGGATACAATAACTCTTTTACTTACTTATTACTTGATAACGATTGTGTACACTGGCACAAACCTATGCATTACAACTGCTAAACGGACTAAAGTATGATTGCATTATTTAAATGAAAGTTTTCAAAGTTAACAATAGAAGCTACAGTTTTACAAAAGAGAGTTTTGGAAGGTTTTTTACTATCATAGGAGTAGGGTTGACACTTAGGAGTCCCATGCGGCTTCCATGATTTGACCTTACCGTCTAGGTTGAGTTAAATAGGTTACATTTAGTGGTATCAAAGTCAGGTTCAAAACCTTGGACTGGGTTTCTAAATCTTTTTAAGTGAGTCTGCATGTATACATGGAAAGGGAATTTTTGGGAACCAAACCACAACATATTTGAAAAGTTTGTTTTCCAAGAAGTGTTGAAGTCCAAAGGTTTGATGCCAAGTCCATAGAAACAATAATGAAACTTTAGTTAAGCTATAGGGATTATGACATAAAACATAAAGTAAAAGAATTATAGTATGTTAATGTGTTAAAAGACTAAACAAAACGCTAAAAATAATTACTTGTAAATTGTAGGTTCATAAAACATAGAAAATGAGTGCACGTGGAATGTAGCAAGTGGAAGGAGGGGTCATAGAGGACAACCTCTAGGATCTCCGACTGAGTTAGTCGCGTCTTTAGAACTTGAACTAGACAATGAACAAGAGGAAGTAAATAGTAAACCTACTACTAAAGGTGGAACATGGAAAATGTGGTTAATATTGATTAGTAAGAGAATGATCTAGTAACTTAAGCTTTGAATAAGGTTTTGAATAGGGTTGTTGGGGCTCCGATAGGAGGTGTTAGTCATGGAATGATAGCTGAGAGACACGACTCTAATGGGGCTGAGTTGTTTAGGGGTATTGTTGGAACAACTCTTACAGTGGTCGTATATTGGATGGAGACCACTGAATGGATTTTGGATGATCTGGATAGTACTCTCGACCAGAAACTTAAGGGAGCCATGTCCTTTTTAAGGGATGAGGCATTTTGTTGGTGGCAATCGGTGATTAGGGTTATGCATCCAAAGCAAATTAATTTGGATTACTTTCAAGATGTTTTCAAGAGTAAGTTTGTGGGTCCTCGATATGTAGAAGCCCGTTGGTTGGAATTTGTTGAGCTTAAACAGGGAGATAAGACTGTTTTTTAGTATGAGGTAGAATTTTTGAGGTTGAGCCACTATACACCTAATATGGCAGCGTCTGAGAAGGAAAATAATTTTTGTTTTTAGGAAGGTCTTAGGTATGACCTTAAGGTTCAGGTAGCTCCGCACTAGAAGCGTGTGTTTGAGGCTTTGGTCGAAAAGGGCAATATTATTGAGGAGGTTAAGTGCATGGAGAGCGAAAAGAAAGGGAAACAAAGGGATCAACTTAAAAGGGAGGTGGACCTTGTTGGCCAAATCTACGACATGCTAAGCAGGCCAAAGAGGGTAAACCACCACATAATAAGGAAGTGCTCCCTAGATAAGGGCAGATTCAAGTTTGCCAACATTATCAAAGGTACCATCAAGGCAAGTGTTGGAGAAGGCTAGGTGCTTATTTGGTTAATAAGATTAAGGACTATCTCATCGATAAGCTCAGGTACAAGCTTCGACCTAAAATCAAGGCCTAATTGGGGGCAAAAATCAGAGAGGTAATGAGGGTGCTTAAAGGGGCCGAAATTGAAATGGGAATGGTAATTAGGGTTAGAGAGCACCAGCTCAAGGTGCGAATCGAGCTGAGACGAGACAACCTACCTTAGTTTATGTGGCTAGGAGCTAAGAGGATAGAGATAATGCTGACATCATCACAGGTACTTTCACTATTTTCTCCGTACCTTATTTTTCTTTTATTGATGTAGGATCTACTCGTTCATTTATTGCTTGTGATATGGCTATAAAATTGGGAATTGAGGTAGAGGAAATTGAAAATGTTGTAATTGTAGTTAGTCCCTTAGGATCCTCCATGCTGTAACTATAGTTAGTCCCTTAGAATCCTCCATACTTGTGAATAAAGTTCATAATAGATGTCCTTTAGAGGTTTAAGGTGAGGTATTCCTGGCTGATTTGATGGAGCTTTCTTTTAATGAGTTCTACTTAATTTTGCGGACAGATTGGTTGGTTGAGCATCAAGTTTGATTGGATTGTGCACTAAAGAGAGTAACTTAAGGGACTCACACTGAAAAAGAAGTTGTTATGGTATGAGAACATCAAAACTATTTGTCCAATGTGATCTCTGCCATCGTAGCAGAAAAGATGGTGCGTAAAGGGTGCAAAGCATTTTTGGCTTATGTCAAAGATGTAAGTGCCATTGATCCTTTAATTGAAGGTATTCGTACAGTAAGGGAATTTCTCGATGTATTTCCCGAGGAATTGCGTCGGTTACCTTCGGAGTAAGAATTGGAATTTGGAATTGAGTTATTTCCAAGAACAGCTCCAATGTCCATTGCTCCCTACCGTACGGCATCGAAAGAGCTTACGAAGTTAAAAGTACAGTTGCAAGAACTCTTGGATAAGGGTTTCATTAGACTCAATGTTTCACAATGGGGCGCATCAATTCTGTTTGTGAAAAAGAAAGATGGTACCCTAGGTTGTGCATTGACAATCGCCAACTGAATAAATTGACTATCAAGAATAAGTACCCTTTACCAAGGATTGACGTCCTATTCAATCAGTTCAGAGGGGTAACTATCTTTTCCAAAATTGACTTAAGATCTGGGTATTATCAACTCAATTTGAAAGAATCTGATATCCCAAAAACTTCCTTTAAGACTCGTTATGGACATTACAAGTTTCTTGTCATGCCTTTTGGGTTGACTACTGCATCAACAACTTTTATGGATCTTATGAATCATGTTTTTCAACCTTTCCTTGATCAGGTCATCATGATTTTCATTGGCGACATCCTTGTATACTCTAAGTCAGAAAATAAGGATGATGAACCTTTGAGAACGGTCTTACACATACTCTATGAAAAGTAACTTTTTGCTAAACTCAATAAATGTGAATTTTTGTTGAAAGAAGTGATGTTTTTGGGTCACATGGTATCAGTAGAAGTTATTCACATGGATCCTAAAAAGGTTGAAGCTATCCTAGATTGGGGGCTACCAAAGAATGTCTAAAAAATTTGGAGTTTTTTAGGTCTTGTTAGATATTATCGAAGATTTGTTGAGGGTTTTTCCTTCATAGCAACCCCATTGAGTAAGTTTTTGAGGAAGAATACTCCTTTTAAGTGGGGAGATGAACAACAAGCCAATTTCGAAAAGTTGAAATCTATGTTGACCGTAGCTTCCGTTTTAATTCAACCAAAATCTAGTAAGGAATATGTTGTGTATAGTGATGCTTCCCATGTTAGTTTGGGTTATGTTCTAATACAAGATAGTAACATGGTAGCCTATGCCTCGAGACAGCTTAGGCCACACAAATGTAACTACCCACTCATGACTTAGAGTTACCGACTGTTATGTTTGCTCTCAAAATTTGGAGGTATTACTTGTAGAGTGAGAAGTATATTATTTACACCGATCAAAAGAGTCTTAAATATCTCCTTACCCAGAAAGAACTTAATTTAAGGCAACAGAGGTAGATTGAGTTTTTAAAAGACTATGACTCTACGATCGAATACCATCTTGGAAAGGCCAATGTTGTGGCCGACGCCTTAAATAGAAAGGCAATGTCCATCTTGAAGGCTTTGTTTATTCGCTTAAGTCTCTACGATGATGGTTATATTTTGGTAGAATTACAAGTAAAGGAAATTTGGGTTTAGGAAATCAAGGATAAGTAGAGTTTGGATGAAACTCTAACACCTCAGTTTAAGTAGGTTGAGGATGGATCAATTGAGGATTTTGGAATTAACTTTGAAGGAATTTTGTGTTTTTGAGGGAGATATTATGTACCGAATGATTAGAGTTTGAGGTAATCTATACTTCAGAAAGCACATAGCAACCCTTATACTATGGATCCTGGTAGTACGAAAATGTATTGAGACTTGAGGGAAGTGTATTGGTGGCTTGGTTTTAAACATGGAGTGATTGAATTTATATCTAAATATTTGACTTGCTAGCAAGTTAAAGCTGAGTATCAGCTTTCGTCGGGGTTACTTCAACCTATTCGAATTCCACTATGAAAGTGGGAGAGAGTGACAATGAACATTATTAGTGGGTTGCCCTTATCACCTACTAAGAAATATTCAGTTTGGCTTGTGGTAGATAGATTAACTAAGTTCGCTCAGTTTATTCATATCCGCGTCGATTATTCTCTTTAAAAGTTAGTGAAGCTTTATATTTTCGAGATAGTGAGATTAAATGGAGTGCTAGTGTTGATTATTTCAGAACGGGATCCTAGATTCACATCTCGATTCTGAAAGAAATTGCACAAGGCTTTGGGTACTCGATTAAATTTTAGTACGGATTCCATCCACAAACTAATGGCCAGTCGAAAAGAGTCATTCAGATATTGGAAGATATGTTGAGAAGTTTTGTAATCGATTTCTATGGTAGTTGGGAAGAGTACTCGCTAATGGTAGAATTCACCTATAACAATAGTTTTCAGTCAAGTATCCAAATGACACCTTATGAAGCTCTTTATGGTCGTAAGTGTCACTAACCTTTATGTTGGACTAAGGTGGGTGAAAGAAAGTTGATTGTCCCAAAATTGGTTACTGAAACCGAAGATAAGATTCGGTTAATTCAACAAAGATTGAAGGCAACTTCTGATATACAACAAAAGTCATATGCCCATTTGAAATGCAAAGACATTGAGTTTGATGTGGGAGATTTAGTTATCTTAAAGTCTCTCCATGGAAGAAAGTTCTAAGGTTCGATTAAAAAGGCAAACTACGTCCTAGATTTATTGGTCCGTACAAAGTGCTAAAAAGGGTTGGTCCTGTAGCTTACCAACTAGAACTGGCTCCTGAATTAGATCATATTCCCGATGTATTCCATGTCTCAATGTTGAGACGATATCGATTTGATCCCTCACACATTGTCCCAATTGAGGAGATTAAGGTTAGATCGGATTTGACATTTGAGGAGGAACCAATTAGAATATTAGAATGTGAAGTCAAAGTGCTAAGACGGAAGTAAATTCCATTAGTTGAAGTGTTATGGAGAAACCATGGGATCGAAGAGGCTACTTGGGTGCCAGACGATTCGATTCGGCTTCAGTATCCTCATCTCTTCGAATTAGGTAATTTCGAGGACGAAATTTCTTAAGGGGTTAGAACTTTAACATCCCAAAATTTAGCCCAATAGTAATGTAAAATTATATAAAAGATATGATGATGGTCACATGGTTAATTGATCAATGATAACACATGAAAGTAAATAAGGTCTCAAGTTCAAGTCCCTTGTTTTAAATTAATGTTGTTTTCCAAGCCTTGTTAACCTAACTATAAATATAATTTTTAAGCAATATAATCAGCCCTAACCCTTATTTTCTTCACCTTGTGTCGTCCTTAATCTTCTCTCACTCTCTTCATCTTTATTTTTCTTTTATTTTTCTCTTCTTCTCCATTATTGTCGCCACACCTTTCCTCCTCTTCCTCTTTGTTTTTCCTTTAATTTACTACTAAGATTCATCACCATCTCATCCCTTACTTTTCTGCCATTTTTCCTTAATAAAATAAACTCCAAATCTAAAATTTTGGACATTCAAGATCAATCCAAAAATTGCCAAGAAAGTGTCATTGCCGATTTTCTCTTCTAGCTTGGGTAAGTTCACTTTTTCCTTCAATTTCTTGATTAATTGAGGCAATTGAAAACCCTAATTTTTAGATATGAAAATTAAGTGAATTTTAATTATTTTAAAGGTATTTTTTCTGATTTTAATTGATCTCAAACCGTTTTAAAATTCAGCCCCAATTTTGGCCACCGTGGGAGGTGTGCATGTGCCTAGGTGCAAGATGGGGGCTGTTTTGTTTCTTAATTTTTATCCAATTGATTTCAACCTTAATTTTTGTTCTTTAACCCTTCTAATCATTCCTTAATCACATGTTAATTAGGGGAAACGTTCTTGATCAATTGGCCATTCGGATCTCTCAAATCGGGAAGCGTAAGTGCGATTAAAAGTAAACTAGTTTATTGTTTCGACATAGTTGTTGGGTAAAGGTTGTGAATTGATTAAATAAAGGAATTTAATCAATATTAGCTACTGATTTTCCAGTATAGAAACATGTTAGTGCTGGCGTTCGTTAGTGGGTTTACGTCAAAACAAGGTAAGGAATTTAACTAGTTTGGTTTTTTAAATTAATAGTAATTTTGACGATTGGTTTGAACACATAAGTGGGAGTTTATATGCTGGTTATGAAGTGAATTGAATGAATGTATACTGAATTTTGGTATAGGTTCATTTAAGGAGTTAATAGAGAAAGGGCAAGATTTGCTAGTGTATTGTAGAAGGGGGAAAAATAAGGTTTGGGTTCTAAACTTTATGCTTCATTAAAATTGAAAAATTTTATATTTAAAATTGTTAAATTAGATGTTGAATGGGTTGGCTTAATAGCCAAATTATTGAATTTGTGACTGGCCGAACCAGGTACGTTTCGAGCCTTAAAATATTGCTGTGATAGCAAAGTGCTAGTTTGACCGTGTGAATTTTCTGATTGAGTTTTAGATGCGTGATTGAGTTATGTGATTTGAGAATAAATGTTTGAATTATGCTGATATATTGAGTTTATGCATTATTTAAATGCATGACATATTTTCTATGATATATGTATTGAAAAGGGTGCTTCATATCCATAATGAAAATTCGCAAAGAATGTGAAATTGAACTATATTGATAGATACCATCATAATGGTAATTTGAAAGTTGAAACACTATTTCCTATTACTGAAAGTATGTGATTGATTGAGAGCATGAATGAATATGCCAAAAGAATGTGAAAAGTATTGAAATATGTTTATGTATGAGTTTTGCATGACATCTTGCATGTGCATTGGGATGGGTTATTTGTGGTTGGTGGAGGAGTTCTATGGAGTACCGATAGAATATTAATATCGCATTATTCATAGTCAATGCACTGCATTTGGAGTACTGAAGGATTGGTGATCTTATCGCATTATTTGTTATTTGGCAGAATTTTTGCATTATTAATCATTCAGTGGTTCTATCACATTGAGCTATGCTCGCAATTGTTGGAGTTTGGCAGACAGGTTTTGGGAAACTCGTGGTGTGTAGTAGTTGGTATGGGTAGGATCTCATATGTACAGCATGTCATGGTCATGATTATTGAAATTGATATATCTATATTCGATTGTGCTTTAGCCTCACACTGAGCTTGTTAAGCTCACCCCATTACCTCAGCATTTCAAGTAATGAACTGACTTAGGATTGGGATTGGCTTGCGGATGTACATCAGACTTTAGGAACTACTTGGACATTCGTTTTAATTTTTATTCAATTATTTTTATTATTTGGTTTTGGACTACAAAATTATTTTGACTGTGGTTTGGGACTGTTTTCGTTTTGGGTTTTCACGCATGCATGACAATCATACTTGTAAACTCAAAAATATATAGGTTTTTTCCTATATAATTTATCACCTTTTTACTTAAAATCAATGTTAAAACCAAGTTAATATTTAATAAATTAATGAAATATGTGAAAATATTAATTTTGGACATGGATATTATTAAAATGTGATTTTATGCTTTATTATATAGTTCTTATGCATAAAATGGCTTATTTTATAGTTTATTTTAATGTCATGTATTTTTAAGGTATAAAGTGGGTCATGCATAAATTAATTAAATATTACAACAAAAAATTATATTTAATAATTTAATATATATTATTCCATTAATAAATTAGTTTATTTAATTGCAAAATAAATTGGGTTAATTTAATACTTTGATCCCTTAATTAATTAAGCTGTTTTGAACAGGTCTAATAATTTTGCCGGATCACAAAAACCGTCCAATTCAAGAGGGATATAGCCCAATTTTTGCAACACCATGGCTGCAGAAATAAACAATTTTTAGTTTAATTTCAAGGAGTCCTTTCACTTTAGAAGAAATTAGAATTTGACCCGAAGATTTGTTGTTGACCAAGTCTCAGTCCCTAGTTGATGTGGCATGAAGAAAGCTTCAAAATGAAGCACAAAGTCACTCAAATTCCTTGAATGATGGTCGGCCACACACTTGAGAGAATGAAGGATTCAAAAATAACTATTTTTAGTAAATGTGCTCTCATTCCTCACCTATAATAAAGAGTCATTTCACATTTCCAAATCATCCATCATCCCTTCACTCATCCTTCTATCTTCTCTCTCAAATTCTCTCATCCTTTCCTCTCATTTCCCATCCCCACGCCTAGCATCATCTCTTCATAGAGATTTTAGCTAATTAAGCCTCTTAAAGAGCCCTTGGTCGGCCCACCTTGGAGAGCCATCAGCAAAGGAGCAAAGCGAAGGAACGAATGAGTCTTCTTCGATAAGAATTTTAGGTGACAGCCACTTTGATTGGGATTTATTCTTTCTTTTTCTTTAATTTGGTTTAAAATGTTTGCTATGTGTTCTTTGTTCTTCATCACAACAATGTTAGCTTAATTTTATTTAAGCTAGGATAATTGCTTTGATTAAATAATATTCATGTGATTCATGTTTATGATGTTTGTGTCTCATTCGATTATGCTTTCAATTAATATCATGCATGTATTTCGTTTATAGGTGATTGGAATGCATTAGAATTAGTGGAGAGATCAAACCAGACATCTGCTAATTGACACGATAATTGAAATTTTCTTCCTTAATTCATATACAACCCAGAATGAATTGAATGTTCATAATAACTTGACCGAGCTCTATTACTTTGAATGGCTTTTAGGTTCATGAGATTAAATTGTTTCAAACCGACCCAATCTCTGTTACTTCACATGAATACTAAGAAACCCTTAGTTTTATATGATTAATAAAATGTGTATTTAACTAAGTAAGACTTCGAAAGGACTTAATTGGTTTCCAAGCCCATAAAAGATCGAGTCGCCATGAAATATTTTTCCGAATGTTATTAAGCATGTTGATAATGAATTGAGTTTAATTAAAGTAATTGTCCTAGTTTTTTATATATACTTGTTGTGAATTGTGTTTAATTTGTGCTAAAATCAATCATTCATATAGTTTGCATACTTAGGATAATATGCAATAGGGATCATTTGCATTTAGATTAATGACATTTAATTTTAGTTAACACTTATCCAAATATATTGTGTTTTTATTTATCAAGTTGTTAATGTGATTTTATAATTAATTGATTAAACATACATATAATCCCTGTGAAGACAATAACTCGATTCTTACTTATTACTTGATAACAATTGTGTACACTTAGAATACTTAGGTCGGATTTTACAAGATATCTATATCTATTTAGGTATATTGAAATTTGACTATGCACGTGTAAACTAATATATATATAGGTTTTTCCTATGTAATTTCATCACTTTTTTACTTTAAATCGATGTTAAAACCGAGTAATTGTTTAATAAATTAATGAAATTTGTTAAAATAGTAATTTAGTACATGAAAATTATTAAAATGTGATTTTATGCTTTATTATATAGTTTTAATGCACAAAATGACTTATTTTATAGTTATTTTAATATAATGTATTTTTAAAGCATAAAGTGGGCCACGCATAAATTAATTAAACATTAAAGCATAAAATTATATTTAATAATTTAACATGAATTATTTCATTGAAAATTTGGGTTAATTAAATTGTTAATTAATTGGGTTGATTTAATTAATTTGAGCCATTATAAAATAAATTGCTTTGGAAAAGTCTGTTTATTTTGCTGGATCATAAAAACCGTCCAACCCGAGAAGGATGTAGCCCAATTTCAACAACACCATGGCTGCCCAATAAACCATTTTTGATTTAATTGCAAGGAGTACTTGCACTTGGAAAAAAATTAGAATTTATCACAGGAAGATGTTGTTGACAGAGTCTTGGTCCCTGGTTGATGTGGCATGTTGAATGCTTCAAAATGAAGCAACTAATCTACTCAAATTCCTTGAAGAGTGGCTGGCCATGCTTTAGAGTGGAGAGCCATCAGCAAATAAGAAAACCAAAGCTGCGAAGGAGTCTTCTTCGATCAGAGTTTTGGGTGATAGTCACTTCGATAGGGTTTCCTCATTCGATTTGGGACTATTTGGTTCTTCCTCAGATTCTACTTCCCCAGTGTGAGCAATTGTATTAGCTACAGTTTCAGTCTTATTTGATGACTCATCAGTTTCTGGTTCAGTTGGCTCATCTTGGTCGCTTTGGTTCAGTTCATGAACCCATTCTACTAACCTTTCAAGATCATAAGTTGTGATGCAACCCTGAACATACTAGCCCTTCATATTTGCTTTTGTTTTAACATGAACCCTTAAGCAAAGTGAAGTAATCAACAAGCAGGCACTTCCTATCTTCTTTTTGGCACAGTCATGGATCTCCTTGAGAATGATTTTCCCATCATTGATGGACCTTTCTGTCAATATCACATACAACAAGAGAATTCGTTCCATCGAGATGGTGAAACTATGTGAGATAGGCATGAAGCTATAATGAACAAATTAAAACCATTCCCTTGTTACAGGTTTTAGGTATTCCCTTCAACAAGAATGGCTCCCATACTTTCTTATAATCCATTGGGATCACAGATTTGTAACAACATCAAGCACTTGTTGAATAAAATCCCAATTGATACTATTCAACATAGGATAGTACTCATCTTCTTCAACATCAGGTAAGTTATACAAATCATCAATGAATTTAGAAGTAAGAGGTAACTTCTTCTTTCAGATAGTGACCTCAGTAGCTTATTGCAAAGTCAAACAGGCATAAAACTCATGAACTAGTTCATCATCAGGGAGTGAACAAGCATCACAAAATTGTTCCCACTTGAGAGCATTGATCTTCTTTCTAGTCGGCATAGGTACAACCCTCAAATCATGGCTCTTGAAATTAAAACCTTTTTCTGGCATCATAGATTGATGCTTGAAGATTGAATCAAATCTCTCTTAAACTTCTTCATCTATCACAATCGAGTTTTTAGGAGTAGTCTTTGAAGATCTAGTTCTTTTGCGAGACATGATACTTTTCTTGAAAATTCAATAGGGTTTCGAAAAAGAAAAGAAATCGACAAGGTGGTGGTTATGACGGTGATAATCTTGCGATGACAAGGGGGTATGGCAACAACGTTGATGTGCAGCTACGACGGTCGTGGTCCGACAACCTCCTTGCAGCGACGATGTGTGACTTATACGATAAGGGAAAAAAACTAGGGTTTTCTTCGAGATTTGAGGCAAACAATGCAAGGGAAAATTTTGGGTGCCTAGGGTTTAAGGTAATTGCTTTGAGGGTTATAAAAATAGTATGGTGAAGAGGGGTTTATATTAGAAAAGATTAGGGCAACATGTAGCAAAAATTTAGCTACATTAGCGTTACTTGGGTAGCAAGCAATGGTGACAATTGCATGGGAATTTTCCCTCTTTTTTGCTGTCTTAGGCCTTAGACTCTAATTGTATTTACAAACTCAACTTAAAAACAAATTATCAGTACTTGGGCCAAAATGACCCACTTTATTAAACATAACAAATAAAATTAAAATTAAAATTAAAAACTACAATAAAAATGGAAAATAAAAATTCCAAAACCTAATTAGAAAATTTCTTCTTAACAGATTACATTAAATTAATTCCCAGGAAAGGTTGGAGGGGTCACAATGGTCCCGCTTAAACTCCAATCTCCTTAGACAGAATTAAATAAATGTACTAAGTTAAGAAAAATAATTTCTAATCTTTTTATTTATTCATAAATTAGTTCATGAAAAATTAAGGGTCTGTTAATTTGAATGAAGATTCAACTCGCTTAACTTCACCATCCCAATAGTGTTTAAGATGTTGACCATTAACTTTAAACATACCTCCGTAATTGTAATAAAATTCAACAGCTCTATATGGATAAACTTTGTAGATGGTATAGGGTCCTTTCCATAAGGACTTGAGCTTCCTAGGAAATAACCTCAACCTTGAATTAAACAACAAAACCTTCTGACCTTCTTTAAATTTGTGAGGTTGTATACGACTGTCATACCATCTTTTCAATATTTCTTTACACATATTGGCATTCTCGTATGAAAATAACCTTATCTCTTCCAATTCATCAAGTTGTAACATTCGTCTCTTACCGGCTTGCTTAGGACAAAAATTAAACTGTTTTAAAGCCTAGTGAGTTTTATTCTCCAACTCTAATGGAAAATGACATGCCTTTCCAAAATCTAACCGATAAGGAGTCATTCCTAACGGTGTCTTAAATGTTAGTCAATAGGCCCATAATGCATTATCGAGCCTTTGAGACCAATGTTTCTGCTAGGGCGTACTAACCTTTCAAGAATTCCTTTGATTTCATGGTTCACTCTTTCAGCTTGCCCATTCGACTGTGGGTGATAGGCAATAGCAATCTTATGTTTCACATCATACTTGTCAAGCGACAACTGAAGCCGTTTGTTCACAAAATTAGAACCTTCATCACTAATGATAGCTCTTGAGGTCCCAAATCGTGTAAACACATGTTTATGTAGGAATAGCATGACTACCTTCGCATCATTTATAGGGTATGGTTCGGCTTCAACCCACTTGGATACATAATCCACAGTAACTAAGATTTATTTGTTAAGGGCATCTCAGTCCTCTTTGATATGTTTCTGATCCTTTGGCATTTATCACAATTCTTCACATATGCATAAGTAAATTTAAACACTGTAGGCCAAAAGAAACCAGCTTGTAAAATCTTTATTGCAATATGTGAACCACCAAAGTGTTCCCCACTTAGACATGAATAACAATGGTATAAGATCTCAACAATCTCACTTTTTGTTATACACTTCCTGATTTTATTATCTAGACACTGTTTAAACAAAAACAAATCCTCCCAAAAATAATATCGACTATCATGAAGGAATTTCTTCCTTTTTTGGTATGTCATTTCTCGAGGAATTATTCCACATGCAAGATAATTGGCAAAATTAGCAAACCAAGGTGTTTCATGAATTCTACTTACCTTGAAGATATGCTCATCTAGAAAATTCTTGTTGATAGGAACAAGTAAATGAGTTACCTCATTTTGTTCCAACCTTGACAGATGATCAACAACTTCATTCTCAACATATTTTTTGTATTGGATCTTAAGGTCAAATTCTTGAAGTAAGTGTATTCATTGAATTAGTCTCGATTTAGCATATTTCTTTGTGAGTAAGTATTTAATGGTCGTATGGTTAGTATAAGATATGAACGGAACATGTCAAAAGCAAAATTTATAGCAAAGAGTTCTTTTTCAGTTACTATATAATTGAGTTGGGCTCCTGTCAAAGTTTTGCTTGTATAGTAGATCGGGTGAAACACTTTGTTTCTTCTTTGACTCATCACAGCTAATCAGGTGTAACAATTATTGAGGCTAAGATTAAATATCTCTTTACATCTTCAAAATCTTTCAATCATGTTTTGTTAAAGCCAAACACTGTATCTTTCTCTAACATCAAACATAAAGACTTCAAAATTTTTGAAAAATCCTTGATAAACCTTCGGTAAAAAAAAACATGGCCTAAGAAACTTCTGATTCCTCTCACACTAACTGGGGGCAGAATCTTTCAATTATGTCCACCTTTTCTCTGTAAACTTTGAATCCTCTCTTCGAAATTTTATGCCTTAAGACAATCCCTTCCTTAACCATAAAATGACACTTCTCCTAGTTAAGGACAAGATTTGTCTCCTTGCATCTCTTAAGTACCTTAGCCATATTACTCAAACAAATATTGTAAGTATTACCAAAAATAAGAAAATCATCCATGAAAACCTCATTAAAATTTTTAACCATATTAGTAAATATTTCCATCATACATCGTTCTAATGTTGCAGGTGCATTGTATAAACCAAAAGGCATACGCATAAAAGCAAACGTACCATGCTGACAAGTAAAAGTTGTTTTATGCTGATCTTTCGAGGCTACAACTATTTGGTTATATCCTGAATAACCATCTAAAAAATAGTAAAACTCATTACCTGTTAGTCGATCTAACATCTGGTCCAAAAAAGGCAACGAAAAATGGTCCTTCCGAGTGGCTTTACAGCTTTCTCTAGTCAATACAGATTCTCCAACCCGTAACAGTTCTCGTTGAAATCAACTTGTTACACTCATTCTCAACAGTCATGATTCTACCTTACTTTGGTACACATTGCATCGGACTTACCCATGAACTATCTGAGATGGGGTAAATGATTCTCGCATCTAACCACTTGATCACTTCCTTTCGCACTAACTCCTTTATGATAGGATTGAGCCTTCTTTTCGCATCAATTCGAGGTCGATCGCCTTCCTCTAAGATAATCTTATGCATGCAAAAAGAATGACTTATACCTCGAATGTCAGTTATGGTCTAACTAATTACTTTTTTAAACTTCTTTAAAACAACAATTAGTTGCTCCTCTTGATCTTTTGTCAGCTCTGCTGAAATAATCACAGGAAAAGAAAAACAGTCACCTAAGTAAACATATTTCAAATGGGAAGGAAGTACCTTAAGTTCGAGTTTAGGCGGTTCCTCGATTGACAACTTCAGTTGCACATATTCATGAGCTTTTAACTCCAACGGTTCAAACCATGCTGATTGAGTATAGTTTCTCAGATTGGCTTCCATCAAAGCCATGTTTTCTTCACCATATTCATCTTCCAGAGGGTCTAACTCTAAGGTATTCTCCAATGGATCTTTCACAAAATTGCTTTCCATAGAAACCAAAGTTTCTATCTCTTCTATAATTGAACACTTTTAAGTTGGATTGGGAAATTTCATAGCTTTAAGAATGTTAAATGTTACATGATCATCTTGAACTCGCATGGTGAGTTCACCTTTTTTCACATCAATTAATGTTCTTCCCATGAGCAGGAAAGGTCTCCCAAGGATGATCGACACTTCCTTATCTGCTTCAAAATCTAAGATAATGAAATCAATAGGAAAAATAAACTTATCACCTCTTACCAAAACATCCTCGATCTTACCTTCGAGATATGCTAAAGATCAATTTGCTAGTTGAAGCGTCACAGTTGTGGGTCTTATTTCACCTATTCTCAATAGCTTGAAAATAAACTTGGGCATCAAGTTGATGTTGGCTCCTAAGTCTCACAAAGATTTACCACAATAAGATTCACCAATGTTACAGGGTATAGTAAAGCTTTCAGGGTCCTTCAATTTGGTAACAGTTTGTTTTGCAGGAATGCATTGCACTATTTCGTCAAAACAACAGTCTCGTACTCACTAATTTGTTTCTTCTTGGACAAAATATCCTTCATAAACTTCACATAGTTCGACATCTATTCTAAAGCCTTCACCAACAGAATATTTATGTGTAACTGCTTCAAAACATCCAAGAACTTCTTGAATTGCGTCTCCTGTTTCTACTTATGTTGCTGCAATCTTTGCGGGTACGGAGGTGATGAAACTTTTGGTTGGATAGGAAAACTCTTTTTAGGAGGTAAATTTGCATCTACAGGAGATGTTAGATTATCAAAATTCACTAGTTTAGGGTTTACCTCGTTAGACTTTGTAGATTTTGAATATTTTAGTGTAAGAAATTTAATGGTTAGTTGACTTTCCTCGTTCACAACGGGTTCATCTTCGACATCAATCACTCAGGGTTTCAAAGTCTTACCACTTCACAATGCCACTACCTTGCAATGTTCTTTACCAAATCATCTTAGATTTCTGTATCGCTTGGCAAGGTTTCTTATTGTCTATTACGAAGCTCCATAGCTAACTATCCTATTTGGTTCTCTAAATTTTTTAATGTTACTGGTTGGCTCTGGATCAAAGCGTCATTCTTTTCCATGTACACCTTTAACAAGCTATCCAAACTGCTTGATGATTCGACTTAAGGTGGTTTTAAAGCTTACTGATTAAACCCTTGGGATTGGTTAGGTCTATACTGCATGTAATTATTCTCCGGTTCATTTTCTTGGTTACTCCAAGAAAAGTTAGAATATTATGCCATGAAGGATTGTAGAAGTTGGACTAGGGTCATTGTCCACTTCTATTCTAATGTTGATTCCCCACATAACAAATTGACTCATGGTTTGATGGATAATTCTCGAAAGAATGATTGTCCCCAAAGTACACTCAAGAAACTACTTCAAACTGACTTAGTGATTGAGCTGCAAAATTATTAACTCCATTAGAGGTAAACTATTTTAACATAGAGGAAATAGACGATACTTGAGCTGATAGTGAAGTGAGGGAGTCAACTTCATAAACTTCGACTACACGTTTTCTTGAAGCTGCTTGATTTGTTGGCCATTGATAGTTGTTGCTAGCGGTCCTCTCGATGAACTCATAAGCCTCATTATAAGACTTAGACAAAATCACACCATTTGTAGAAGCATCTACCATCAACCTTGTGTGTGCATTAAGACCATTATAGAACGTCTCCAACTGGATACAGTAAGGAATCCCATGATGAGGACACTTACAAAGTAACTCGAATCGCTCCCAAGCCTCGTACAAAGACTCTTCATCCAATTGTTGGAAAGTTGTGATCTCATTTCTCAACTTAGCATTTTTGCTAGGCGGGAAATACTTAACCAAAAATCTCTCTGATAATTCTTGCCATCTAGATATTGAACTTGGTGGCAACGAATTGGGCCATACTCGTGCTCAATCTTGCAACGAGTATGCGAAAAACTTCAACCTCATTGTATCTTCAGTCACACTGACTATCTTGAATAAATCACTCACCTCCATAAACAATCGAAGGTGAAGATGTGGATCTTTTGTGGGCATTCCGCTAAATTGGCCTAGTGTTTGTAACTTTTGAAACATCACTAGTTTCAACTCAAATTGAGGTGCCTCAATATCCAACCTTCTAATTCCCAGATTTAACTCACTGAAGAGTGGCACAGCATATTGTCTGATGCATCGATCCCTATCATTGATAATCAGGATGCGATTTCGCATATGATCAGCTCCATTACCTTGGCCATTATTTTGATTTCAAATGTCCATCTGACCGCCCTCGAAGGTACTCCCATTTTGGTGTAGATTTAGGATTTTCGAAAGTATATGGGTTAGATTGTAAATATAGTGTGTTTACAGCGGAACACTTGGTAGTATTTTGAGGATCGTACCAAAAGGAGCCTTAAGGCGATAGAAAATAGAATCCCTACAAAGAATAAAATTAATTAATACTAATTTTAGGGTTTATAGTATGAGGGAAAATAAGAGAGCTATTTGAAAGCATAAATATAAAAAGATAAAATTAAAAAAATGCAAAATTTGAGTTGCAAAAATTCTTATAGACGTCTTTGGGGAGATTAGGTCATTTCCGTATGATTTCTTCAATTATTGGGTTTTGGGGATTTTCCTTCAATCAACTAGTCAAGATCTCTCGATCTTCTGCCGGCATAGCAAGTCGATAGAGATTACTTATCGTTAGATGTCACAATCTAAACCGATTTAGGAAAAAGGTGTTCACGGATGGGTAATACAAATTTTGGGTTCATTCCTACCTAAATGACTTTCTAGGGTTGTCAAGCCTAGTGTTTGTTTAATGCTCTTCCTTTCCCAAACAGCTGATCTAAAAGGTAAAATCCTTGTAAATCAACAATTAATTATTTCCACTACCTAATTCCCCAAAATGGAATTAAGTTCTCATGGTTTCTTTATCCATCAATGAAACAATGTATAAAAACATATAAGTGCAAAAGAGAATGAAAAACACTGAATTGTATTAAGCAATCTCTCGGGAAACACTCCTCGATCGTTTACATGAGTGTCTAAACACTAGTGGTAAAGGTCCTCTTTATAGATTTAGATGGCCATTTTTTTTCAACAATAAGTCAACCACCGTTCCTTGTGATTAAGTTGCATTGTGAAGATGAAAATGCCCCTCGTAGGATGTAGAGTTGGAGTCTGAGGCCGATGTCGCGACACACAAGGACCTATGTCACGACATAGCAGTCATTCTTGAAATTCCTCGCTGTTGATCCCTATGTTACGACATAGAGCTGTCTATTTCGTGAAGAAGTGGTCAGTATCACTATGGCTTGCTACTACTAGTATTCTGTGTACTCACGAAGTATGTTAGCTAATCTTTTGGCTTCGTTTGGCCTTAAAAGCAATAATACAACCATCTTAGCACATTTTATTAGAAAACGAAACTAGACTAAAAATGCATAAGATATAAAGGAAATTACTCGATTTCAAGCTCATCAAATGTGGAAATAAGTTCAATCTGCTAGGTACAAAATCGATAGATCACCATCTCAGCTTGTCTTTGAGCTAATCATTCATGTCTTCTTTGTCTGAATGTTCGCTCGATTTTAAGGTCTACAAGGAGTAAATTGATAATTCGATCTATGCTTATAAACACCTGAAAATAAAATCACAAAAAAAGAAAGAATAAATTAGTTGTGTTAGAAATAAAAATAAAAATCAAATTGAAAATAAACAATTTCACAAAAAATGATTATGGCATAGTCCTCGACAACAGCGCCAATAACTTGTAACACGTAAGTTTGTGCAAGTGTACATAGTCGTTATCAAATAATAAGTATCGAGTTATCGTCTCCATAGGGACTGTATATATGTTAATAAATTAACTGTAAAATTATATTAAACAACTTGGTAAATAAAAACACAATATATTTGGATGATTGTTGACTAAAATTAAATGTAAATAATCTAAATGCAATTGATCCCTAATGCAAATTATCCTAAGTATTTAAATTATCTATATGAATGATTTGATTTTAGCACAGATTAAATACAATCACAACAATTATAAGATAAATAAACTAGGACAACTACTTTAATTAAATTAATTCATTATTAACATGCTTAAAAACATTCGAAAAATATTCCATGGCAACTCGATCTTTCATGAGTTTGAAACCAGGTTAGGTCCTTTCGAAATCCTTTACTTAGCAAATATGCATTTTACTGATCATTATTCACTAAGGGTTTCTTAGCATTCATATGAGGTAATAGGGACATGTTAGGTTTGAAACAGTTTAATCACACAAATCTAAAAACTATGCAGATAATAGAGCTTGGTCAGAGTCGTTATGAATCTTGAAATTTAATCGGGTTAGGATCTAAATTGAGCATGCACATTTCAATTATGTGGCCACTAGCCGTTGTTTGGTTAGGATCACTCAACTAATTCTAGTGCATTCCAATCACGTATGAATGTAATACAGACTTGATATTAATTGAAAAAATGATCGATTGAGGCACAAACATCATAAGCATGATTCAAATGAATATTATTTAATTAAATAAATTATCCTAGATTAAAAAATATTAAGCTAACATTGTTGTTAACAAGAACAAAGAACACATAACAAACATTATAAACTCAAATTAAAGAAAATCAAATGAGGAACCGAAAATATTTGAACCGAAAGTCAAGCCAGAAGGCAAACCAGTCGAGCCAAGTGTTGATCCTGAATTTACAACTCTAATGTAGACTTTTGCAAACACTTCAAAGAAATCAGAGTTGTCAATCTTGATGGATATGTGCAAATTCATGCACAATGAACAACAAACTTATTGGAAATATGCGAAGATTAGAGATGATTCCAGTAGAAATACATTTAAGAATATCTCTAACACTTTTGTTCTTGAGTTCCCAGATGTTATCTTCAAGATATGGAAGGAAGAAGAAGACTATGAAAACAAGGATGGAGCCGAAGGAAAAGTAGACAAGGGGAATGGGTTAAAAAAATAAAATGGGGGATTCTTATCTTTGTTTATTTATTTATTTGTTTGTTTGTTTTTAGGTCTTTAGGAGTTTATTTCTTTCGTAGTTAGAATTTTATTTTCTCAAAATAAAACATAACAAACATGAATAAGCTTAACACCTCTTTATGAAGAAAAGACTAAGTGATGTGGTAATGGGAATGAACATGTCTACGATTGGATTGTTAAGAAAGACTTGGAATTTAAGCAGTCTTAATGACCCACGTCTCTTTTCATACAACCCTACCTGTTTTCATTCATTACTTTGTTTTTCCAATGAGGACATTGATTCTTTTTAAAGGGGTGTATGGCAAATAATTTGTCAAATTTTTAAAATTTTCAAGTTTGTTTCAATCTTTCTACATAGGTATGCTTTAATAAATAAATGTTCAGAGAAAATTTTTGTTAATAAGTTAGTTTGAATGCAAGCATGAATGATGATTCTATCTTAGTTGAATGTATGTTATCATGAATTATGGAATGCTTGTAAGATCTTAGTCTTAGGTAATATTTACCATGAAAATTTAGTTTCCCTTGAGATTAGACATGCATGAAAGTTTATATCTTTAGAATTGACTTAGTAACTTTCTTGAGGTGAAATCTTTGGAGACATAAAAGTCTAAATATGATATAGGCACCATTTCTTTGGATCGTTTGAGCCTTTCAAGCCCACCTTATGATATTAAAACCTTCAAACTTTAATTTTGGGCTTAATGACATGTTTATTGCAAATTGCCTACATCATAAGTCATATTACCATCTTTTTAAGTTATCCTATTTTGTGCACCCATCTAACTAAAGTTATCTTAGTGATTAACATTTGAGGAAAATTTCAAAAAGATGTACATGCTCATGCTAAAAAAATAAAAAAGAGAGAAAGAAATAGTAAGAAAAGTTTGCTTAATCTCTGAAAGAAAATGCATGAGCATAAGTTCAAAATAAGTTTGGGGTATTCCAACGATCCATTCAAGAAGAAGGTTGTGTTACAAAAAGATCTAAGACAAAGTTAAATGTTAAGATTTTTGAAATCGAAACTTCACATCTCTTAAATCCCAACCTTTAGCCCAGCCCCATTACAACCTTACAAAAGACCTATTGATTTGATGATTATGTCACCTACGTTAGTGGAGAGGAATTACTAAGTTAAACATATGAAGACCGCATATAAACCTTATAATTGTTTTGTTTAGATTGATAAGAAATTGTATTGAATGGAGAATGTTATCTATGACTTTGAAATGCATGCAAACTATAACTCATGTCAACATATCTTGACGCTTAGTATAAAATTTTGAATAATGTTTGCATGCAAGCTACTTATCAATAAGGAGAATCTATGAACATAAATTTGTTGATGCATGATTATGAGATAAAGATTGATGCTACTAATGCGTTTAGCAATATTGTCTTAGAAAAACCCTTGTTGTGCATGAACATTACTCGGGACGAGCAATGGTTTAAGTTTGGGGATGTGTAAACTCAAAAATATATAGGTTTTTCCTATGTAATTTCACCATCTTTTTACTTTAAATTGATGTTAAAATTGAGTAATTATTTAATAAATTAATGAAATATATTAAAATATTAATTTAGGACATGAAATTTATTAAAATGTGATTTTATGCTTTATTATATAGTTTTTATTCACAAAATGACTTATTTTATAGTTATTTTAATATAATATATTTTTAATGCATAAATTAATTAAATATTAAAACATAAAATTATATTTAATAATTTAATATGAATTATTTTGTAGACACCCGATTTTGTCCAGCCCAGTTGGAGGTCCGTTTGTTCTCTCTTTAGCTCATTCGAAGCCCACTCAATTTTGGGTCAAATAGAAGACTTTGTTTTTCTTTCTTTTTCCTTCCTTTCAAATTATTATTATTATTATTATTATTTTTAGGGTTTGATGAACCATAATCCCTCTTTTGTCACACATCACAAACATCCAAAATAGTATCAAGCCATTAATCAAAAGTTCAAATGAAACATAACAAAAATTAAAAATAAACAAGATTGATATATATATATATATGTGTGTGTGTGTGTGCATGAAATGAAAGAAAAAATGGAGGAGACTTTTCATAGTTAGATTTTTTTAAAAAAGAAAAGGTAAGAAGAAAAAACAACAAGCATGTTATTTCTTCTTCTCTTCACTTTTTTTTTTGTCATTGACACATCATAAAGGATCAAGTTTGAGCTCCGACGAAGGGGATGATACCGGACCATCAGTCCCCCGCCCATAAGAGCCCCAATAATCTCGTTTTCTTTTCTTTTCCCTTGTTAAAATAAAGGGTTTTTTTAAAGAAAAATAACTTGATCTTGAGAAAAGTTTTGATTTTTTTTAAGAATTTCAAAATAAAAGTTTTGATTTTAAAAAAAAAATAGTGATTTTCCTTAAAAAAAAAAAAAAAGTTTACATTTTTAAAATAAAAATATGTTTTTTAGTCATTTTAAAGAAAAAATTTTAAAATTTTAAACAAAACTTTGATTTTTTAACTATGTCGAAATGAAAAGTTTGGATTTTTAAGAAAAATAGTAATTTTCTTTAAAAAAAATTTAGACTTAAAAATGAAAATCTGTTTTTTAGTCATTTAAAAAAAAGTTTAAATTTTTAAACAAAATTTTGATTTTTTTTAACTATTTCGAAATAAAAGCTTGAATTTTTAAGTAAAGTAGTGATTTTCATTAAAAAAAAAAAGAAAGTTTAGATTTTTAATAATAAAAATATATTTTTTAATCATTTTAAAGAAAAACTTTAAATTTTTAAACAAAAATTTGATTTTTTTTTAACTATTTCGAAATAAAATTTTGAATTTTTAATTAAAGCAGTGATTTTTTTTAAAAAGAAAGTTTATATTTTTAAAAATAAAAAATCTATTTTTTAGGCATTTTAAATGAAAAGTATAATTTTTAAATAATGTTTGATTTTTTTTAACTATTTCGAAATAAATGTTTGGATTTGTAAGTAAAGTAGTGATCCAAAAAAAAAGAAAGTTTAGATTTTTAAAGATAAAAAATCTGTTTTTTTAGGCATTTTAAAAGAAAAGTTTAATTTTTAAACAAAGTTTAATTTTTTTAACTATTTCAAAATAAAAGTTTTGATTTTTAAGCAAATTAGTGATTTTAAAAAAAAACTTTAAATTTCAAAAAGAAAAAAAAAATTCGGCCATCATATGCTACGTCTCCACCATTGGAGCTGGAGGGTCGTTGGGCTCTTCGATGGTGAAACTATGGCCAACATGGAATAAGGAAGAGAAAGAGGCAGAGTTTTTTTTTTTAATTGTGCTAAAAATGAAAAACTAAAATGGATTTTCCTTATTTATAAGTGTCAAAATGGGTAATTTATTCTCACCCCCTTACTTTTTAAATTTATGAAAAATACCCTTTTTTTGCAGAGCCACCCTCATTCTCTAGCCTATTTACACTCGTAACTCTTTTGTTTATTAAAACTTTCGATTTAATCCAAAATTTCAAAATTAAAAGCAAATTAATTCCTATATCAATCCTCTCTCTTCCACATTTTTTATTTTTTTAGTCTCAAAATCAAGCTGTCATTTTGATTCCATCCTTAATAAGTAATTTTTACTTATATCTTCCCTTTCATTTGCATTTATTCTTCGATCTTATCTACCATTTACCATAGAAAAATTATAAATAATATGTAAAAAAAAATTTATTAGGGTTTTAAACTAATTTTAAATATCGTATAAGATAATTAATATGTAAATATTTATATCATTTTGTTTTCATCCTTAATAAGTAATTTATACTTATATCTTCCGTTTCATTTGCATTTATACTTAGATCTTATCTACCATTACCATAGAAAAATTATAAATAATATGTATGATTTTTTTTATTAAGGTTTTAAACTAATTTTAAATATCGTATAGGATAATTAATATGTAAATATTCTTTAGGACTTGATTTAATATTAAACTGAGTATTTTTGTAGGTGAATTCTATATCACGAGTAGGTCTTTCTAAGTATTTTATTTTAGAAACTCTTTAAGAAAACTAATAAATGTCATCTAAGATATATTATTTTAGGATTTTGATGAATTTAAACCTTAGATAAAAAATTTTAAAGTAAGAAAAATCATAAACCCGGCATATGATACTTTCGTAAGATCTTGATAGGTTTAATATTATTAATTAAATCTTTTAAATAATAATAATAATAAAAGATCGAATAAGTTGTAGATAAATTATAATATTTCTCTTAATTTATTGGTAATTTCTAGGTTTTTTAGAATTCCAAAATAGAATTAATTTTATGAATTGAAGGTATTTTACTAGAATTATTTAGGTATCTTTTAGGGTTTCCGTTAAAAGTAAAAATCTCTAATTTAAGTTTCAAATTAGATAAGTTTGGTGAACATGTCTTAATCGAGTTACAAGTAAATTGGAGACATTTTTTAGAGTTTCTATTTAAGATTTCCATAATATTTTAGCCTAAATTAAGACATTAATATGCTTAAATAAAAAACTAGCTCCCAAGACCCTGTAAGACTATCCCCAGATATGCGTTATGGGGGTGTTATAACCTTCCCCACACGTAACCATATTCCCAAACCCGAAATTTGATAATGAGAACGAGTCTAGATTTTTAGGATTTTTCGTAGTATTAATTCTAGAATTTTAGACGATAGGTGGCTAACCAACCTAGCCCTAATTGGTTAGTGGCGACTCTATGTTAATTTAATCCCTTCATGTCTAGCTTTGCTTACTAGGCCCCTGTATCCTTATGTAAGCAACGTTATAACATATTTCATTAATAAATTGGGTTAATTAAGATGTTAATTAATTGGGTTAATTTAATTAATTTGACCCATTATCAAATAAATTATTTTGGACAGGTCTGTTTATTTTGCTGGATCATAAAAACTGTCGAACCGGAGAAGCATGTAGCCCAATTTCAGCAATACCATGGCTACCCAATAAACCATTTTTTGTTTAATTTCAAGGAGTCCCTGCAGTTGGAAAGAAATAAAAATTTATCCCAAGAAGATGTTGTTGACAGAGTCTTGGTCACTGGTTGATGTGGTATGTTGAATGCTTCAAAATGAAGCAACTAATCCACTCAAATTCCTTAAAGAGTGGTCCAAAATGCTTTAGAGAGGATTGAGGGATTCAAATTCCCTATTTTTAGTAAATGAGTTCTTACCCTTCACCTATAAATAAGAGCTATTTCTCACCATTTCAAATCATCCCTCACATTCTCATTCTCTCATCTTCTATCAACTCTCTCATCCTTCCTCTTATTTTCTCATTTTCACGCTTAGCATTGATCTCTTCATTGAAATTTTAGCTAGTTAAGTCTCTTAAAGAGCCCTTGGTCAGCTACCTTGGATAGCCATCAGCAAAGAAGCGAAGGAGTCTTCTTCGATTAGAGTTTTGGATGACAGCCACTTCGATAGGTTTTATTCTTTCTTTTCTTTAATTTGAGTTTATAATGTGTTCTTTGTTCTTGTTAACAGCAATGTTAGCTTAAGATAATTTCTTTAATTAAATAAAAAGCGTTTGATTCATGCTTATTGATGTTTGTGCCTCAATCGATCATGTTTTCAATTAATATAAAGCCTGTATTACATTCATACGTGATTGGAATGCACTAGAATTAGCTGAGCGATCCTAACCAAACGATGGCTAGTGGACACATAATTGAATGTTAAGAAACCCTTAGTGAATAATGATCAGTAAAATGCATATTTACTAAGTAAATGATTCCAAAAGGACCTAACATGGTTTCCAAACTCATGAATGATTGAGTTGCCATGGAATATTTTTCTAATGTTATTGAGCATGTTAATAATGAATTAATTTAATTAAAGTAGTTGTCCTAATTTTTTTATGTTATAATTGTTGTGAATTGCGTTTAATTTGTGCTAAAATCAAATCATTCATATAGATAATTTGCATACTTGGGATAATTTGCATTAGGAATCAATTGCATTTAGATTATTTACATTTAATTTTAGTTAACAACCGTCCAAATATATTGTGTTTTTATTTACCAAGTTGTTTAATATAATTTTACAATTAATTGATTAACATATATACAGTCCCAGTGGAGACAATAACTCGATACTTACTTATTACTTGATAACGATTGTGTACACTTGTACAAACCTATGCATTATAGCATGCTATATGCCTAAGTACAAGATATTGGTTAATAGTGATGATTTTCAGTTTTAAAAACTTAACCTAAACTACTAAACTGGCTTAAATATGTATGGATTATTTAAATGAAAGTTTTCAAAGTTAACAAATACACTTTTACAAAAGAAAGTTTTGGAAGGTTTTACACTATTGTAGGAGTCAGGTCGACACTTAGGTATCCCATGTGGCTTTCATGTTTCGACCATAATGTCTAGGCCAAGTTAAGTAGGTCATAGACATGACATGGTAAGAAATCTTCCGATCAAGGAGCTTCACAATCACAGTCTTGGGCATACGCCGAGCAATAAAATCATGAACCCGTTCAGAGAACGTAATCGAAGGTATTCCATTAACCACTTCTTTGAAAACGTCACATTTGTTTAAGTTGAAGTCCTCATCCTTTTGCGACGGACCATTGTTGCCAAAGGTGCCTAATAACTTGTCTTTCCATGACGCAGTGGGTTTCTCACCTGAGGCCACTGACAGTCCCTGTCCATCCACAATGGGATCATCAAGATCCGAAGGTTCATTCGGCCCGTTACCCTTCCTAATGCTCCATCGGCAATCAAAACTCTGTCAGCCATTCTTTTATATAATGTTTATATCATTAGATACAACACCTAAACATTAACAATTAAAGATAAAATAATTATGTGATTTGTGATATGCAATCAAGTCACTAATAAATATTCTTTGGATAAAATTTGCTAAGAAACCACACAAATATCAAATTTATATGTCACATTTTACAAGTGTTTACAATCAATTCAAATTTCCAACTTGAATATTGTGAGTTAGATATTTTGAATTTGGATAATACGCAAAATCGTATATTAAAATTACTATCCATTACGGATTTTTCGTATATGCATTTCTACAAATGTTGTTACTCGATTTAAATTTTATCGATTAAGATATTACGAATTCGGATATTAAAATTACTATCTGCTGTAGATTTGGAGCGGATACAGAGATTCAAATATCTTATATGAATCTATTGGTTACAAAATAAATGCTCCTAACCTTAGAGAGCCCAAGATCTTTTACATATAAAGTTATGCTTTTTTTTCCCCCAAAAAAATCATGCTTTAACCATCAATGCCTTAAACATTAATTATAATTTACACAAATTAATAATGTATAAAAAATAAAATAAAATAATTTTTAAAATTGAATCTAATAATTAATAAAAAGATTAAATATAATATATTTTATTAAAAAAATATATCTTTTTAAACATCTTATTCTTTAAAATCTTATTTAGTTTTCTTGAATCATATTATTTTGTATTTGTAAACCTAATTGAGCAATGAGATGAGATTATCTATATACCTAAATTTGTGTTTGTTCCCTTTATTATTTGATCAACTCAATTAGTAAATTTTTTAAAAAAATTTAATTAATATTTATATAATTAAAATAAATATTTAAATATGCTTTTTATAATGTAGGAAAAATATACATACATGTTGAACTACATATAATATATTAATTTTATATACAAGTGTTGAATCTAGTATCCTAAGTGTAGTTTATTCGTTTGTACACTTGTAATTTTTTTTGAATAAATTGGTTAATAAAATTATTCATGAATTACATCAATATCCTTTGTATATCCTTTGTATAATGTCATCATGTGGTTTTTGCATGTAAAGCAAAATAGAAGAAAATATTAGCTCATTGGTTGTCCAATGTTTAACTAATACTAAGTGGTATTACGTGGTCGAATCGTAATATGAAAAGACTACTTATATTAGTAGACAAACCTAAACATGTCCTTAGTTTAATCGGAAATGAGTAAACTAATTGAAAGACTAATATGTCGTCTATCAATTCCAATTGGGAAGACATTTTGTCTTGGGCATCAAAACAGATGACTCCCAAAAGATATAGACATAGATATGACTAACTAAACTGACGATACATCAAACTGAACCAAAGTAGAATAGATTTTGAATCAATTTATGGATTTATTCACTTGTGAAGTTCATAATACCGGATACCCTAATCTTGAGTGAATGATGGACTATGTATGTGTTACTTGTATACTTTGATTTGAGTAAAAGCCTGAGTTCGAATAAATAAGAAACTAAAAGCTGGTACGTTGGGTATACGACTTTTGTAGTATGTAGCATCATTCACAATAGTAAAATTCATAGTCCAAGACATGAGTAAACGACATCCTCTCATTTGTATTACATGATAAATAAGGAACTAAAAGCTAGTCACGGGTTGTTTGTCTTTGTGATAAATGATTAAATTACTATATGATAGTAATTGAATTTTCATGAAGGAAGATGTAATGGTTACCATGAGATAAAATATAATCATACTAGGAGAACGAATTTATCTTAAAGAGATTAAGGATATCCTATGTGGGTAACACACTTATGACAAGGTCATTGGGCGAGCACTGATCGAGTAGCTTTCATTATGGTATGTCATTAGGGAGAGCTCAATCATGATACTATAGTGGAATGACTTCATGGCTAAATGAGTTTATAATTAATAGGAAAAAAGCTAGAATTTAATTATAAATCATTTAAGCTCTAATCACATATTTCCAATCGGTCCCTCTGCTAGCTCATTGAAACCGAAAATTAATTGCATGTTGAATCAAATGAACAAAAATGGATAGAAAAGATAAAGTTAGAGAAATGGGTAACATTAAAAATGAATGTGGTTTTCTAACTAAGTATGAAAATGATTCGAGAATTAATTTATCGTTTTTTGAATTATTAACTAATTAATTAATTGAAGTTCAAAAATGGAATTAAATTAATTGGTCATTGTGAATCTGTTGAATGTATAAAAATTAAATATATTTTCTTATAGATTCTTTTACGGTAAAGTTGTCATGATTTTAACAAAATTAGTATCGGGTTGAGAAAATAATATAAATGAAAATTTAACTTATAATGTTTATTTTGGGAAATCGAATAACATGTATTGGGTTGGATTGAATTATAAAATAATGGGTTAAAAGTCCAAGAAACACTTATAATTGGACTCGATAAAGGAGAGATCCAAAGCCCTTCATATTGAATACAAGGGGACAAAAAAAAACCCTAGTGTTTTAACTAGGGTTACCGCCCCTATCGCTCCTAGTTTAACTAGAGGATTATTTTCTATAAAATAGGTATTAGATGCATTTTACTAATTCAACTGTGATTTCACTTCCTCTCCCTCTAAATAGATGACACTGGTAGGACTAAAAATATAACAAGTTATATAAAAATTTAAGATATTGATATTCAGCCCGAAAATAGTGAGAATGTATTTCTAAGTATAAATTCTATTTGTAATGACCTAGGTTTTAGTGGTGTTAGAATTGATGGTTTTGGAACCCCGTTTCTGTAAACTGAGTCCATAATTTTTAATACAGACATTTATGAAGTTGGTGTATTATTGAATTGTATTTCGAACAGTCGATTTAGTCTAAATTGTGGTTAATTAGAGCCTACGGACTAAATTGTAAAGTCCAATCACTATAGATTGTTAATTAGTAAATGGCCGAGGACTTAAGTTGCAATTCTCAAAGGTTCAAAACAACAATTATACCATGTTAAATGTCATAGAAGTGGATGGTATGATCAGGGGACGATTAACTTAAGCAAAATAAGGTTTAATTAATAAAATTAATGATAATTAAGTTAAATTATAATTTAATCCTAGTATATAAGTTAATTTTTGGTGGAAAGAAAGGGAATGTCATCTCCTTCAGCCAAATTTGAGAAAGAAATAAGATCTTGACGCTATAGCCAAGGGTTTTGAGCTTTTTTCCTTTAATTCAAGTAAGTCCCTAGCCATTTTTCTTAGATTTTTATGGAAATTGAATCATGGGAGCTTCATCTAGATAAGATATGTAATAATTTGTAAAATTGTTAAAGTTTTAGAGAGTTTCCATGATAGAGAATTGAATGATTTTTATCTTAAATTGTTAAAAATTAAGCTTAGTATGTGAAAATGACTAAATGAGTTTATTTAAGTTCATGAAAATGTTGGTATGTTCTTATAGTAAATTGCGTATGTTATTGTGGTTTGGGTCAACTTCATATAACTCGTGAATACGTGTGAATATATATGCTAGACTTTTGAGTCACTAAAGTATGAATACATTGATTATTCTTGATCAATTATTGTAAAAGGAACTATTTGTATATGAGTTTAGTGTAGTTGTACGTGAGAGTATATGCTAATTTCGTAATTTAATGAAGCGTAAATATGTTATTGTGACTTGGTTAGAATATGGTTGTGAATGTGTTATAGTATGCTCTTGTTTAACCTTTGATATTGTGTATACTTTGTGGCTACTCTGACAATCAATAAGATTGTTTAAGCTCACCAACTCCTTTTAAACCATTGTAGATAAGTATTGTGCCGATGTGAATGGTGTGGTTCCAAGGTGGTGATCCAAGTAAGACTTTAGTATTATTTCGTAGGTGTTTTATTATTAATTTATGTTATGGGGAAATAAAGCAATGTGGTAGGCTTTTTTCTAGTTTTTGCCATGATTTTTAAGATGTTAACATGACTTTATTGCATTAGATTTTATGGACATTGATCTTAGTATTTTGATTTCTTGCCCGACATATTTATGATGTTGTGAACTGCTACTATGGTCGTTTTGGTGATGGTTTGATGAGGTATTAGTTTCATGTTAGAAAGGATTAAATGCTTAAATATGCTATGTTTTTTTGTCTCGAGCAGGGCTATCGATATCCAAGATTTAATATCGATACCTCCAAGATTTTGGGAAGTACAGGAAGTTAGTAACGTAATTTGGTATTGATACCATATCATGAGTATCGATACTTGGGGTAAGATAATCAATACTTTAATAAAGGTATTGATAATTTCTAAGACTTTGATTTTTAAGCAAGAAACAGAATGTTGTTTTGGTATCAATTTTCCAACTGGTATCAATACCATTTAAGAGAAATATCGATACCTTTGTTTTACTATTGATACCTACGTGATTTGTTTTGAGAATTTTGCTAAGTGATTCTAATACATGTTTGATTCTTATTATAAACTCACTTGAAGTATGTTTGGCCTGTTTTAATGATGATTAATATATGTTTGACTTAGAACTCAGTTAAATGCAAAAATAGAAGATGCTAGCTTAATAATGAGATAAACTATATTACGTATGATGTGTGACGGTAGTGTGGCATCCTGTTACTCGGGCTCGGTGACCGGCCCGAGTATATAGCATTACACACCTTGCACTCGACACGATTTTTAGATCCAAGTATGGAGTATCACAATTTAAAACCAACGAGACTAACTAAAGCATTTTTTAAAAAAAAAATTCTAACACTATAGCTCAACGGATACTCTGCAAATTGGGGCGATAACCCAATTATCGAATAACATATAATATTTTTAAAAGCAATTTAAAACAGTAATAAGCCACTTATAAATAGGCTATGAGTAAACATCATTTGGCGAAAGCCTTATGAACATTCATAGGTTCGTATAAAAATAAAAAAGAGTTAACATGCATGCGGAAGTTTTAAAATTCATTAGTGGCTGATTAACATTATTTAAACAGTTTGGTGCATAGTTTAGTAGGATTGCTCATAAGAATCCAAAAGCACAACATCATCATTCAAATACAAGCTTTTAAGATTAAACTAGCAGACACTAACAATCATCCTATTCTCGAGAGATTTCATGTTACAAAAAAAAATGAGAGATGTTCATAAAATAGGCCGCAAATTTGGATTCCTTCAACAACTTGTCTAAACCTAAATGTAACACCTTATACACAGCCCGGTCGCCAATCCCGAATTCTAGGACGCTACACCACTATCTCACATCGTTTTCATCACAAACCGTCACATTAGTGTACATGCATTTTTTCTTTTATTATTAAAGCATTCATACGAGTCTTAGGTCATACATACCTTGACATGCTAAACAATCATCGAACAATTATAAATTAATCACTAAACATGCATTAAGATCTCTTGGCAAAATTTCTCAAAACTGTTACATAGGTATCGATACTGATAGAGTGGTAATGATAATACTCACAAGTGGTATCGATACTGCTTGGAAAACCGATACCAAATTAACTTACTATTTCACGTTTTAAAAACCCAAATGATGGAAAATATCGATACCATTGATGACGTATCGTTTTTAAGTCCAACTTACTATTTCACGTTTTAAAAACCCAAATTTCTCGAGATAAAAATATTGATACCGACTTGCAAAACTAACTTCCTGCACTTTGAAAATTTCAGAGGTATCGTTTTTAAAACCTGAATATCGATACCTCTGTTCCAAACCTTAAAAACTCACATATATCAACACACAAAACATACCAAATTAGTTCTAAATATCATGCATCAATTACCTCATAAAATAAACTCCAAAAGTCCCAAATAGAAATCTCAAACATCATATTTTAAGTCGACAAACCACTAAGCATAATAGGCATGCAAGCAACTAAAAATTATAGAAAAACATAAAATCTACCACATTTCCTTTTATTCCCAAAAACATAATAAACTAATAACACCTACTAATAACAATTAAAAAGCTTGGCCTGGATCATTCCTCGAGGCCACAATGCTCACACTAGCACTATGTATCTGCAATGGTTAAAATGGAGTGGGTGAGCTTGACAAGCTCAGTGAATGCTCAAAATAACCACTACGCAAACGAGTCATCATGCATCAACAAAACAAACATTTAGTATATTCAAATTGTCTTTAATCCTTAGTGTCATGTTTACATATTTAATCATCTTTCATGCAATCTTTTATGCATTAATCATACAAATATTTAAGCACTTATCTCAACACATATTAATCACATATAATCACATTTAATGATAGTTTATGATAGTTTGGCTCTTGAGGTTATGAAACATAGAGTGGACTCTATCACCACACATCGAATACATGAATCTCTACACACATAAAATATACGACTCATAAAGTCGAACATGTCCCATAAGTGAAGCATATAGAAAACACTCTCCAAACACACCAACATACATATCCCGTTGAATGGAGCTTAGCTCGCATTCTATTATCTCTCTAAAATTATCTCAGGGCCTCAATGTCCAAATGACATAACACATATAGGTGAGTACTCACAATCTTATGGCATGCAAACTATATCCAATGGTCTCATAAGGTCACAAGGCCAAAATATCCACATTATTATCACATATTTACTTACCGATTTTCCGCACATATTCACTGCATATCCACATTATTAGCACAATATAATCGCTATCACATGGCAAGAAAAACATACCCACATACTTACTATCACATGGAAAGAACAACATGCCATCATATTCACTTTCACAATAGTCATACATATGTCATAGCATCTCATATATGTTATTATTTTTTATAATTTCACAAGCATACATATATCACATTTAGTCACAGGTGCGAGCACACTTAAATTCAAAATTTAGAGTAAGGGTTTAGGCTACCTCTAAATTTCCAATTATACAATGAATCATCTACAAGCAAAGATTCCAAAACACTCACCAAAATATTACTGTCCCCGAAAAGCCGAAAGCTTAGACAAGCTTTTCTTTGCCTTTATCTCTACTCGTTGAAGGTCCTATTGAAGCCACAAACCACACAAATATACAATCAACAACCAGTCATCAACTTACCTTAAACAATAAAAAAAATAGCCTAAGCTACTTTATTTTTTCACCAAAACCTTTGACATAGAAAACTTTAAATTCTAATATCTCGATCTACACTTAATATTTTCACATGAAACGAATTTCATTCATATACATATTCAACTACGGCTAATTTCCAACCTTTGAACTATATAAAACTATACATTTTAAGATGTCGAAATTTTTTTACATACAATGGTCATTATGATGAAAATTCATTAAAAGTTGAGAAATACTTAACAAAACTTCAAAGTAACTTTAAAACCTTCTAATCATGTTAAGACAAGTTGAAAAACACTTTAAAACCAAGTTTTTATCCACAAATCTGAAATCCACCATTAACGACCTGATTTTTGACTTTGATTTAAAACATGCGTTTTAATGGCTAAAAATTAAATTTAAGAGACTAGATATCATTTAAAACTTATAAAGATGAATGATTACCTTTGATGGAAAAAAAAGATGTTTGATGCAAATCCAAAAAAAACCCAAGTTTAAAGAAGATGATGAAACTAGTGAGATTTTTGGGTTTTTTTATTGGTTTCAATGGAGATTTATGGTTTGAGAATGTTGGAAATAAAAAAGGATTAGAATTTAGAAGAAAAAATCAATTGGGAGAGTATGAGAGGATGGAGGGAAGACACAAGAAATGGGAAGACGAAAATAACGTGAAATAATTTTAGAAAAAGGAGGCTTTAGGTTGAAATTTAAAGTTCGGTCAAATTGCTTCATAAAAAAACAATTAATGTTGACTCTTTTACAAATCAGTCCTATTTTCAAAATTAAAGGTATTTAAATTCATTTTCAAAAATTGATTTAATTTCCTAATAGCTATTACTGAAAATATTATTGGTTTCCAAACTTATGAAATTTCAAACACATTTGGGTTAAAATTCCTAAAATACCCTTGAAACTTCTAGGCCTAATTTTGGGGTGTGACAACTCTCCCCCTCTAAAAAGGATTTCTTCCTCAAAATTTACCTTAGCTAAACAAATAAGGATACTGATGCCACATTTCTTTGTCAGTTTCCCAAGTAGCCTCTTCTATTTTGTGGTTATGCCACAAAACCTTAACTAACAAAACTCTATTATTTTGTAAAACCTTTTTCTTCACGAGCTAAATTCTCAACTTGTTTCTCTTCGTAGGTGAGATCAGATCAAACCTCAATCTCCTCAATCGGCACAATATGCGATGGATCTAAATGATACTTCTGAAGCATAGGCACATGAAAAACATCATGGATTCGCTCAAGTTCTTGCGGTAACTTGAGTCAATAAGCTATCGGACAAATTCTCACAACAACTTCATATGGTCCAACATATCTTGGACTCAACTTACCCTTCGTTCCAAAGCTCAGAACCTTTTTCCAAGGGGAAACTTTCAAGAACACTTTATCGCCAACTTAAAATTAGATATCTCGACATTTCAAATCCGCATAAGATTTTTGCATGTCTGTTGATGCTTTCAACCTCTCGTGTATCAACTTCACCTTCTCTTCAGTCTCTTGAATTAAATTTGGTCCAATGACGCTCTTTTCACTTAACTCTGTCCAACACAAAAGAGTTCTACACTTCCTACAATACAACGTCTCTGATGGTTCCATGTGAATACTCGCTTGGAAACTATTGTTGTAAGAAAACTTTGTTAAGGACAGATATCGCTCCTAACTACCATTGAACTTAATCACACAACTTTGCAACATATCTTCCAAAACTTGAATTACCTTTTCAGATTAACCATCAGTTTGAGGGTGATAAGCCATATTAAAAGAAAGTTTCGACCCCAAAGCCTCTAGCAAACTCTTCTAAAACCTCGAAGTAAAACGTGAATCCCTATCGAAGATGATAGAAACTGGAACCCCATGAAGACATATAATTTTAGCAATATACAATTCCACACAGAAACCTTCTTCATCGAGGTTAAAGGTAAACCCTAGACAAATTCCATTGTAATCCATTCCCATTTGCATTCAGGAATCACAATTGGTTGCAACAAACCAAAAAGAAATTGATCAAACATCAAGCTACAAAATCCATAACATCACGCTTCAAACCAGGCCACCAATAAATCTCACGAAGATCATGATACATTTTACCATTATCGGGATGTATAACATAAGGGTTACTATGCATCTCGGTAAGGATCTCTTAAATCCACATCTTGTGGCACAAACAACCTACCTCAAAAATTCAAGATACTTTCTACATCGACATCGAAGTCTCCTTTAACACCTTGCTTAACTTGACAAATCCTCTTTAACAAATCTCCATTTAACGTTTGCTTCTCCTTAATTTGTTAAGACAAAGTTGACCTCACTTGAAGTTCTGCTAACAAACCACCATCACTAGCTAAACTTAAGCATGCAAGCATAGCTCTCAACTTCATCATTAACTTCCTACATAAAGGGTCAGCAACAACATTCACCTTACCAAGATGATATTCTATTACACAGTTATAGTCCTTCAAAATCTCAATCCAACACCTTTTCCTTAAATTCAACTCTTTTTGCATGATGAGGTACTTAAGGCTCTTATGATCAGTGTAAATAACACACTTCTCACCTTACAAATAATGGTGCCAAATCTTAAGAGCAAACACCACAGCTGCCAATTCCAAGTCATGAGTTAGATAGTTTCGTTCATGCGTCTTCAACTGCCTTGAATCATATGCCACAACCTTGCCTTCTTGCATTAACACACAACCAAGTCTTGTATACGAAATATCATTATAAACTACAAAATCTTTTCCAGGCTCTGGTTGAACCAACATAGGTGCCTTCGTTAACACTACCTTAAGCTATTCAAAACTTCTCTTCCTTTTATCAGTTTATTCAAACACCATGTTTTTTTGAAGTAATTTCATTAAGGGTGCAACATTAAAGGAAAAACCTTCAACGAATCCACGATGGTTGTAACACCCATGTCCTGTTTTCACCATTGGAATAGGATTACAGAGAGTTACTGTAGACATCGAAATGTTTCATAGCATCTGTTATTCAAATATTTGTTTAGTTCCATTAAATCAGTTATATTCAAAATAATAATAAACATACATGTACGGGCTTTAAATCGGGCTCTCAAGACCTTAAAATAATTTACGAACAATCAAGGACCAAATCAAAACAATTAAGAACATTTCAGGCAAATTTGGAAATTTCACCTATAAGGGTCACACGGCCGTGTGGCTCTCCCACGCGCCCGTGTAGCCATTAACACACCCATGTGCCCCACCGTGTACCAAATTGTACAACTCACTAACTTAGGCCACACGCCCATGTGCTAGACTGTGTGAACCCTGCACCTAACACGATTAGAGCACACGCTCGTGTGCGCAACCCGTGTGTGACACACGGCTGTTGACAGATTATATCCCAAGCATTGTGTACCTAAAAATAACCAAATTCAAGCTTGTTTCACATCCAATTTCACAAGTACTTGTACCATTTTATAACATGCCATTCCAAGACCTTAAACACACCTATGACCAACCAAAGACATGCATTTTCAATCACCTAAATTAACCAATGCATCACACACTTAAATACCATAAGATACACCTCCTGATTCAATAACAAAGCTAGCATCCATAATGGCTTAACACACCCAAACTAACCGTTCAAGCATATCATACCTACTTGCATATATCCCTTACTATTTTATGAGTATATTTCCAAAGCTTAACCTTCAAATTTAGCAAGCAAACCCACAAAACTTCTATTGAACATCATATACACCAAATACCAGACACATAACTATGGAGTATAGCATCACAACCATTTTCCTTATCACATGCCATATAAACCCAAAATGTTATAAAGTTTACCAAGAGTCCTCGTGATAGTGTGAGTCTTTGAGTTGATCCGATCTTCCGTCCACAAAATGTAATCTACAAGAAAAAACTAATCAATTTAAACATAAAGCTTACGTAAAGCTTACATAAAGCTTAGAGCTTTGTCGATTATAACTCTTACAAACTTTAAACATAGCAATCAAATAACAAGATTAAAGAATATAGTTTCTGTCATAGGGTTATTATTAGAATTCCTGTCAATCATAGCTCACAACAGGTGAGTAATGCTTAATACAATAAAAACTAATCAATTTTCATATCTCAACAGCAATCAGAGATCAATAAAACGTAGTCCGATGAACGACAAGTGGATACGAGTACACGGTTAACCATCTAACACACCAGATGCTCGTATGAGCCAATCCATCCAGCACACCAAATGCTCGTATGAGTTAGTCCAACCAACATACCAAATGCTCGTAAGAGATAGTCCATCTGACACACCAAAATACTACAACATATCTCGTTAGTCCGTAACAAATGTAGGACCTCAATATATCCAGTGAACACAGAATTTACTATAATAATCTCCATTGCTCCCATCAACCCCGTACCGCGCACAGCATAACCTATTGGCATGTTAATCGTACTCTACCCTACATCCATCGGTTCATAGCATTCCATCACAAAATAATATATGAATAACTCACTATCTCATATTCCATATGCAAGCAATAGTGAAATAATCAAACATTCATCGATCCGTTATCGACGTCATATCAATTCATTATTTCCATTTTAAGTTTCATGCATCAATATAATCCAAAATAATATAATTAAGTTCATATAATACATTTAAAAATGTATTAAAATTCAATCGAACGAACTTACCCGACTAAACTGCATCAATAAACAGTACAAGACTATTTCATAATTTTTTTTGCCTCGATTTTCAACCCATTCTTGATCTAAAATAATAGTTTTATTCAATTAACTAATTCTAATAGTAAAATAAACTTATTTTAGCAATTAAGTATTTTTTGACATTTTTACATAATTATCCCTAATATTTCATTATGATTTAGTCCCTAAGCTCAAATCTCGCAAATTAACCAATTTTTACTAAAATAAAGTTCAATCAATTTGTATAAGGCCTCTCTATAGCCCGTAATATTTGTTATTTAACAACAAGTCCTTGTAATTTTATCACTTTAATGTTTTAGTCCTTAAACATTAAAATTTACTAAAATCTCTTTACAAAATAGTCCTATCTAACAAACAATCTTAATAATTTCATTAAACATAAGAATAACTCAAACTCATTAATAGAACAATACAAAATATTTGACAATTTTACAAATTAGTCCCCAAGTTAGCTAGACCAAGCTAAAACGATCTCAAAAACATAAAAATGACTGAAAACAAGCATTAAACACTTACCAAATAGGAAACCCTAGCTTGACCGAAAGCTTCCCCACTTCTCACATGGCTCTTCAGGTTGCAAAACAAGAAGAAGAAAAGAAAAAAATGATAATATTATCTTTTAACCTTTTAATTTAACTTACCATTTAATTATTTACCAAATTAACCTTTAATTAATGACTTATAAAATTATTAAACATGTCCATAAATTTCCATAAAATAAGTATATGGCGTAATTACCATCTAAGGAAGGTTTAATTGCAAAATTGGTCCTTCAATTATTTCAAATTTTGAACCAAACAAGCTTAATTTTTATTTAACCTTAAACTAATTAGGACTAAATGAGCAAATAGCCCAAAAGATAGTGGATGGTATTAATGTCACCACCGCTTGGACATTTTGACCATGATTTACTCACCATTTTAGTCCCTTTAGTATTTTAAATCTATAACAATCAATTTTTATCTCTTTTGCAATTTAATCCTTTTACATTAATTAAGAAATTAATAGTAAAAATTACTGGATCGAACTTCAATTCACCTGTAATATGACTCTATAAATATTTAATAAAAAATATTTACGGCCTTAAATTTTGGACACCATTAAAAACTACTATTTTCGACACCATTAAAAACAGGTTGTTACAATAGAAACCAGCCAAACCTAAGAAACTTCAAACTCCAGTAACACTCCTAGGCAACTTCAATTCCAAGAACACCTCAATCTTCTTTGTATCCACTCGAATCCCTTCTTCCGAAAACCACATGTCCTAAAAATGCCACTTCTTTAAGATAATATTCACACTTAGACAACTTTGCATACAATTGCTTATCTCATAGAATCTGTAAAACAACCCTTAAATGCATATCGTGATCCTTTTTAGAACCAGAATGTCATCTATAAAGACAACCACAAATTGACCCAAGTACGAATGGAATACTCGGTTCATCAAAACCGTGAATGCAGTAGTGGCATTCGTTAAACTAAACGACATCAGCAAAAACTGATAATACACATACCGAGTCCTAAAAGCAGCTTTCAAAACATCAGACTTCTTCATCTTTAATTGATAATACCCAGATCTTAAATCAATCTTTGAAAACATCTTTGCACCTCGTAACTGATCAAACAAGTCATCAATTCGAGGCAAAGGATACTTGTTCTTGATAGTCAACTTATTCAACTATCTGTAATTAATAGACAACCCCATCGTACCATCCTTCTTTTTCATGAACAAAACCAGTGCACCCTACGGAGATACACTAAGTCGAATGAATCCTCTATCAAGCAACTCTTGTAATTGAATCTTCAACTCTTTGAGCTCTTTCGGTGCCATGCGATAAGGTGCAATAGACACTGGTGTAATACCAGGATAGGGATAAATTCCAAACTCCACTTCACGTTCCTGCGATAAGCTAAACAACTCTTCCGAAAACACGTTAGGAAAATCCTTAACGGTACAGATATCCTGAACTCTCAACTCTTTACAAACTAAATTCATCACATAAGCTAAGTAAGCTTCACAACCTTTCCCCATCATCTTTTCAGCCTTCATAGCCAAAACTACATTAGATAAAAATTCTGATCTTTCACCAACAACAACAATTTCTAGCCCATCATATTCTTCAAAGTAATTTGCTTCGTTTCAAAATCTACCTTAACCTTATGCTCAGTCAATCAATCCATACCCAAAATTACATCAAACCCATAAGACGACAATTTCATAAAGTCAACAGAGAATACATGTCCTTGGTCATCAAGGGGCATCTACGATAAACTCTATTCACTATCACACTATCCCCAAATGAACTAATTACAATCATTCCCAAATCAATAATCTCTATAGGAATTCCTAACTTACAAGCTAATTCACTCAAAATATATGAATGCGTGGAACCAGAATCAACCAAAGAAAATAGGGGAGTAAATTGCAAAGTGAAAGTACCTGCAATAACATCGGTAGGATCTTGATCCTCTGGCTCCCTAATAGCATAAACTCGAGCTGCCAAACTCAATTTGTGAAGCAACACTGTGAGGAACAATTCGCTGCCTGATGGTTCTAAAAAGAACATATGTTTTCTCCCTATTTATTGTATGATTTGTTCCCATTATATCATGTTTATCATGCATTTTTAGCATTTTATATTTAGTAATTTCATTTTCTAAACTCAGTGATGCTACATTTAATTTTCTTTAATTTTATCCTATTTTTGCTATTAATGTCACCACAATTAGTGTTCAGTTGTGTCCAAAGATGTCAGTGTAGGAATCAATCTTAAAAGATCAACACAGGAAATTGTTCAAGGCTGTCATCGTAATTTTAATACAGAATTGCGCCCAAACATGTCGCTTCATGAGCACTTCAAGATTGCACCCAAAATTGTCACCGCATGAGCACTTCCAAATTTCAACAAAATTATCGCCGCAGGAATATTTTCGGAATGCACCCAAGATTGTTGCTGCATAAATATTCTTCAAATTACATCCAAAAATATCGTTGCATAAGTATTCAATTGCACCTAAGAATGTCGCTGCATGAACATGTATAGAATTGTCACTGCATTTGATAGTTGTTGGATAAGAATAGAAATGTGTGAGCTGTACAATCTGGTATAACCAACTTGTACAGCTCAATTTTGGAGAATAGACATCTGTACATTTGGGGCTAAATATAAGCACACACAAAGCATGAAGGAAGGTGTCTCTCTCTTCCTTTAGTCTCCAATTTTATTATCTTCTTCAACCTAGCTTTTGAGCTTTTTGGCTATGGAGGCTTGAGACCCTTGGGGTAAATCAACGTGAAGGCGATGCAAATCTGCTCTTGACGAGGAGCATACTATGTACGATGCAAGAGGGAAGTAAGGGAGCATTTTGAATAGCCTAGGAATAGTATTCTCCATTTGTTCTTTTACATTTCCTTTCTTAAACCATAGTAATTCATGTTTATTTCAAGTTTTTATGGAAGTACTCATGATTGTTAAACTACATGATATCTTATTCAAGCTTGCTTTTACTGTTAATTCTTTGGGTTTGAATGTTTTTAGCACAGAAGTGTTATTGCAGTCACAGTCATTGGAAGGTGAAGTGATAGTTTAAACTAACAAGCAAGACAACGAAACTTACTTAGGGATTGAAGGAATTTGGTCCACTTGTTCTTAAGTGTGATGCATTGCCAACACTGGAAGGTGTGGTTAGTGTGCATACTAAAGTCATAGATCTAATAGAAAAGCCAAGTTTTGTAAGATGTTCATTGCACTTCATTACACCGACAAGTTACCTATTATTCTTAACCTTGTAAGCCACACTTAGTTTTCTGCTGACTATTCACGTTGTGGATACCATTTTAACTTTATTACTTTTTTTTTATTTTCACATTATTGCCCCGACAACCATTCTCACAATTTATTATATTTTACTTATTAAATGCACCGACAATTTTAGACAACAAACATCCATCCTTGTGGGATCGATATTCGACAGATTAACTTCTATCTACTATACTTGTATTGACAGTGTACGCTTGCACATTGCTGTGACATTCATAGCGCAATCAAGTTTTAGCGTCATTACGGGGGATGACGTTTGTTTGATGTCTATTTTTGTCTTTGCATTTATTCTTTATTATCTGAATTTTATTTGTCACTAACTTGTTTCCTTTTTATTGTTTACTTTTACATTTTTTTCTTTTAGCGAAATATGGCTAGGAATGAGGTGTATAGAACCTCAAGATTTTGGACTGACATGAGTGATGCTGTAGAAATGGAGCTAGATGCCATAACAGCCTTGGTATCTTCTTTGACTAATATGAGTAATTCACTGCAGAATGGTACAGCAATTGCAGAATGGAAATTTGTTGTGACAATTTTACGATTACTGTGGAAGCAATCATGAGTTTGAACAATGCCCATCAAATCCAGCAAATGTGTATCACATTAGGAATTTCAGTCGAAATTAAAATCCATATTCTAACGCCTACACGCCAGAGTGGAAGCAACATCCAAATTTTTGTTGGAACAATCAAGACCCTGGAAGTATAGTTACGGTTAATTGAGTCACACTAAATTTTTGTTGGAACAATCAACTAATCTCCCATTGCCTCTACCTCGACCACGACTTCTAGTAGGCATAGAAACAGGTGCCGAACTCTCAGTCTGTGAAACCTCAACTCGATTTTAATAGTCCTTCAAAAAATGATCTTTTGAACCACACTTATAATAGCCAACAGTCAACTTATGGCACTCTCTAGGATGCCTACACTCAAAACACGGACAAAGCAGCCATCCAAAACCATCAACCAAACCACTAGAGTTAGCCACATCGTTACTTTGTTGTTTAGACTGACTTGGTCGAGACCCATGTCTCACCCCTCTATCAGAACTTTGATTACCACACCCTCTCTTGGGCAGTCATCCAGAAGCACCATTAAAAGCCCTTTTACCAGTCTCAACCACCACAAAACAAGTTGGCTCAACCAAAGTCTCCTCAACAGCTTTTGCTTTCTCAACCAACTCATCAAAAACCTCTGTATTCTAGGCCACCAAGTAAAACTGAATATCGGGATTAAGACCAAAATGAAAGCTCTTACAATGGTGCCTCTCAAAAAGAACCATCTCAAGAGCATATTGACTAGGTCGCATGAACTCAACCTCATAATTAGTTACAGATAATTCACCTTGCACAAGATCCAAAAAAATCTCGCTTACGAGCTTTCATATACTGCTTGTCCATAAAATTCCTCTTAAACACTTCAAGGGAATATCCCCACATCAAACGGTGACCTACAGTTCCTCTTTTCACAGTATTCCACCAATGGTGTGCCTGATCATCGAGTAAGGACACAATACAACTAATTTTTTCCTTATCAGAATAGGACATCTGCACGAGGATCCTTTTAACTCCTTCCAATCGATACTCAGCTATGATCGAATCGGTCCTTTTGACTCCAAAAAACTCCTTACCACCCAACGCCTGAAGACATTCAAGTGATAACCAAATATTCACAAGTGCAGGAGTAGGATTAGCATCAGTAATCCACTAAAGCACTCCTACAATAGCTTCCATTAAAGGGCCTACACCTTCGTCAAGTATGTTCATCCTACGCGACGACACAAGAGGTGCAACAGATGTACCATACCCTACAAACAACTTTAGGATTAAAAGCAATGTGTTCCCATTCCTACCCCACATGCATAAAAAACAAGAGATATATCATGCAATTCAAGCAATTGGAATAATATAATCACTTGGGTTTTTGCAACCCCACTACACATAACAATCACATAGGTCCGAGTGCATAAAAGTTGTTTTTATTAATAATCATCAAGCATTTTCTCTTCATTTCCTTAGAATTTGGTGTAGTTTTCAGTTTTGGAATAAATTGTGTAAAAATTACATAAAAGGTGTTTTTATTGTCTTTAAAGTCGATTCAGGCATAAGGATTAGCTAATGTACTTTGTGATTGTGCAATAGACCTTTAGAAGCCAATCAAGTATGAAGCTGACTTCATTTTCGTGACATACATCACCTATGTCATGATAACACCTGCATGATTACCCAAATGGAGTGGACTAACCTCTTCATCACGACATAGCTCTTGTGTGTCATGACATCGACTCATGGATGCAGATTTTACATCGAGTAAAGGGATTTTAGTCTTTACAATGCCACTTAAACACAAGGAACGGTAGCTGACCTAGGGTTGAAGAAAACGGTCGTCCAAGGTTATAAATATGGCCCTTAGCACTAGGGTTTCACACACCTTTTTACCTTAGTTTCATTTTAATTTGTTATTTTCTTTTTCGTTTTGGAAAGCAAGATTTGTAACTTTGCATAAACGATTGTGGAATTATTTCCTAATAGATTTCTATACAATTCGAGTTTTTTTTACATCATTAATTCAGTCTAATGTTCATTTATATTATTGTCTTTATGATATTTAAAGAAACCATGAGGAACTAATCCCATTATATACAACGATTTGCAATTGGATCAACTGTTTAGGAAAGGAAGAACATGAAGCAAACACTAAATCTGACAACCCTAGAAAGTCATCTAGGTGGGAATGAACCCAAAATTGGTATTGTCCATTCGTAAAAACCTTTACCCCAAACCAATTTAGATTGTGACATCTAGTGATAAGTAGTCTCTATTGAATCGTTATGTTGGTGGAAGATCGATGATCGCGTCTGTAACGTCACAGTAATTGTGTAAGCGGACACATGTCGATGCAAGAATAGTTGATAGAACAATTCTATCGGATATCGATCCCACGAAGAATGGGTTGTTGATGTTCAGCTGTTGAAGTAACTTATACTAAAATTAGATGAAATGTGAGTAAAGATGTCAGCGTAATTAAGTCAGATCTGCACACTAAAATTATTAATACTGTTAATGCAATCAAGGTTTATTGTCAAAGCAATAGAAAGTAAATCAATTGTTGTGGAAGTTTTGAGAATTTAAGTGCATAAAAGTAAAGGTTTGATTAAGTGTAAAGGATTGGAGTGGATCACTGATTTCACTAAGTCACAACGCTGGATGCGTCGATAAGGTATTGTATAAACGAATTGTCGCAACAATAAAACTCCAATGAAATCTTACCAATAATAGTCCTCCGATTAATCAAGACTCAAGTACCCACAATCACCCAACCTCTCAGTGTGAGCAACATTGTGCACTCAAGAACAAGTGATTAGAATCTCTTTTAATCCCAAGCAACTCTCGTTGTCTTGCTTGTTAACCTAACTTGTCACCGCATCTCTCGATGTCGGTAGACTGCAAATGGACTCTCCTGTTTGATGCAGTTAGATCCAAGAATAAACAAATGAAATTAAATAAGAATCAAGGCAATCTAACAATGAAAGATACTCTCGTATTCATTCAAATGTCATTAAAATTCATCAACATAAAAGAGGGGTTAACGAATACAATCAGAGCTTACTATCTCTAAACTACTAGGACTATTCCTCAACTACTCCTCTTGCCTTGCATCAAGCACCTCTCGTCAAAAGTGGTTGCTCCTTTTCTCCATCAGCTCACCGTTTTCCAGCTTAAATCTCAAAAACACTTAGTAATTATAGTATTTAATTCCTCCACCACTTGTTGTTTTCTTCCATCTTCATTTCTCTATTTATAGCCTTCAAAAGTTATAGGTTTAATCCTCCATTATCAGATCCAGATCCAATTTGCAGCTGTCAAGGTTAGTTACAGTACAGCTGTTCACTCACGCAGATTTAATGTGTACTTCAAAAATCTGCAGGTTATCGCTACATTACTAGGTGCGATCTGAAATCATCAATTATGGTGACAACGTGTGATTTTCAGCTAATGGTGTCACATAAGCCACAATGGTAAGAGGATGAATCTCCTCAATGTTGCTTGTAACTACCTCAGCCCGGATCGATTCAGGTGGAGATTAGTCACTACTAGATGCCCTCACACTCACAGGTGTGTCGACAATATCCTCAGCGATATCTATCAAGGCATCTTCCATCCTTTCCTTCTGCACCTCTACAGGGTCCTTCAGTGCATTATCTTCTTCTTCTTCTTCTTCATTATCTTTCTTTTGGCCATATTCTTCTACTGCTTCATCCACAGGTTATTTCTGCTCAGTTGTGGTAATGTCAGCACCTTCCACTACATCTATAATCACGAGGCTATGCAGCTCCTCAATGACAACCCCCTTCTTGCCATGGTCGCCCCAAGGTTATTCGAAAATTCTTCGAATAGGATGGCAATTTCTACGTAGCAGTCTTCCATGGCATTAGAATGTCCCTCGCTCTTTTCGTCATCAGAGATATGAATTCTTGTTGGGGATGGAACATTCTGAGGCCTACCATCAGGAGCAGGCTGGTCAGAGGATGAGGCTTGCATTGGGTGAAAAATAGAGGGGAAGGTTAGGAAGTCTGACATCAGACTGGGACTCATGCTGTGCAATGCGGTGACAATTACCTCATTCTAGGCTTTTGTATGCGCATAGAAAATATGTTGTCTGTAATTCATATCTTCTAACATGTCGACAGTGTGGATAGTGCGTGTGTTGATGCGATCAATATTAGCTTCCATAGCGGCCAGCTGCGCATCAACCTATTTTTCCTTCTTCTTCCCTTTGCCCTTGTCCTTCTTTTGTGGTGCTTCTTTCACAATCGGTGTTTCTTAACCTTGAGTCGTTCTTTCAATTGATATATCATTGATGCGACTTTTGTTTTCCAATACTTCCTCACCATCTCGGGGCACAATGCCCTTTTGTTTGCATAGCAGCATTATTAAAGAAGGGAAGGGGAGTATACCAGTTTGTTTTGTAGCAACTTCAGCTATTTGATCATGGAGGATTTCGCTGATATCAATGTGGTGACCTTGTAAGAGTGAGTGCAAAAGGCACATACGGTCCAAGGTCGCTGTAGTGCTATGGATAGAAGGCAGGATGCAGCTGTTTATGAAGTGGAACCATGCTTTGCTGAAGATTGTGAGATACCTCTGATGCATGGTATAGTTATGTGGTCCATTACTTGTCCAGACAATCCCGTCAACACACAAGTCGCTTAGCACTTGGGCAACCCTCTCGTCAGTCAGTTCATGCATAAATAGAGAGTGGTTATTGACCCTCTCAGGAATTTGAAGCAAAACGTTGATATTCATAACACTATATGGGATTAGACCTTCCCTCATAAGGACAAACTCTTACTCTGAATAAACATGGTTTGCATAGAATTCCCTTACCAGCATAGGGGAGTAGCCAGCAGGGTGTTCACAGAAGAACTCCCATCCCAGACGGCTTATGGTCCTTGAGACGTGCTTCCCCAAAGTTTGATGTGGGGACAGTTACAGACCTTGCTCTGGATGGATATTCCGTTTCATCATCACATTCTGAGAACGGTCTTTGGTTGCTTTTGACAAAAATATTATCGACCCTGTTGATGGTGGTGGAGTGGTGGTTTGAACCACTATGGCAAAAGTTGAACGGGTGGTTTTAGAAGGATTCATTGCTCCTCTGGTTTTGGCCACGGTATCTATTGAAGAAAGTTAACAGAAACTTTGTAGAGAAAATATTAGACTGACAGAATAAAAATAAGAGCAAAAGCAAAGAAGAAAATAAGTTGCAGTAACAATGGCTATTGTGAATGAAGAAAGAGAAGTCAGTAGAGTTTTATAACCTAGCCTTGGCAAAAGTCGTGATGATTGTAAATAACTTGGGGAAACGTTACGTCTGCAGATTGTACCTTTCCATATGATCGAACGATTGGGAAAACAGAAAAATCAATTGACGCGATTCTTGTTGAAAAAGCTTTGATGAGTCAGTACAAAATGCGTCGACAAGTTGTTCTTTGGATGCATCGACAAAAACGACGATTTTTATTCCTACAAAGAAATTAAAATGAAACAGGTAAAAGTAAAACTAATAAAAGAAAAGGTAAAAATGAGCCGACATTATTTAAATGTAACTAGATCGATGGCCTCGTTGGTTCCTTGAATTTTAGGCTCACATAGTGTTTCAAACGCTGGCCATTCACCTTGAACTGTTGTCCATCCTTTAGATTCTCAATTGTCACTGCACCACTCTAGGATGCTTCAACAACTTTAAAAGGGTCTGACCATCTTGATCGTAATTTACCTGGATGTAGTTTTAATCATGAATTAAACAAAAGCAATAACTGACCAGGGCTAAATTGTCGACGCAAGATGATGTTGTCGTGCCATCTCATGGTCTTTTCTTTATATATTGCGGCATTCTCATAAGTATGGCGGTGAATTTCTTTCAGTTTAGTAATGTCCAACAATCTTTTTCTTCCGACAGTGTCGTAATCCATATTCACCTCCTTGATAGCCCACATGGCTTTATGTTCATGCTCAACTGGTAGGTGACAAGACTTACCAAACACTAACTGATACGACAGCATTCCCAACGAGGTCTTATAAGTAGTGTGAAGCGCCCACAACGCGTCATGTAGCAACGAAGACCAATCCCTTCTAGATGGATTAACCACCTTCTCAAGGATGTTTTTGATTTGATGATTGGATACTTCAACTTGGCCATTGTTTTGTGGGTGGTATGTAGTAGTCATACGACGTTTCACACCATATCTCTTTAATGTTGTCCCCACTTGATGGTTGTGAAAATGAGTACCTTGATCACTTATTAACGATCTAGGTGTTCCAAATCTCGTAAGGATGTAAGTATGGAAGAACTTCAACACCATTTGAGCATCATCTTTTGGCACCGCTATTACCTCGATCCACTTCAAGACATAGTCAACCACAACTAGAATGTACACATTTCGAATGGAGTTAGGGAATGGTCCTATGAAATTTACACCCCAAACATCAGAGAGCTCCACTTCCATAATTGACTATTGGAGCATCTTGTTGCGTCAAGATATTGAACCAATGCGTTGACATCTGTCACACTGCTGTGCAAAGTTATGGACATCTAAAAACAATGTGGGCCAATAGAATCCTGATTGCAGGACCTTTGCAGCAGTCCTTACACCACCAAAATGGCCTCCATATGAAGCATCATGGCAATGTCGCAGGATAGAAATCATTTCCTCTTCAGTAACGCAGTCACGGATAATATTGTTGGCACATACCTTGAACAAGTATGCCTCATTCCAGTGATATTTTACAGCGTCATTCAAAAATCTGACTTTCCTGTGACTAACAGCACTCAAAGGAAGCTTCCCACACACAAGGTAATTGATTACATCAGCATACCAAGGCGATGCGTCAATAAAGAACAACTACTTGTTTGGAAAGGCATCGACAATTTGAGCTTTATTCCGATCTTCACTTCCAACTTCTAGTCGAGACAAATGGTCAGCTACTTGGTTTTCGAATCCTTTCCTATCCTTGATTTCAACATCGAATTCTTGTATGTGTGATTTTCCTGCGCTGGTGCTTCCAGTTGTATTTTCAGCTTGAGTTCAGTTATCTAAAGCTCAGGTTTTATGCGATGACATCTTTAGTCGTAATTTCAAGCTGATCTTGTGGCTGCATTCTTCTTCCAACATTGATCTTCTGAGATGAGTTTTTGTGCTGACAATTCTAAGGCACAATATATAGGATGCTTGTAGCGACATTAGTACACAAAAGATGTAAAAAATAACAAGAATTTAGACCAAACTATAATGAGTTAAAAAACATAAAAACTAAGTATGAAATGCTTACAATGCATGTTAAATACGATACAAAATAGACAATTAAAACATTAATTTAGGGAGAAAATACATGTCATTTGCAATGCTATCAATCGAGCTAGGGTAGCGACAAGTTGATTTAAGTAAAGTCCCAAAAATTGATGGTTGAAGAATTCATATTGAAGTGACCTAATCTGCCCAAATCTGTTTATCGAATCTACCTATCTCTTTCCCTTTGTTTTCTTTTATTTCCTTTAATTTTATGTTTTACAATCACAAACCTTTTATTTCACTTTCGTACTATAAACCTAAAGATAATACTAATTACTTCTTTTTTTTCTAAATCACTATTACTCTAAGCCTCATTTGGGTATGATCCTCGGAATACTACCAAGTAGTTCATTGTAAAAATTATATTACAACCTGACCCGTATACTTAAAGAATCCCTAAAACACACACCGAATGGAAGTATGTTCAGTGGCGGTCAAGTTGTTGGCATTATCGCCGAGGATTTTTTAAGTTATAGATACAAATTCTTTTATCTTTATTCCTTTTTATTATTTCATTCTTTTATTTGTTTTAATTTCAGTTTATGACTCGGAGCCAAGAAAACTTTGTAGATCCAATCTTTAACCCTGAAGCATTGATTAGACGAAACCGTAGAAATCTACAGTCAATGCAAAATCCACCACCACTTGAGGAACAAGAAGAGCTAGAAGACTCACTCATCGATCTTGTCAATAACAACATCGAGGAAGTTAGGATACCACCACAGCTCCCTACAAACGAACTAATGGCAGAAGCTCAAAGAACTCTAAGGGAATACTCAATGTCTAATATAGATAATACATGAGGGAGTATTGCTAGACCTACGATAGTCGCTAATACCTTTGAGAGCAAGCCAACAATGATCCAAATGATTCAAAATAATTTACAATTTAGAGGGACCATGGCTGAAGATCCTAGTCTACACTTAAAACGGGTTTTACAATTATGTGATACTTTTTGTTACAATGGTGTTAATGATGATGCCATTCGTTTCATATTATTTCTATTCTCTCTAGCTAACAATGATTTTTCTTGGTTAGATGCGTTGGCATCGGGATCCATTACTACATCGGACGAGCTCACAAGAAAATTCCTACAAAATTCTTTCCCATTAGTAAGACAATCCAACTCCGAAGAGAGCTCTCAACATTCCAACAATTTGAGGGTGAACAGTTCCATGAAACATGGGAACGGTTTAAATCACTGTTACAAAAATGCCTACATCATGGTATGCCGGAATGGTTGTAGTTACAGACGTTCTATAACGAGTTAGACGCATTTGTCAAATCTAGGTTAGATGGTGTGGCAGGAGGAGCCCTAATGAACAGAACCTATAACAATGTTTATGCGTTAATTTAAAATATGGCAATGAACTCTTACCAATGGCCTACTGAGATGTTCACATATGGGCAGAAACTTGCTTTGGTTAAAATGATCTAGGAACATGACAACTACCAAAAATTGTTAGAGAGACTGAACCGGATCAAATCTGTCACAAGGGCACCATCATCATAAGCAGAAGATAAGCCTCTCTACCATTATTTTACCAGCATTAAGGATGTTAACTATGTTAGAAATAGAGGTGGAAATCCCTACTCGAATACCTACAATCCGTGATAGAAGGATCATCCTAATCTCAGATGGGGAGGAAATTAAGGAGGAAGTGGTAGCAACAACCAATCGAGAAGCCCAAGTTATCAACCTTCATTCTTATAGAGGAAACCAAAAAAAGCAGTCCAAAAGTGACCATACTGTATGTGGTCAAAGGTTAGATAGAATAGAGGGAGAGTTATAATCAATGCAAGCAAAAGTAAAGCAAGTGCAATCTGAGTGCACTAATTCTGCCATATCCTTGGAAAAACAAGAGGAACGGATGGATCAATTGGTGAGTATGGTAGGAGATTTACTAGGCAAATTGGAACCGATATCTCTAGTAACACTGAAAACAATCCTCGAAGATAGGGGAAAAAGCATGTCAAGGTTATCGAGTTAAGTTCGGGCAAAGTACTGAATAGCCTAGAAAAACCCAAAGAGGAGGAGGAACACAAAAAACCAAATGAGGTTATAGAAATCCCCTTTGAAGATGACTGTATCACCCAAAAAATATGTAACCATCTTTGGTCTAGGGTCTCAGGGTTTACAGAACTTTACGAGTCTTTTTTTTCATACATACAAATCAATCATAGATAAATGATGGGTGTCGAATCCACCAAATATAAATATTCCTATGAAAAATAATACAAATTAGTAGTATAAGGCAGTAAGGTCGATTCCACAGGGATTGGTTGCTGTAATCTAATCTCGTGTCTTCCACTTGAACGTCGTGTTGAAGGGCGTGCCACAACTTGTGACTATCTCGCTGGAAAATAAAAAAATCAAGGGGTGATTGAAAATGTTCAAAAAACAAGTGAAACAACAGAAATAATAGTTTTTAAAATACGTAAAATAAAATAAGAAAATAAATATTAATTTGTAATTAGAATTAAATAGCCTTAGGCTTAGACTCATTGTGCTCTGGTTTTTTATTCAATCCTTAAAATGATGTTTTCCCCTTCAATCATAATCTAGTTATAGTAGCTAAGAATGTCTTAGCCACCAATTATTTCTTTCGTAGTTGGTTCTGGTACGACCTATCAAACCAACTCTTACCGATTGTCTAACTGCGATACACGTGTTCGTGATTCAAGACCTCGATAGCCTTTAGTTCTGAAGAACCTAACTCGGATTAACAGCCTCAATCGCGCGGGACGTTTAAACCCGATCACTATCTCCCTTGACGAAAATCCCACTAGTATAACCCCGCTAGGACCCGTCAATTTGTTAATGGGAATTTGAATATAGCACGATGGATTCTTCTTCCCAACTGTACGTCAAAACGACTCCAACCCAACGTACACTTTGTGTTGAAAGTGAGTTAACTTTTAAGGGACGAATCCACTAGTATAACCCCGCTAGGACCCGTCAATTTGTTCGTGGGAATTTGAATATAGCACGATGGATTCTTCTTCCTAACTGTAAGTCAAAACGACTCCAACACAATGTACACTTTGTGTTGAAAGCGAGTTAACTTTTAAGGGACGAATCCACTAGTATAACCCTGCTAGGACCCGTTAATTTGTTCGTGGGAATTTGAATATAGCACGATGGATTCTTCTTCCCAACTGTACGTCAAAACGACTCCAACCCAACATATACTTTGTGTTGAAAGCAAGTTAACTTTTAAGGGACAAATTGTACTATCCCCGATATTCCAGAGAGATGATGAATATCGTACGAAAGATATTTAACTCGAATTCGTACCTCACGATTCTTGATTGAAAAGAATACTGACCTCAGGCCAAGATAGAAGTTTAGTGGTGCATGATTTTAATCATGCTTAATGGATGGTGCTGGATTGCTTGTGATTATGAAAGATGGAAATGCAAAGGATTAAGAAAGCAATTAAACAAATTTGAAAAATGAAAGAAAATTGAAATGGAAATAGCAGACTATTATGACGCAAAAGACAAGAAGAAATGGAGAATGGAGAATTTCTTAATTGCTTCACAAAATCCAAAGTATGTTTTCAATTGAACCCAAAAGACACTATTTATATACATAATTGCATTACTAAAAATAGCTTGACTCCTCCTAAACTAAATTTCCTATTTACATAAAATATATAAATTTTAGTCAAAATAAAATTAAGAAAATAACAAACTTTGAATATAAGCTATTGAGCATTCCAACTAAAAGTCTCTTTGCAATTAAACCCTCAATGTCCCAAAAATCCTATTATAGCCCATCTCTTCACATATTTCTTCAATTTGGTCTACTTTTACTTGCCTTTAGGTAAAAACCCCAATTTGTGTACCTGGTAAGAAAGTGTAGGAAATTAGAAGTATTTTCCTCAAAATTAATCCAAAATACACAAATAAAATTACTTAAATAATTTACTTATCAAAGTCCCCCTAGTTATCTTATGCTTGTCCTTAAGCATAATGTTTATTTTATATTACAACTACTTGATAAAATAATTAATGAATCCAGATTTCTTTCCTTAACTAAGTGTCATGCAATAATTAGAGAAATTAAAATAAATAATTACTTATGTCTACTCAAATCACATTTTATAAACTTTCAAAAACTATGAAATAGAATGAGTCACTCAACAAAATTGCAATATAATTACACTTGCTAAATAATTGTACCCAACTTTATTTAATATATATATACATTTATTTCTTGATTTTTCTTGTATTTTTATTTGAGACCTAATCAAATCTTTTTACGTGAATTGAGATGTCAAGCCAAGCACCTCAACCTGGTTACTCAATTTGAAAAAGTCATTAGCTTATTTTTCAAGGTAGCTCAGTTAGTGGAGCGTTAGAAGCTTCGGTTCGTCACTCGAATCTTTTTACGCGGATTGAGATGACAAGCCAAGCATCTCAACCCGGTTACTCAATTCAGTCACATTTTCGAGTCTTCACACATAACTAAGTCTAATTTATTTATTCACATCTAAATTTTATTTATTCACATGCTTTGGGTACATTCTTAGGCAAGCCTAAAAAGTCTTTAATATTGTGAAATGTTTGACTTTTTTTTTCATAATATTCTCAAGTTTAATAAATGCATGTTTGATTAAAAATAAGCAACCATTTATTCATGATTTCTTAATTATTTATATGAACCTAGCAACAAAATAAAAATGTATTTGCAAATCCAATTATCAAATAAAATTAACATTAAATAAACATATATGCAAGAAAGAATATAGCATGGCATGCAAGATAAATCCCCCCACTTAATTCACATTGCCCTCAATGTGCAAGTTTAAAGAATAGAAAAGATAGGGCAAAGTGTACTACTCGAGCAGCTTAACAAGGTGGGGGCGACGTCGGTGCTCGCGCTCTAATAATGAAAGGATACGTTCGATGTTGGCTTCCATTGTGTCCAAGCGAGCTTCAAAACGGTCCATTCTTTCCTTCATGGTCGAATGAGGCTACTCATCTTAATCCCTCGGAGCAAAGTTTCGTGCCGTCGGAACACTCTATTATTACGAGGTGTATATGTACCTAGAGGAACAAAATGAAAATAAAAAGGGGTGTCGGCAAGCAATCCCATAGAATCCAAACAATATTCATCTAATGGATCCATTTTATAAGCATGCGTAAGAGATGAAAAAACGAATGATGGAAACAAATTCATGGCTAAATGCGTGATGTATGCACCTAGGATTAGAGGTCTGCATGCTCGAATTACTGTATGAAAGTTATGTGCAAACCAATATCCGAGGTTGACTCTATAACCAGAAAACATACACCACAAAAAGAATAATTTCGTCCTACTTAAAACAGCAGAAGAATAATAATGGCCCGAAAAATTAAAAGCAAGGAATCAATGAATGTATCTAAGAGTCGGTTCATGCACTAACAAAGATTTCGCAGTTCTAGAATTATAAGTTCAAGCAATCGAGCTAGTTAAATCTGAGTAGGCCTCATTAGCATCAGAATCGCGAGGTATGTCTAACAATATAGTATGGTATGAATCGTATCAACATCTATAGGTTTAGCAAATATCATTGCAATGTTAAATTTTGAAACAGACATATTAAATGTTCTACCTATAAATCTAAAGCAAATGACATTAGGAGTTTTAACTGCCCTAATGGCATAAATATCAAAACTAAAAGTGGCATAGAATTCATATACAAGTTCATAGAATGTACCACATTTAATTTCATCATATAACGCCCAACCAATAGACTCAAAATAGCTACCTATGGTCTCATGCAAGTTAAGTGTCTTGAGAGTATTTACATATTACATATTAGCATGGGTCAGTGTTGAATCTCCTCGTATCTCGATTGACGCTCTAGCGTTGTGAAATTGAAGAAGCCTCGAAATCTTGATTTTGGGGGCATCGTGTAAGTGCGGCTTCGCTATCCGTGCCGATTTTGTCGATGTCATTCTGCCAGCAGACTGTTTGGCGGACTTGGCATATCAACGGCATTAGTACCACTATTCGAGTTCGATTTCGGTTTGTCTTCTTTTTGGTTTCTTGAAGTCCATCTAGGACGTTTTGCTCTATTTGAAAGTGGCTCATTTTGGTTCGACGGTCTTGCTTCTTCGTGATACGAGGAGCTGGTCTCGTCCGATTCATCTGCATGAAGACTTAGTAAAGGTAAAACAAAACGAGAGTTGGAAGTGTTGTACCTTACTGTGGCAGGAGCATCCGATTGAGTTTTTGACTTTTTTGGTTCAATCGGAGTTGGACTCCTACAACTTCAGCGTTGAGTCAGTCTTGTAGTGCGTATTGGTGGTGGTGGTGGTGGTGAAGGCGAGTCAGTATCATCGTCATTGACGTCGATGACCGGAGGTGCTGTGAATCGATCTAAACATCGGTTTAAGGATGCTAGAAACTGGTCAGCCGAGTGGCTTCGCGCACGAACCATGGTTGCTATCATTTTTTGTGTTTCTCCCCCTTGAGATGGTGTACGATATCGGATGATGATGGGTGCAACAACGTACGATGATTGGTGTGGCGGATGTGTTTAGACAGTGGGGTATTATAGTTCAACTGTGGTGATGGATTTTTGAGTGGTGTTTGTGTTGAGTTTTTGTGGTGGGTTGAATAATGGTGATTTGAAAGAAAGTGGTGGGAAGAAGAAAAACACGGTCGGTGCTACGAACGCGGTTGGAGGAAGAGTACGGATGGTGGCACGACAACGAACAGCGAAAATGGGTTTCGGGTGTTTGAGTTCCTTTTAGGGTTTATAGTGTTGTTGGTTTTTAATGGTGGAGGTTTGGGGTGCGTCGATCGTCAATGGCGAAGGGAAATCAAACGGTTGTTGTTTTGAAGAAGAGGGGAAGTGGGGGTTTGGTGAGGGTAATGGCAGAAAAGGATAAAGGGAAAATGATAGGGTTTTGAAAATTTTTCCATCCTTTTTCCCTCTTATTTTTTTCCTTTCTTTGCCCGATTTGGGCTTCAATATTTGCCCAATATTTTCCTTTTCGGGCTAGGTCTGCTATTGATCCAAATTCACTCCATCTTTTCTTTCCTTTTTCTTTTTCTCCCTTAGCTCGATTTCACTCTCCTTTCTTCTTCAATTTTTCTATATTTTTTTCTTTGGGCTGCACCTATTCGGCTATTCTCTCCTTTTCTCACTTTTTTTTTTCATTCATTTGGGTTGTTTGGTATATTTGGTTTGGGTAAGGTTTTTTTTTTTTTTTGGTTTAATTTGAGGCTGATATAAATGGGTTTTTTAAGGTATTGGGTTAGTTTTAGGAAAATGGGTATTTGGCAATTTTGGATTCTTTTCTCAAATGGGTATTTGTTTATTTTTGGTATTTGTCAACATTGACCATCGTATGCCCACACCACGACTCGTACATTATTCCTGAAAGAGAAATGACAGTTTCCACCAATGGACCTGAAAATATCACATGAAAATTTGATCAAATAGCCTTTATTTTTATCTAAATAAATTCTAAATTAAATTAAATTAAATTAAACAAATTTGGGTTGCCTCTAAAAAAGCGCTTTTGTTTAATGTCGTTGACTTGACAACCCAAAAATTTATTAGAAAGGCTCTTCCAAAATCTGTTCTTCCACCACATGCACTTGAAAATTCTCATAGTACGGTTTAAGCCTTTGTTCTTTGACCTTGAAACATTTCCTGGACTCCTCGCTCTTAATCTCAATTGCACCATGAGGAAATAGTTAAGTGATAATAAAATGTTCAAGCCATTTGGTTCGAAGCTTACCTGTAAAAATTCTTAGTGTCGGGTCATAAAGCAATACGTTCTTCCCAACTAAGAATTGATTTTGAGAAATTTTCTGGTCATGGAACACCTTGGTTTTTGCTTTAAAAATTTGGGCGTTCCCAGACACGTCACGATGAATTTCTTCTAACTCCTGAATACTTAGTTTTCGAAAATCACTTGCAATGTCTAACTCCATATTGCACCGTTTCACCGCCCAAAATGCCTTGTGCTCTAATTCCACTGGGAGGTGACATGGTTTACCAAAAATGAGCTTGTAAGGAGACATACCTAATGGACCTTTGAATGTCATGCGGTATGCCCATAATGCATCATTCAAGCATAGGCTCCAATCCTTCCGATCTGGTTTCAAGGTTTTCTCCAAAATTGACTTTATTTCACGATTTGAAATCTTTGCTTGATCATTTGTTTGCGACGTGGCCACGTGCTGTGTCACCCTCTATTTTTTTAATAGTGCACTGATCACCTTGTTGCAAAAATGTGTTCCTCGATCACTAATCAGTGCTCGTGGTGTGCCAAACTTGGAAAAAATAATTTTTTTTAAAAAGTCCACAAAAGTTTTAGCATCATCGCGACGGGTAGCTTTAGCTTCTACCCACTTAGAAACGTAATCAAGAGCAAGTATTATATAGACATTACCAAATGATGACACAAATGGGCCCATGAAATCGATGCCCCATACATCAAAATTTTCACATACATGTACTGGATTTAAGGGCATTTCATTTCATCAGCTTAAATTTCCCACTTTCTAGCATTTCTAGCAAGTCTTACAAAATAAGTAAGCATCACGAAAGATGTATGGCCAAAACAATTCGCTTTTTAATATATTATGTGCAGTGCACTTAGGACCAAAATGACCTCCACAAGCATAAGTATGACAGAAAGTTAGGATAGACTACACCTCTGTTTCAGTAACACACCATCTAATTACCTGATCCGAGCAATGTTTCCAAAGATATGGATCATCCTAAATGTAGTACCTCGAATCTCGCTTAATTTTGTTCTTTTGAGAACGAGTTAAGTCAGAAGTGATTATACCTATTATGAGGTAATTTACCATGTTCGCACACCATGGATAGGCTGTTTGGGTCGAAATCGGATATTCACCAAAAAAATCATCTTTATGAGGCATGCTTCCTTTTGAAGTCGTTAGTTGACTTAAATGATCTGCTACTAAATTTTCACACCCCTTTTTTGTCCTTAATTTCGAGGTCAAATTCCTGTAAAAGCATAATCCACCTAATCAGCCTTGGTTTCGCCTCCTTCTTCCTGATTAAGTACTTTAATGTTGCATGATCAAAGTAAACAATTATTTTAATGCCTAATAGATATGATCTAATTTTTTCCAGAGCAAAAACAATAGCTAAGAGTTCTTTCTCAGTTGTTAAATAATTGCTTTGGGCGGTATCCAATGTCTTCGAGGCATAAGTAATGACGTGCGTCTCCTTCTCTATCTTTTGTCCTAAAATAGCTTTGACATTATGATCACTCACATCACACATAAGCTCGAAAGGGTAGTCCCAATTCAGTGGCTGCACTAACACAGCTGAGACTAGCTTATGCTTGAGAGTGTCCAACGCGTCCTTACATGCTTTATCAAACTCAAACTCTTTTTCTTTCTGTAGCAGGTTACAAAGTGCAGCAGAAATGATGTGACCTAGAATTAATCTCTTATCAACCATGAAATCACACTTCTCATAATTTAAAACAAGATTAAATTCTAAACATCTTTCTAAAATTTTTGTAAGGTTTGATAAACATTCATTGAAGGAGTTTCCATAAACTATAAAGTCATTCATAAATACCTCCATTATTTCTCGACATAATTGAGAAAATGCTTACCATGGATCTCTAGAACGTGGTTGGGGCATTGCATAGTCTGAACTGCATTCTTCTGTAGGCGAACATGCTAAAGGGGCACGTAAACATCGTCTTCTCTTGGTCCTCCAGTACGACTGGAATTTGAAAGAAAACTGAGTAACCATCAAGGCAACAATAGTGAGATTTTCCTACTAATTGTTCTAACATTTGATCTATAAAAAGAAGTGGAAAATGATCTTTTCGAGTTAAAGAGTTAAACTTCCTGTGTAGTTTACACAAACCCTCCACCCATTTTGGACTCGAGTGGGAACCATCTCACTTGTTGATTTTTCAATTACGATCATCCCTGTTTTCTTAGGTACCACGTGAATCGGGCTGACCCAGTTACTATCAGATATGGGATAGATCATCCCAGCATCAAGTAGCTTCTGAATTTCCTTATTTACGACCTCCATTATTGGTGGATTGAGGCGTCTTTGAGCTTCCCTCTTCGGACTTGCATTTTCTTTAATTGGTATTCTGTGCATATAGGTTGAGGGACTTAACCCTTTAATATCGGTAATCGACCATCCGATCGCTTCCTTGTAGTCCCTTGATCTCGTCTGTAACGTCACAGCAGTTGTGCAAGCGAACACACGTTTGATGCAAGTATAGCTGATAGAAAAATTCTATCGGATATCGATCCCATGAGGAATGTGTTCTTGATGTTAAGCTATCGAAGCAACTAATACTAGAATTAGATAAAATGTTAGTAAAGATGTCAGCGCAATTAAGTTAGATCTGCACACTAAAATTGTTAATGATGTCAATGTAATCAAGATTAATTGTCAAAGCAACAGAAAGTAAATCAATTGTTGTGGAAGTTTTGAGAATGTAAATGCATAAGAGTAAAGGTTTGATCAAGTGTAAATGATTGGAGTGGATCACTGATTTTGCTAAGCCACAACGCTAGATGCGTTGACAAGGTATTGTATAAAGGAATTATTGTAGCGATAGAGCTTCAATGAAATCTTACCAATAATAGTTTTCTGTTTAATCAAGACTCAAGTACCCACGATCACCCCACCTCTCGGTGTGAGCAACATTGTGCACTTAAGAACAAGTGACTAGAATCTCTTCCAATACCAAGCAGCTCTCGCCTAACTTGGTTGTTAATTCAACTTGTCATTGCATATCTCGATGTCGGTAAACTGCACTTCCACTCTCATGTTAATGCAATTGAATTTAAGAATAAACAAATGAGAAAGATTACGTAAGATTCAAAGTAATCTAACACTGAATGATATTCTCATATTCATTCAATTGTCAAGAGTAATTCATCAACATAAAGAGAAGGATCAACAAATATAATCGAAGCTTACTATCTCTAGACCACTAGGACTATTCCTTAACTGCTCCTCTTATGCCTGCACCAAGTACTCCTCGTCAGAGTGGTTGCTCCTCCGCTCAGTCAGCTCACTGTTCTCCAACTTAAAATCTCCAAAAACACAAAGTAATTGCAAATTTAATTCCTTCAACTCTTGATATCTTTCTCCATATTTTCTCATTTATTTATAGGCTCAAGAAATTGCAAATTTCCTCCATTCTCAGATCCAACTACTTTGTACAGCTGTAAAAGTTTGTTATTGACAGCTACGCAAATCTGATTTGTTTAATGGACTATTGTAGAATGTCAGTGCAAATTATAATTTGTGGTGACAATTTGCCGCATTTCTGGACCAACTTGTGGCCGTAACTCTGAATGGCTTCAAGAATGATAGATCTCATCTTTTCTCTGATCTAGATTTAATTACAACTGTCAAAGTTAGTTAAATTTCAGCTGTGCACTCACGCAGATCTGGTGTAATCTTAATAAATCTGCAGATTGTCACCGCATCTCTGGTCGCGATCTGAAATCTTTAATTGCGGCGACAATGTGTGAAATTCTTGCACTGGTGCTTCTAGATATGCTTCTGGCTTGAATTTACTCAAACAAAGTAAAGATTTCTATTACATTTTGAATTCTTTTTAGCCTTGATCTACTGAGATGAATCCTTGCATTGACAATTTTTAGACGCGATATATATATGCTATGTGGCGAAATTAGTGCACAAAAAGAGATAAAATAACAAGAATTTCAACCAAACAACAATGAGTTAGAAAACATAAAAACTAAGTATGAAATGTCTATTATTCATGCTAAATATGCCATAAAAGAGACAATTAATACAACAATTTAGGGAGAAAATCAGTGTCATTTCTAATGCTATCATCCCTTAAGACTCGAACTAGATTTTCTTCCTCCAACTTCGAAGGCTTACTCGAAACAATCACTCATAAAGTGTTTACATCTCTTAGGAATGCTTACTTAAGGTGTTCGGGTAGCGGCTTGAGTTCTAAATCCAGAGCCTGTAAAATTGAAGGTAACAATTTAGTTTTAGGAGTTAGTTCAAAATCTTTACCTTGACTTAGAAGAAATTTCGGAGCTTCCATAAGGAAAATGACTTCACGATCTGAATCTTTGAATGTCATTGATTCTTCTAATTTTTTCATATTTTCAAGATCTAAATTTTTGTACAAAACAGTTTGTAACCCGTCTACCTCAGAATATTCAAAATGTAAATTTGTTAGTGGTTCAACAATATCAACACAAGAAACATTCGATGTTGCACTAGGTCGGCCCATCGCTTCATAAACATTAAATTTTACAACCTCACCGTCAAATTCCATAGTGAGTGTCCCACTACGAACATCAATCTTTGTACGCGCAGTGCTTAGGAATGGTCTTCCGAGTAGAATATCATAAGAGTTCTTCGAGTTGTTGTCCTCCATGTCAGTTATATAGAAATCTGCAGGAAAGATTAATTCATTTACCTTAACGAGGTCATCTTCCAATACCCCTTCCGGATACACGCACGATATGTCCACCAATTGAGTTATCACCCCTGTTTCTTTCAAAAGACCAATGTTTAGAGATTTAAAAATAGATAAAGGCATGACATTGATGGATGCTCCTAAATCGCACATGGCTTTCTTAATGCCAACATTACCTAGTTTGCAAGAAATCGAGAACATACCTTGATCCTTACACTTTGGTAGAATCTTTTTCTGTAACATGTTGGAGACGTTTTCTCCCATATTCACCCACTCGTTTCCTTGAAGCTTCTTCTTCCCAGTGCATAATTCTTTCAAGAACTTTGCATAGTGAGGAACATAATTGATTGCATCGAGTAAGGGAATATTGATTTCTACCTTCCAAAACGGCTCTAAATTTTTTTTTCTCTTATCTCTCCTTTTTGCATTAGACGAGCCTTCCTGGAAATGGGGGTTGCACAATAAGTGGTTTTGGTGGTGATGACTCTATTGGAGCTTCTGAATCTAGTTTTTGTTCTTCGCGTTCAGCGTCATGGGCAAGACTCATGCCAGTCACGGGTTCTAAGACCGTACCACTCCTTAATGTCATAGTGCCTGCATTACGTAGAGGGTTGCGTTTTGTTTGGGATGGTAGCCTTCCTTGAGACTCCAAACGGCTAACCGTGAGTGTCAGCTTGCTCATCTTCTTGTCTATCTCCTGTAAATGCATGTTAGTATTTTCTTGAAATTTTTCAGTGCTAGTGTCTAACCTTTCGACAATAGCTTCTAAAGATGTCTTTGGAGGTTGTAGCTACTGATTCAGAAGTGGTCTCTGCTGATATGGCTGATTGAATCAAGGATTTGATCCATAACTTAGATTCGGATGGTCCTCCACCCGCATTGTATGTGTTCGAATAGGGATTGTATTGTCTTTGGGGTGGGCCTAGAAAATTTTCGATAGCATTTGCTTGTTTTGTCGAATCCTAGTGTAAGATAGGACATGAGTCCGTCGAGTGATCTAACATGGTATAAATTTCGCACAACTTCGTTGAGTTTGACTTATCGACAAGCAAACTTGCACAATACTAGTGAGTTTATCTATTTTATTTTTTAAGTTCAGAGTACTTCACCCATGAACTCGTCTCATGGGTTCTGTAGCCGGTCAGAATTGTTGAGAGTTCGCAGCCATCATTGAAATCAACTCCCTAGCTCTTTGAGGAGTCATATTAACAAGTGCTCCTCCACTAGTTACATTGATCATCTTCATCTCCATGGGAAGTAGTCCCTCATAGAAATACAGCAACAGTGACTGTTTAAAAAGTCCGTGTTGTGGGCAACTTGCGCACAACTTTTTAGACCTCTCCCAGTAATCATAGAGCGTTTCAGTCTCCATTTTTCGAATTCTCACTATGTCTCATCTCAGCTCGACTGCTTGTGCTGTTGAGAAAAACCTTTCAAGGAATAAACGAGACATATCAGCCCATGTGTTAACAGATCTTGGTGGTAAATAAAGTAGCCACTCTCTAGCAGAGTCGACTAATGGAAAAAGAAATGCACAAAGTTTAATTTGGTCTTCAGTTACTCCTTAAGGTTTCATGCTCGTGCAAACCATGTAGAATTCCTTTAACTGCTTGTATGGATTCTCATTTTGAAGCCCGCACAAAGTGGAAAATAGATGGATTAAGCTCGACTTTAACTCGAACGGCGTCCCTCTCGCTGGATAAGTTATATACAACGGTTGTTGTTCGTCTGGTTGTGCTGCAAGTTGATGAATAGTTTGATCTTCCATTTTCTTCATTTCCTCGTCATCAAAAATTTCTTTAGTGAAAGCTTCTTCTTCAAACTCTGTCTGTATACATTTACAGTGAGCTTCTTTTCTCAACCTTCAGGCTAATTTCTCTATCTCCGATTCAAAGTCGTTAGAGGTGTCTGCTTAGACCTTGTCATAAAGAAAACAAATGAAAGTTAGAAAAATGTTACTCGTCCCCAGCAACGGTGCCAAAATTTTGATGGGTGTTGAATCCACCAAATATAAATATTCCTCTGAAAAATAATAGAAATTAGTAGTATAAGGCAGTAGGGTAGATTCCACAAGGACTAGTTGATGGGTGTTTGTGATTCAAGACCTCAATAGCCTTGCGTTCTAAAGAACCCAACTTGGATTAACGACCTTAACCGCGCGAGACGTTTAAACCCAATCACTATCTCCCTTGACGAAAATCCCACTAGTATGACCTCGCCAGGACCTGTCAATTTGTTTGTGAGAATCTGAATACAGCACGACCAATTTTTCTTCCTAACTGTACGTTAAAATGACTCCAACCCAATGTGCACTTTGTGTTGAAAGCGAGTTAACTTTTAAGGGACGAATTGTACTATCCCCGATATTTCGAAGAGATGATGAATACTGTATGAAAGATATTTAACTCGAATATCTCACGATTCTTGACTAAAAAGAATACCGACCTAAGGCCAAGATGGAAGTTTAGTGGTGCATGACTTTAATCATGCTTGATGGATGATGGTTATGGATTCCTTGTGATTATGAAAGAAGGAAATGGGAAGGATTAAGAAAGTAATTAAACAAATTTGAAAAATGAATGAAAATTGAAATGGAAATGCTAGACTATTCTGATGCAAAAGACAATAAAAAATGGAGAATGGACAATTTATTAATTGCTTCACAAAATCCAAAGTATGTTTTCAATTGAACCCAAAAAACCCTATTTACACATAATTGGATTACTAAAAATAGTTTGACTCCTCCTAAACTAAATTTCTCATTTACTTAAAATAAATAAATTTTAGTCAAAATAAAATTAAGAAAATAATAAACTTTGAATATAAGCTATTGAGCATTCCAACTAAAAGTCTCTTTGCAATTAAGCCCTCAATGTCCCCAAAATCCTAATATAACCCATCTCTTCACCTATTTCTTCATTTGGTCCACTTTTGATTGCCTTTAGGTTAAAACACCAATTTGTGTACTTGATAAGAAAATGTAGGAAATTAGAAGTATCTTCCTCAAAATTAATCCAAAATACACAAATAAAATTACTTAAATAATTTACTTATCAATAAAGTATACTCATACAAGAAATTAGGATCACATAACCTTGTGTCTCAAACACAACCTCCATTACTAACTAAACAAGAAAGAGTCGATATTCATATCAATTATCATAACATCTGTATTCTATATCAAATCACAATGCCACAACTATCAAGCAAGCTACATCAATCATTCCTACTATCACCATGTAATTATAACAACCAAACATTAGGGTTCAAGTGTCTTTCTAATTATCTATCGTAGTTTATCTCCTAATTCCTTTTCATTTAATAATAATTTAATAAAGAAACACATTTAACATAGCATAATTCATTAATGAAAAAAAATCACAATTCTTTAAGGCCAAAAATGTCATTTCCACATTTTTTGGAGACTTTGACCGATACCTGTTGGATAAGTACCAGTAGTAGTGATGGTATTACAAAAGACATATATTTTCTCCCCAAATTTAGGTATTGTCTCTTCTGTAGCATATTTCACATGCATAATAGGCATTACATACTTAGTTTTTATATTTTCTAACTCATTGTTGTTTGGTTTAAATTCTTGTTATTTTTACCTCTTTTTGCACTAATGTCACCGCAATCAGCCTACATATTGTGTCTTAGAATTGTCAGCACAGGAACTCATCTCAGAAGATCAATACTGGAAAAAAGAATGTAGCCACAAGTATAGCTTGGAATTACGACCAAAGATGTCGACACATTGAAAGCTTTACTTTGTTTGAGTGAATTCAAGCCACAAGCAAATCTAAAAGCACCAGCGTAGGAATTTCACACGTTGTCATTGCAATTAAAGATTTCAGATCAGGACCAGAGATGCAGCGACAATCTGCAGAGTTATAAAGATCACACCAGATCTGTGTGAGTGCACAGCTAGAATTTAACTAACTGTGACAGCTGTAATTAGATCTGGATCTGAGAAGAGATGTCCAGAAATGCGACGCCATTCTATTGACAAATTGTCGGCGTAATTTATAAATTGCGACGACATTCTGCAACAGTCCAGTAAACAAATCAGATCTGCATAACTGTCAATAACAAACTTTTACAGCTGTACAAAGTTGTTGGATCTAAGAATGGAGAAAATCTGTAATTTCTTGAGCTTATAAATAGAGGAAAGAAGAATGAGATAAATATCGAGAGCAAGGGGATTAAATTCTAAAAATTCTACTTGAATTGAAAATTTGAGCTGAAAATCGGGGAGTTGATGAAGCAAGTCTACAATTGCTTCTGATGAGCGGTGCTTGATACCGAGCAAGAGGAATAATTAGGGAGTAGGCCTAGTAGTCTAGAGATAGTAAGCTTCGTTGTACTCTTTAATTCTTCTTAAACGATGATGGATTTTGATGATATTAAATGAATACGAGAGTGTCTTTTAATATTAGATCATTTTGATTCTTACTTTACACTACTTATCCGTTTATTCTTGGATCTAACTACTTTAAGCACGAGAGTGAAATTATAGTACGCCAACATCGAGAGATGCGGTGACAGGTTAGTTTAACAAGTAGGTTAGGCGAGAGTTGCTCGGGATTGGGATAAAAACCAGTTACTTGTTCTTGGATACACATCATTGCTCGCACCGAGAGGTGGAGTGATTGTGGGTATTTAAGTCGGGATTAAGTAGGGAGCTATTGTTGGTAAGAACTCAAAGGGACTTCATTGCAGCAACAATTCATCTATACTCTACCTTGTTGACGCATCCAGTGTTGCAACTTAGCAGATTCAGTGAACCATTTCTGCCCTTTACATTAGGTCACATTTACATTTTATGCATTTAAATATTCAGTACTCAACACTCAACACAATTGAATTTATTTTCAGTACAATGACACTTAACTTCTAAATTTTAACTCTAATTGTGTTGACATTACTGATTATTTTAGTGTGTAGATCTAACATAATGCATTGAGATCAGTACTCATATTACATTGAATTTTAGTATTGATTGCTCCGACATTCAAACATTAAGAACCCATTCCTCATGGGATCGATATTCGATAGATTTGTCTATCAACTATACTTGCATCGACCTGTGTACGCTTGCACAATCGTTGTGACGTAAAAACATCGATCAAGTTTTGCTGCCGTTGCAGAGGAATGACGTTTGTTTGATGTTTATTTTTGTCGTTGCATTTATTCTTTATTATCTAAATTTTATTTGTCACTAACTTGTTTTCTTTTTGTTGTTTACACTTACATTTTTCTTTTAGCGAAATATAACCAGGAATGAGGTGTATAAAACCTCAAGATATTGGATGAGTGATGCTATAGAAATGGAGCTTGATGCCATAAATGCCGAGGTATCTTCTTTGACTAATATGAGTAATTTAGTGCAGAATGCTACAGCAATTGCAGAATGGAAATTTGCTGCGACAATTTGCAATCATTGTGGAAGCAACCATGAGTTTCAACAATGCCCATCAAATCAAGCAAATTTGTACCACATGAGGAATTTCGGTCTTTATGAAAATCCATATTCCAACACTTACACGTCAGAGTGGGAGCAACATCAAAATTTTTGTTGGAATAATCAAGATCCTGGAAGTATATACAATGATGATAGATCCGAGTGGACATTGCCCAATTATGATCAACCTTTGTCAAAGCAAAATACTCAGCAATATGAAACGTCAAAGAAACTTTGGCCAGATTGAATCTGTGCTTTAGAGTGAAACTGAATCCATACGAGCTCTAGAATATCAAATTGGCCAGATTGTGGGCACAAATAAATTTGTGACCATAAGAAACTTTTTCGGTTGATATTGAGAGTTTGATATCAGAAGGGCAAGAGCATGATGAGGAAATCATTCCCAGAAGTGAAACTCAACTAAATGAAGTTGTTAGAGATGCTACAGTAAAAGAAGATAATTCAAATCTCAACAATGGAAAGAAGTCAGTGCAATCTAAAAAGCAAACGGCAGTTGAAGAGGTTAAACAAAATATTACAGCGACAATATCAGATCACTTTGTCACCACAAATGCTACAGGAAAACAACCTCAGAAACTTGAAGACACATTGTTAGAGAAGAGAAGATTGGGAGATGGCGAAACAATCGCACTTACTGAAGGGTGCACTGTCATGATAATTAAATTGCTCCAAGAATTTAAGGATCCCAAGAGCTTCTCAATACCCTATTCCATTAGTGATCGGTATATTGGAAAGTCATTATGTGATTACAATGAAAGCATAATTTTGATGCCTATATCCGTAATTAAGAAATTACAAAATTGGAAAAAACGCAAGAAAAAGTGGAAATTTTTGGGACCGTGTGAAGAATAAAAGAGTACGAAGCACTTGAAGAAGAAGGAATAAATATTGTGTCTGCACTGATTGAGAAATAAGTAAACACCATTGTCGACGCATTAGGATTCCATTGTCACTACAATTTTGTACAGTTGTACTGCACCTCCAAACTTAATGAAAATGGAAGAAGTTCATGTGGAGGAAGAAAATGATGAAGAAATAGGTGTCGAGGCAAATTTAGCTGAGAAAATTGTGTCCCCGCACTTGAAGTTGTGGGTGCAATAACTGAAGACTTGGCACAAGATGGAGCAAGTCAAGCGGAAGTTGATGATGAAAAACTGCATACAACATGAGAGCATTTTAAGACTTTTCTACGACGTTATCTTATGTATGGAATTCAACAACAGACTCAAATTTAGATCTTTTACAACGGTTTAAATGCTCAGACAAGAAATCTTGTCGATGCATCTGCAAATGGTCTCTTGTTAGGTTACACCTACACTGAAGCTGTTTGAATTCTAGAGAGAATTGCATAGAATGATTATCAATATCCAATCTCTCATTCTGCTCAGGTAAAAAAACTAATCCTGGTGTTTTAGATGCAATTTCAGCTTTAAGTGCACAGGTATCCTCTTTCGCCAACATTATAAAGAACATGAAGGGAACAAGTGAAGCTGTTCCCATTCAAGTGGCACAACAATTGTATGTCTCGACATTTTCATGTGAAATTTACGGCGACAACCACAGTTATGAGGATTGCCCACAACATGCTAAGAATGTGTTCTACATCAACAACATCAGAGGAAATTCCTATGGTAACTCATTCAATAATCGAACTCAACAACATTGGGGGAGTCAAAACGCATCTACATATAGATATGGCAATTCCTCACATCAAGGGAGTTATAGACAAGAGAGTTACAATAACAATCAATAGCAGAGCTACAATCAGAATTCACAGGTACGTTCAATTCCTGATCAAATGCAGGCACATATCCAGATGCAACCACAAGAGCGAATACAACCATAACAAAATGCGCTGTCACATATGCAAGGACAGTATCAAAGATAGCAGCAACAATTTTCTCCACGAAGATCAGATCCTATGGCTACTCTTGAAGAGCTGCTATGAGAGCATATTTCACGAACTGAAGCAATAGTCCAAGTCTTATGCAAGAGTAAAAAAATTGTCTTTTTGTCGACGCATCATAAAGCATATCCTGTTAGTGCATTATAGAATGACTCAGCAAAGTTTTTTAAGCAAGGACCCTTTCCTTCTTTAATCATGCTGCTTTGTAAACAATGGGGTATTGTACCCACAGATGGTGACGAGGTGCTAGAGAATAAGAGCCCCATCAATGACATCTCAGTAGAGAGAATGACGAGAGAGTAAGAGGCACCGATAGTGAAAAAAGCACCCAAGAAGAAGAAGAAGGAAAAATAGGATAATGCGCCTACAGACCCTCAGTTGAGGAAGAGGTTGGCTGCAATGGAACTAAACATTGATCGCATTGACATGCGCCAGATTCATATTGTCAGCACATTGGATGACATGTACTATAGAAAAAATTTATTTTATGCGTACACAAGAATATAAAACAAATCTATTGTCAACGCATTGAGAAGTCTGAGCCCAAATCCCTACCAGAGTTCCCTGTCTTCCCACCTATTATTAAGGAAGCTACCTCATCCTCCGACTAGCCTACTCTTGATGGTAAGCCGCAACATGTTCCATCTCCAACAAGAATCCACATTTCAGATGACGAGGAGCACGAAGGGCATTCTAATGCTTTGGAGGATTGCTACAGAACTATAGTCAACTTGTTTGAAGAAGAGTTCTCAAACAACCTTGGGGCTAATATGGCAGAGTGGGCAGCTATGGTTGAGAAAGTGCATACTCCAATTGTATCCATAGGTCTGGACGTAGAGGAAGGCGTCGACAAAGATACCACTGAGCAGGAACAGCCTGAAGAAGGAGAAACAAAACAAGAAGAAGGCCAAGAGAAGGAGAAGGAAAGAGAGGAAGAATATGAGAAGAAGGACCTTGCAAAGAAGTAGGAGAAAAAGCAAGATGATGCCCCGACAGATATCGCTGAGGATATTGTCGAAGCACCCATAAATGTGAGGCATCCAAAGCAACCATGGCTCCACTTGAAGCGAGCCAGGCTGAGGTAATTACTAGCAGTGCTGAAGATTGTAATCATTTGGTCATAGTACCTTATATAGCACCACTTGCAGAAGCCCACCCATCAAATGTAACTGTTGATGAGGCTGCCACCCAACCAACTGAACAGAAGCAATCCACTATTCCGGCTGGTACGAAGGACAGAAAGAGGAAGCGTAAAGATAAGAAAATGAGGCACAAAGAGGAACGGAAGCGCAACAAGAAGAAGACCAATGCAGTAACATCTTTAGCTGCAGCACATTGAGTTAGTTTTTATTTGTTTAGCACTTAATTTAGTTTTCATGCATATCATATAGCTATAGTATAATTGTCCCTGCATTATTAATGTCATTGCATTTTTATTATCACTACATCTACATTGTCATTACATTTCCATATATATATTTATTAATGTCAATGCATTAGGGACAATGCACACTTTAAGTTTGGGGGGAATTTGTGTGAAATGGAAATGCAATTGCACCCACATTTTTAAATTTTACTTGTTTCTTGTGTTAATGAAAATATGCAGAATTTCAACAAAAATGTACCTAGTTTTATTTTTATGCATAAATCTTGAATTGCTTAGAATGCTGGTGTGTAAATTGGATGAATGTGAATGAATAGTGAGTCTTCTATTTTTTAATGAATGATTGGAATTGCTTCAGTAATGAATGGATAGTGTGAATGTTTGAAACTTGAACTGACTGACCAGTTGCAGCGACATTGTATGAATAAAAGACATTTCAATGTGAGTTCATTGTGACTTTTCAAGGGAGAACACTCTGCTGCAGGTTTAGAAAAATCATCTAGCCAAACACTATCACTACAAGAGTGTGTCAGTGCAATTACATACCTCCTAGAGGCTTGTTGCACCCCATCATTACTGCCCAGGAACAAAGGTAGAGTAATGAAATGACATCTCTCAGTCACTTGAAAAAGAAAAATGAGAAATAGGAAGAAAAAGAAAAAAATTATGATAAATGTTGTATTTGAAGGAAGATTAGTATTCAATGCATGATACTAACATTTATGAAGTTGCAGTTTAATTATTCATGCCTATAAATTGTTGGCGCATTATTCTATCATGTGAATACAATTTATGCATTAGAATTTCAGAAAATTTAAGTTGTACGAATATTGACTGCGGTGACATTTTTTTGATTATGACTTTCTTAATTTTTGTTTACTTGAGGACAAGTAAAAACTCAAGTTTGGGTTGTGATGGTATTACAAATGACATATATTTTCTCCCTAAGGTACTAATTGTCTCTTTTGTAGCATATTTATCATGCATAATAGGCATTACATACTTAGTTTTTATATTTCTAACTCATTGTTGTTTGGTTTAAATTCTTGTTATTATTACCTCTTTTTGCACTAATGTTTCTGCAATCAACCTACATATTGTGTCTTAGAATTGTCATCGCAGGAACTCATCTCAGAAGATCAATGCTGGAAGAAGAATGCAACCACAAGTATAGCTTGGAATTGTGACCAGAGATGTCGTCGCATTGAAAGCTTTACCCTGTTTGAGTGAATTCAAGCCACAAGCATATCTGGAAGCACCAGCGTAAGAATTTCACACATTGTCGCCGTAATTAAAGATTTCAGATCACAACCAGAGATGCAGCGACAATCTGTAGAGCTATAAAGATCACACCAGGTCTGCATGAGTGCATAGCTGGAATTTAACTAACTGTGACAGTTGTTATTAGATCTAGATTTGAGAAAAGATGTCCAGAAATGTGGAGATATTCTATTGAAAAATTGTTGGCGCAATTTATAAACTGCGCCGACATTCTGCAATAGTCCAGTAAACAAATCAGATTTGCGTAGCTGTCAATAACAAACTTTTACAGTTGTACAAAGTTGATGGATCTGAGAATGGATAAAATCTGCAATTTCTTGAGCTTATAAATAGAGGAAAGAAGAAGGAGATAAATAGCAAGAGCAAAGGGATTAAATTCTAAAAATTCTGTGAAAATTGAATATTTGAGCTGGAAATCGGGGAGTTGATGAAGAAAGTTTACAATTGCTTCTGACGAAAGGTGCTTGATGTCGAGCAAGAGAAACAATTAGGGAGTAGGCCTAATAGTCTAGAGATAGTAAGCTTCGTTGTACTCTTTAATTCTTCTAAAACATTGATGGATTTTAATGATATTAAATGAATACAAGAGTGTCTTTTAATATTAGATCATTTTGATTCTTACTTTACACTGTTTATCCGTTTATTCTTGGATCTAACCGCTTTAAGCATGAGAGTGAAATTGCAGTACGTCGACATTGAGAGACGCGGTGACAGGTTAGGTTAACAAGTGGGTTAGGCGAGAGCTGCTCAGGATTAGGATAAAAACAAATTACTTGTTCTCGGATACACATCATTGCTCACACCGAGAGGTGGAGTGATTGTGGGTATTTAAGTCGGGATTAAGTAAGAAGCTGTTGTTGGTAAGAACTCAAAGAGACTTCATTGCAGCGACAATTAATCTATACTCTACCTTGTTGACGCATCAAGTGTTGCAACTTAGCAGATTCAGTGAACCATTTCTACCCTTTACACTTGGTCACATTTACATTTTATGCGTTTAAATATTCAGCACTCAACACTCAACACAATTGAATTTATTTTCAGTACAATAACACTTAACTTCTAAAGTTTAACTCTAGTTGCATTGACATTACTGATTATTTTAGTGTGTAGATCTGACATATTGCATTGAGATCAGTACTCATATTACACTGAATTTCAGTATTGATTGCTTCGACATTCAAACATCTAGAACCTAATCCTCGTGAGATTGATATTCGATAGATTTGTCTATCAACTATACTTGCATCGACGTGTGTACGCTTGCACAATTGTTGTGACGTAAAAATACCGATCAAGTAGTCAAGTAAGTAAGCAGTTCAGATCAGTGCAAATTTCTACCGATACAAGTGATAAATCTATCGAAACAAGTCATGCTTCTAAACTAAAAACTCTAGAGATCTATGAAGTCTTACCCTGCAACTTCTACGGATACAAGTATCCAAATTATCAATACTACTATGAATAGAACTATCGATACTTCTATTAGTACTGCTGATACAGTGCAAGTTACAATACAACCTCTCTCATACCCTCTACTTCTATCGATACATGCAAGAGTTCTACCGAAACAAGTATGCAGAATTCATATTTTCACACAAGTTCAACAACCAAACATTCATTTCATAAACTTATGGTTTTAAGTAGACAATACAAGTGATTAAGATCAACATGACATCCCTTTCTAGTACTAGATGCCCACTTTCAACATTAAACAAACATACACAAGGGTTAAACATCCAACGATTCTTACAAGGAACTAATTGTCCCGATTCAAACATTTACAAAATAATATCAACCTAGTACATGCCATATAACCAAATGATTCAAAGTTTACCGAACAAGCTCTCGAGATAGTGTGATTTCTTTGAGACGATCCGATATTCAAGTAGCAAAATAAAATCTACAAAACAACAATAATTTCACAGGTAAGCTTTTCATAACTTACCAAGTTTTTAGAGTTAAATAAGTTTACTGAATATCAAGTGTTGTAAAATCTAAAATCAAACGAGCCAAACCAGCTATATATTCATTCTTGAATTCATTTCACATTTAATAACAAACCATGCCATAAAGAATCGGCAACAAATGTAGGATCTCAATCATCGAACCATTTTCAAATCACTGGCTCAAAGCCTGATATCTTTTCATTTCACATTTAAGTGCTCACGATGCTGTAGAGAATCCACAATAGATGCAGGATCTCATCCATCGGACCAGTTTCACTTTACAGTGACTCACAATGCTGTAGAGAATCCGCAACAAATGTAGGATCTCCGACATCAGACCTTTTTATCTCGATCATCATAGGCCCAATTTAATAACTCAAGATGCCATAGAAAATCCGTAATAAATGCAGAATGCCCTTCATCGGACTTTAATCCATAATGGGATTCATTTCTCATTTAATTCTCATGATGACAAAAAGACCGCGACAATCGCAGGATCTCCGTCATCGGACCTCTTTACATTTCCGGCTTAAGGCCTGCTAGCTCTCCCATTTCTTCGTTCCTGTCTTCCATGTTTCCAACCACCATCTCAATTTCATAATAGTTATATACAAGTACAATAATATGCAATTTATGGAATTTAACAATACGAACTTATCGAACAAAATTGAAGTTAAAATGAACTCTAAGGACAAATCCGTAATTTTCCTTTTTCCACGATCAGTGACACGATCTTAATCTATTACAATAATTTCACTCAATTATTTAAATCAACATGAATTTTTAATCATTTGATGCAATTAAGCATTTTTGGTATTTTTACAAAATTGCCATTAACTTTTCACTTTTATTCAATTTAGTCTTTTAGCTCAAACTTGCAAATTAACCATTTTTAAAAAAGATTAAGCTCAGTCGAATACTATAGCACTTCAACACAGCCCATATTTGTGTTTATTTAACCCCCAAGTCCTTGGATTTTTACTATCTTCACATTTTAGTCCTCAAACGGTAAAATAATCAAAAACTACTTTACAAAATAATCAAATCTAACAATCAAGCTTATAAATCTTCCATAAACTTTCAAGAACAAGCTTATTCGTTAATGGGAAATTTTATAAAATTTGAAAAAATCATAAATTAGTCCTTGGGTTAGTTAGATTAAGCTAATACGGACTCAAAAACATAAAAATCACTAAAAACATATGAAGTTTCAGTTACCTATTAATGATTCAAAAATGGCTGAATAGGTTCTTATTTCCTTTAGGGTTTTTTGGCTAAGAAGAACAAAAGAAGAATATGATAAAATTTCTACTTTGTTTTGTTTAATATAACCTATTGAAGAAAGTACAAATTTACCCCTTTTAGTTTCACTTAAAAATTAGCCAAAAGGAAGTCAAAACCGTCCACTCACTTTCCTAATGGTCTAATTATCCTTTAAGGACTTTGCTAGGTCATTCCTTTACCAATTTAACACATTTTATCAATGATTTCCATATTCTGCAATCTTTACGATCTAGTCCTTTTTACTTAATTAACTATCTAAACGATTAAATTTCATAACCAAATTTTAATTCAATACTAATGACCTTGTAAATATTAAGTAATTAATATTTACAGTCTAACATATCAAAGTCGTGATCTCAAAATCACCATTCTCGATCATACAAAAAATAAGCTAATTAGTAAACCCTCATTTAATTAGGATTTAATAGCAATTTACCAAAATCTAAAGATTTCCACATCATTTCTATTATTAGGCCATTTAAGGAGGGTCCAATTACATAATTGGTCCTTCAATTATATTAAATTCCAATCGAACAACTTATTTACAATTTAGCCTTAACAAATTATGACTAAATGAATAAATATCCCAAAAGTTAGTGGAATGTAATTATATCCTCCACCGCTTGGACTTTTTAACCTTGGTGTAATTACCACTTTTGTCCCTTTTATTTTTAATCAATAGCAATTAACTTTTACCTTTTTACAATTTACTCTTTTTTCCTTAATTTAGCAATTAATCATCAAAATTACCCGACCAAACTTCGATTAACATATAATAAGACTCTTTAAATATTTAATAAAAATATTTACATATCTTAATTTCAGAAACAAGGTCTCGATACCTCATTTTCTAAAACTACTTGACTTTTGAACCAAACCACTTACACTAACTTTTAATTCAATAACCAAAATTCTTAATTCAAAATTTCATATGAAATTATTATTGACTTTATTTAATTTAAACACTCATTATAAAAATTCTCTCGTCGGGTTTGTGGTCTCGAAACCACCATTTTCGACACCATTAAAAAACGGGTTGTTACAACTCTTTCCCCTTCGAAAATTTCGTCCTCAAAATTTTTATCTAGCAATACCTATTTATTCTAAAGTTTTCCTCACAACAGAAATCATTACTAGCTCATCCAATATATAAAATAACAATATTATAATAATCTCAAATAACACAAACTTTATATTGACTTTCCCTACTCAGGAATTATAATAAGCAGTAATAATTTAGACAATTACTTGATGTTCAATTTCCTTCCTAGATTCAAGATAGATTGAAACAAAAATTTTCAGAGATGTTTTCTGAAGTTTTCATATAACAATAGAAAAATCTTTCTACCCGAACCTACTCCCATCCATCTGTCAAATTTTACATAACCAAGAAAATTGATCTCACTAAACCAAAACTCATGGTTGATAGTTTCCACGTAAATTATTTCTCTCACATGGCCTATAATACATTTCTCACATATTACGCATACACTGATTCTATTTGAAGTCTATCATAATATAATCAATAATCATAATACGACTATATCTAAATATCTAGATAAAATTGAACAATCTGATTCATCATATTCATAAATCAACAGAGACATCAGCTAATCTAAACAATAGTACCAGAATTCTTTAATAATTATTTCAAGTTCAAAGAAATTTTCAACATCTCATATTTTTAACTAGAACTTAACAACTGATTCTTTATTAACTTTCAAGTACACTGTTACGTCCTTTTAACTTATTGAACAAGTCTTCTGTATGAGATATAAGATTTTTATTCTATATCTTAAATTTATTCCATTATCAGCTTTAGGCAAAAATACCAGAAATCTTTTAGGAGATAAATCCAAATAACCATTGATGAACGGTACACAGTCGTCCTCAAATCTGAAATTTTTAATTGAGTAGTCAATCATTTATATATATATATATATAATTGTTTTCAATCATTTTAGATAATTTCCTATACAAATACATTTGAATAACTCTGATTTACCTGACTCAACCATAATCAGTACATCGGTCCAAATTTTTGATCAATTCATTTCAGTCTGTAATTCATTACGGTATCATATAACTTCAATCATTTCCAAATTCATGAAAGGATAGTAACATCAAATTGTCAGAAAATCACTGTCATAAATTTTTAGTAGATAGTTTTGGCATACCAGCTCTATCCTAACAGCTTATGATTCAAATATCAAACTCATTGATTTAGGAAATAGGCCCTTATCCATTTTAAATATAATGAAATCTATAAATAAATTAACTCAATCTCAATTAGTGCATACCCAATAAATAATATCGAAAGAATATATCATACCAGGAATAATATTAGACACTGAAATTTCAGATTCATCCTTATGTCTTCAATACCACTTTATTTACATATACTCAGAGTAACATTTATAAAGCCACTCCTTATTTCAAATATTTATAAAACTAATATACTATAACTTGCACCAGAATCAATAGCCAAATATTATTATTAACTCTATTAATTTTGTCGCATTCATATTTAGATAACATCTTTCAAATCTGCAAATAAACAAGAGTCAAATCGGATCAATTAATATCACACTATCACCTGTCTATATGGCATGTACTTTCTAAATGTAACCATCTCCGGTCTAGGGTCTTAAGGTTTATAGAACTTTACGAGTCTTTTTTTTTCAAACATACAAATCAATCACAGATAAAGTATACTCATACAAGAACTTAGGATCATATAATCCTGTGTCTTAAACACAACCTCCATTACTAACTAAACAAGAAAGAGTCAATATTCATATCAATTATCATAACATTTGTATTCTATATCAAATCACAATACCACAACTACCAACCAAGCTACATCAATCATTCCTACTATCACCATATAATTATAACGCCCAAAACTTGAAACCATCGTCGATTAGGGTTCAAGTGTCTTTACGATTATCTATCACAGTTTATCTCGTAATACCTTTTCATTTAATCATAATTTAATAAAGAAATACATTTAACACAGCATAAATTAGTAATGAAATAAAATCACAATTTATTAAGGGCAAAAATGTCATTTTTATGATTTTAGAGACTCAACTGATACCTGTTGGACAAGTATCAGTAGTAGTCTAGTAAGTGAGCAGTTTAGAAACATGCAAATTTCTACCAATACAAGTGATGCTTCTACCCAAACAAGTCATGCTTTTACCGATACTAAAAACTCCAAAGAGCTATGAAATCTTACCCTGCAACTTCTACCGATATAGGTATCCAAACTACCGATAGTACTATGAACAGAACTATCGATACTTCTATTAATACTACCGATACAATTGAAGTTGGAATGCAACCTCTCTCCTATCCTATACTTTTACTGATACATATAGGAGTTCTACCGAAACAAGCATGCAGAATTCATATTTTCACACAAGTTCAACAACCAAACATTCATTTCATAAACTTATGATTTAAGTAGACAATACAAGTTATCAAGATCAACATAACATCCCTTTCTAGTACTAGATGCCCACTTTCAACAATAAACAAGCACACAAAAGGGTTAAACATCCAAAGATTCTTATAAGGTAATAATTGTCCCGATTCAAACATTTACAAAATAATATCATCCAAGTACATGCCATATAACCAAATGATTTAAAGTTTACCGAACAAGCTCTCGATATAGTGTGATTTCTTCGAGACAATCTGATCTTTAAGCAGCAAAATAGAATCTACAAAACAACAATAATTTCATAGGTAAGCTTTTCATAGCTTAGTAGGTTCGTAGAGTTAAATAACTTTACCAAATATCAAGTGTTGTAAAATCTGAAATCAAACGAGCCAAACTAGTTGTATATCCATTCTTGGATTCATTTCACATTTATTAACTCACGATGGCATAAAGAATCCGTAACAAATGCAGGATCTCTGTCATCGAAGCTTTTTCAAATCATTGGCTCAAAGCTTGATATCTTTTTATTTCACATTTAAGTGACTCATGATACTGAAGAAAATTCGTAACAGATACAAGATCTCAACCATCGAACCAATTTCACTTTACAATGACTCACGATGCTATAGAGAATTCGTAACAAATGCAGGATCTCCAAAATCAGACATTTTTTTCTTGGCCATTGTAGGCCCAATTTAATAACACACGATGCCATAGAAAATCTGCAACAAATGCAAGATCTCCGTCATCGGACCTTTAACCCATAATAGGATTCATATCTCATTTAATTCTCACGATGACAAAAAGAATCCGCGACAATTGTATGATCTCCATTATCGGACCTCTTTGCATTTTCGACTCAAGGCCTGCTAGCTCTCCCATTTCTTTGTTCCCATCTTTCATGTTTCCAACCACCATCTCAATTTCATAACAGTTGTATACAAGTACAATAATATGCAACTTAAATTAGAATTTAATAATACGAACTTACCAGACGAAATTGCAGTTAAAGTGAACTCTAAGGACAAATCCATAATTTTCCCTTTTCCACAATCAGTGACCCGATCTTGATCTATTATAGTCATTTCAATCAAATATTTAAATCAACATGAATTTTTAATCATTTGATGAAATTAAGCATTTTTGGAATTTTTACAAAATTACCCTAAACTTTTCACTTTTATTCAATTTAGTCCTTGAGCTCAAACCTGCAAATTAACCATTTTAAATAAGATTAAGCTCAGTCGAATACTATAGCACTTCAACACAACCCATATTTGTGTTTATTCAACCCCAAGTCCTTGAATTTTTACTATGTTCACATTTTAGTCTTTAAATGGTAAAATCATCAAAAACTACTTTGCAAAATAATCAAAACTAGCAATCAAGCATATAAATCTTCCATAAACTTTCAAGAACAAGCTTATTCATCAATGGAAAAATTTATAACATTTGAAAAAATCACAAATTAGTCCTTGGGTTAGTTAGATTAAGCTAATACGGACTCAAAAACATAAAAATCACTAAAAACGGATGAAGTTTCACTTACCTATTGAGGATTAAAAAATGGCCGAATGGGTTCTTATTTTCGTTAGGGTTTTTTGGCTAAGAAGAACAAAAGAAGAAGATGATAAAATTTCTACTTTGTTTTCTTTAATATAACTTATTTAAGAAATTAAAAATTTAACCATTTTAATTTCGCTTAAAAATTAGCCAAAAGGAAGTCAAAATCGTCCACTCACTTCCCTAATGGTCTAATTATCCTTTAACAACCTTGCTAGGTCATTCCATTATCAATTTAACACATTTAATCAATGATTTCCACATTTTGCAACATTTAAGATCTAGTCCTTTTTACTTAATTAACTATCTAAAAGATTAAATTTCATAACCAAATTTTAATACAATACTAATGACCTCATAAATATTAAATAATTAATATTTACTATCTGGCATATCGAAGTCGTGATCTCAAAATCATCTTTCCCGATCATACAAAAAAAAGCTAATTAGTAAATCCTCATTTAATTAGGATTTAATAGCAATTTACCAAAATCTAAAGATTTCCACATCATTTCTATTATTAGGCCATTTAAGGAGGGTCCAATTACACAATTGATCCTTCAATTATATTAAATTTCAATCAAACAACTTATTTACAATTTAGCCTTAACTAATTAGGACTAAATGAATAAATATCCCAAAAGTTAGTGGAATGTAATTATATCCTCCACCGCTTGGCCTTTTTAACCTTGGTGTAATTACCACTTTGGTCCCTTTTATTTTTAATCAATAGCAATTAACTTTTACCTTTTTACAATTTACTCATTTTTCCTTAATTAAGCAATTAATCATCAAAATTACTCAACTAAACTTCGATTCACATATAATAAGACTCTGTAAATATTTAATAAAAATATTTACAACTCTTAATTTCAAAAATGAGGTCCTGATACCTCATTTTCTAAAACCACTTGACTTTTGAAACAAACCACTTATACTAACTTTTAATTCAATAACCAAAATTCTTCAATTCAAAATTACATATAAAATTATTATTGACTTATTTAATTTAAACACTTATTATAAAAAATTTCTCGCAGGGTTTGTGATTCCGAAACCACTGTTTTTTACACCATTGAAAACGGGTTGTTACAATGACACTGAGGTCATAATAGCCAAAGAGGTACCATTAGAAGGAATGTTAGGAAAGAAAGAGGAGATGCCAAAAGAGGAAAAAGACACCACTATTCCATTCCCTAAGAGGTTAGAGGAGAAAAAGAAGCAAGATGATGATGACTTTGCAATTTTCAAAATCTATTTAAATCCTTAAATGTTAACTTACCTTTGATTCAACTCATAGAAAATGTACCAAAATACGCCAAGTTCTTAAAGGAGATCATGTCAAGGCGTAGAAAAATCAAAGTAGGTGAGCAGGTGGAGGTAAATGTGTCTTGCAGTGCTATTATCTCTTAAAAATACCCCAAAAGTTGAAGGATCTTGATAGTTTCACAATTCCAATCAAGATTGGGAGCCTTAAGTTCAACATAGCCTTATGTGATCTCTGTGCGAGCATAAATTTAATGTCTCTATCGATTTTTGAGAAACTTGGGAGTGGAGATCTCAAGAATACCCAAGTGACTCTATAACTAGAAGATCGATCATCTGTGCGACCAAAAGAGATTTTAGAAGACGTGTTGGTCCAGGTGAGAAGTTTTATCATCCCTACAAATTTCGTGGTGCTAGATTTTGGAGAAGACAAGGATATACCTATCTTGTTAGGAAGGCCCTTTTTAGCCATGTCTAGATCAACCATTGATTTGAACACCAACGAGTTGATGATGAGAATCAATGGTGATGTAGAAATTTTCAACTGAGGGAATAAAACGGAGGGAATAGAAGATCGCATCGAGCCCTATCGTTTGATTGACATGGATAGGAATAAAGAACCCAGTAAGATCCCTTTTATGAACAATGAATGAATTAATATTGTTCAGGGAAAGGGATTGATTAAAGAAAATGGAGAAGAATGATGGGAGATGAACGAATGCCGAAAAAAGCTGGACAAGATCGACGAGGGTAAGCATACCGGATGAGTTTGGTAGTAATACGTAAAGGTGGATAGGCGAAATTAACTTTTGTATATTAAGGTACATATTTCTAACAAGTTTTTCTTTCAATAATTAATAGGAAACAAAGGTATGTTGGGAAACACCACCCTCCGTGTCACAACATAGGTGGCAAAACGACGATAATATGATATTAACATCGATGTCGTGATGAAGATACCTTCATGTCACGACAAAGAGTGTAGACTGAATGACTAATCGAAACTAAGGATGATGTCGAGATGAAGCCTTGCCCGTGTCGCGATAAAGAGGGGCTGATGTGTTTGTCACAACATAGCTACCTTATGTCACGACATCGATTATAATTTTTGCAGGATCGACCCGACCTGACTACGCAACCCAATGGCTAAAACACTTATTTTTTTGAATTTTAACACTCTAAAACCCTAATTTCCATCTCAAATACTAAAACACTATTATAACTCTCAAATTACAATCTAACTCTATAAAATCCTCTAAAACCCTAAAAATCTTTCACTTTTCTATTTCTCTTTTCACTCTTCAGGTTTTCACAAGTAGGGAAGAACATCAAGCAAAAAGGGAATCATACCAAGTTAGGTTAAAGATTCCTAACTCAATACTCCTTAACTATTTATACTTAAAATGCCTACTAGAAAGGTTAGACGAACTATTGAATCAGAACCATCAACGGGTACAAACCCTTCAGGCTTTGCAAATGCAAATATAGAAAAATATTTTAATGAGCTTTAAGGAAAATCCAAGAGAGGGGTTTTGATCTATTAATGGTTTTATGTAAAGAAATTTGGCCTCTAGTTAGGTACCATAGGTGGGAACGATTTTGGATGATCCCAACAGAACTTGCAGTTATCCTAATAGTTCAGGAATTTTCTGACTCTCTAAGAGATTATATCTTTAGGACTAATGATGAGACTACATGAGAAACTATAATGGTAAGAGGAATTAGTGTTAAAGTAACCCCTAAACTTATATACAAATTATTTGATGCTCCATATTATGAACAGGATTTTTTTAGATACTGATTTGGAATCTTTTCAGGATATAGACATGAATGAGGTAATTACCTATTTAACTGAGGGAAGGGGAGAATGAAAATTTAGGCCAGACACTAGTGTCCCTACTTCTTTTAACCAAGCCATTATGTTCTCGGAAGCCAAAATGTGGATCCAATTTGTGTGTACTCGTATGATACCTTCTTTAACTGTTTCTAACATTAATGCTTTTCGAGCACTGCTATTATTTGCAATTTTGCAGAAAAAGTAGGTTTGTATAGGGAAATGGATCCATCAAAACATGAGTAAATGTGTAGGAAGCCAAAAGGTGGGAATTTTCTTTCCACACTTAGTCACAGCTTTCTACAAAAGGGCAGGAGTGCCCATGACATTCACTGAGCAGTCATTGAAGCCATCAGAAAGTGTTATTGGTGATACACTCTTTCAAAAATATGTAGAGCTTCGTGCCAAACAAATAAAGGAAGGGAAGAGGAGATCATGAGATTCGGTAACTACACCAACTTCATCAGAAAGGTGGCCACCAGCTCAACAAGAAGTTGGTGAAGGAAATCATCCAAAGCTCGATTGGATGATACAGTGAATCAAGTATCGAGGCTACTATTTCAAGAGTTTGCTCGGCTAAACAACATTAAGATCCCTAATTACACATCGGACATGTTTGGGCCAATAAATGAAGAACATGATGAGGAGGAAACTGAAGAGAGGGAAGAAAATGAAGAGGAGGAGGAGGGGATGGATGAATATTGAGAGTTGTTAAACGTTTTTAGACTTTATTTTACAATATTTTTGAAGACTTGTAATTTTGGTTTTAAGACTTATTTAATTAGTAGGAGTTGGATTAGAAGTAGAATTTGTTTTTCCCTATATATGCTTTAATTTTTATGTAAGAACCCCACATAATGGCGACACAACATTCATAACCATTCACGAAAATAGGGAGAAGGAAAACCACCATTAGGAGAGCTTTCACGATCAATCGGGTAACTTCGTTCCTTACTTTTTAGGGGCCACACATTAAGGACAATGTGTTATCTAAACTATGAGGGGGTAACATAGGAATTATTGGATTTAGTTTTTTTGTGTGTGTGCTTGAGCTTGTAGAAATACAAGTGATTGGTTAGGAGAATGTATAATAGGTTGATTGTATTTTTTGATAAATTTGGCATGATGATGAGAAATTTTTAAATTTGCGAGCATGAAACTAGAAAGTTCTATAAGTTACACTAAGTATAGATAGAAAGAAATTGTTGGTACCAAATTATGTAAATGATATGAGGAAAAAGCATGCTAGTATATATGATAGATAGTAATTTTGAGATTATGTGATTAAATTGACATTTGTGCATATTGAGATTTTAGGGATGACTTAAGACATTGTTTGGATACATCTAGAGCTAAAAAGCAAAACCTTATTCTGAATTACCATTTAGTACCAATATTTGAACTTATTAACCCTTCTTGATGAACCATATTACAAATCTTTAAGCCAAAAAATTTGATTTGTGTGTACTTTTTTCTTTGGTCCTATTTGCACGATAATAGACATAAGGCCATATGTATTAAGGGTAAGTAGACACATAAGGCGGAGGTTGTAAAACAAAGAGTGAAATAGGAAAATCAATATGGAATATGAACTTTAGTATAGCCAAAAAAAGAAAAACAATGAAAAAGAAAGAAAAGATGAGTAGAAACAAAAGAGAAAAATTCATGAATGAGAAAATATATGATAAGTGGCAAAGTCACAAAAACACCTAAAAGAAGAAAAGTCTTTCTAAAGAAATAGAAGAATACTCATAGGCTAGCTAAAGGGATTAGACTATATTGAGATTTCCTAAGTGGAGAGAAAAGGAAGGTGAGAGAAGGAGAAATAAGAAGGTGAGATGGAATGAGACCTAAAAGGCGAAGAATAGGGAACAATACAATGTGACAAACTATTTTCGTGTTTGTAACCTTTTGTGCTTTCTATTCTTTAAAATTCATATCTGTCCTAATCCTTAAAATGCTACAAGCCGAAAAGCGTTGTCTGACCTAAACAACTCCATGTATAAATGAATACGGCATTTCATGATCTCATTCTGGCTATCTGTATTGTACTAGGATAATCAAAGTACTTGTATTAGGCATTGATAGAGCTATACCAATAAGACCTTGATGTTTGTAATTCTTGTAACTTACTGAACTCATATGTTTTTAATCAAGAATGGTAAAGTTACTTGCTCATCATGTTGAAGTTATTGAAAAATATATAATGCCTAGAGTATATGTTGTGAACCTAATCCCTGTATGATACAGACTCAAGCTCCTTTATTTTCTTTTCTTGTTTTTGTTTGCTTGAGGATAAACAATGACTTAAGTGTGGGTGAGTTTGATCAGCTGGATTTGTACCTAGCATATTGAACTACTTTTCACACTTTAACAGCTTGAAATTAAGCATTTTCTCATCATTTCCTTAGAATTTAGTTTAGTTTTCTATTTTGGAATCAATTGTGTAAAAAGTGCATAAAAGGTGTTCGTTTTGTCTTTAAGGCCGATTGAGACCTAAGAATACTTTGTGAGTGTGCAGGAGACCTTTAAAAGCCAATAAAGTATGAAATTGATCACTATGTCATGACATAGACTCTCTACGTCACAACAAATGGACCGGACTTGAAGAAACTCGAAGCTGACTTCTTTGTCGCGACATACATCACCTTTATCGCGATAGCGCCTGCATGATTGCCCAAATGGAGAAGACTGACCTCTTTGTCGTGACACGGCTCCTGTGTGTCGTGACATCGACTCCTAGATGTGGATTTTACACCGAGTGAAGGGCGTTTTGGTTTTTACAATGCCACTTAAACATGAGGAACGACAGCTAGCCTAGGGTTGAAGAAAACGGTCGTCCAAGACTATAAATAGGGCCTTTATCACTAGGGTTTGACACACCTTTTTAGCTTAGTTTTATTTTACTTTGCTTTTTCTTTTCCATTTTAGGAAACAAGATTTGTTACTTTGGATAAATGATTGTGGAACTATTTTCCAACAGATTGCTATACAATTGGAGTTTCTTTTACTTCATTAATTCAATCTTATGTTCATTTATATTCTTGTCTTTATGATGTTTGAAGAAACCATGAGGAACTAATCCCATTGTAAGGGATTAGGAAGTGTAAGTATGGTTATTTAATTATTTTATATAGGGATTTGAAATTGATCAACTGTTTGAGAAAGGAACAATGTGAAACAAACATTAGGTCTGACAACCCTAGAAAGTCATCTAGGTGGGAGTGAACCCAAAATTGGTATTACCCATTCGTGAACACCTTTACCCCAAACCAATTTAGACTATGACATCTAGCAATAACTAGTCTCTATTAACTCGTTATGTTGGTGGAAGATCGGAAGATCCTGCTAGGGTAGCTACTAGTTGATTGCAGCAAAGTTCCCAAAATCGATGGTTGAAGAATCCATAATGAAGCAACCTAATCTCCCCAAATTTGTTTATCGAATCTACTTATCTCTTTCCTTTTTTTTTATTTTATTTCCATTAATTTTATGTTTTACAATCACAAACCTTTTATTTCACTTTCATACTACAAACCTAAAGATAGTATTAATTACTTTTTTTCTCTACAGAGATCTAAATTACTATTGCTCTAAGCCTCCTTTAGGTACGATCTTCGGAATACTACCAAGTATTTCGTTGTACAAACTATATTACAACATGACTCGTAAACTTGCGAAAGCCCTAAAATACAAACCAAACTGGAGTACGTTCGGAGGCGGTCACTTGGATCACTCCTCGAGACCACACCACTCACACCAACACTATGTATATGCAATGGTTAAAAAGGAGTGGGGGAGCTTGATATGCTTAGTGAATGTTAAAAATAACCACTAAGCAAACGAGTCATCATGCATTAACAATACAAACATTTAAAATATTCAATGTCTTTAATCCTTAGTATCCTATTTACATATTTAATCATCTTTCATGCAATCTTTTACGCATTAATCATACGAATATTTAAGCACTTATCTCAAAAAAATTAATTACATATATTCACACATAATCACATACAATCACATTTAATGATAGTTTATGATAGTTTGACTCTTGAGGTTATGAAACATAAAGTGGACTCTATAACCACACATCGGATACGTGGATCTCCAACCACACCAAATATATGTCTCATAGAGTCGAACATGTCCTATAAGCGAAGCATATAGCTAACACTCTCCAAACACACCAACATACATATCCCATTGAATGGAGCTTAGCTCGCATTCCCTTATCTCTCAAAAACTATCCCAAGTCCTCAATGCCGAAATCAAATTATTATCACATATTTACTTATCGATTTTTCGCACATATTCACTACATATCCACATTATTAGAAGAAAATAATCATTATCATATGGGCATGAAAAACATACGCACATACTTACTGTCACATGGCATGAACAACATACCCTCATCTTCACTTTCACAACAGTCATCATAAGTTTATAGCATATGTCATAGCATCTCATATGCATTCTTATTTTCACAATTTCACAAGCATACATATATTACATTTAGTCATAGGTGCAATAGCACTTACACTTGAAATTTAGATTACGGGTTTAGGCTACCTCTAAATTCCCAATTACATAATGAATCATCTATGAGTAGCAATTCCAAAACAGTCACCAAAATATTATTTTCAGAGAAAAGTTGAAAGCTTAGACAAGCTTTTCTTTGCCTTTATCTCTACTCATTGAAGGTCCTATTAACTTCGACGCTTCAACAAGACAAACCACACAAATATACAATCAACAATCAGTCATCAACTTGCCTTGAACAGTCAAAAACAATATCCTAAGTTGCGTTCTCTTTTAACCGAAACATTTGATGTAGAAAACTTTAAATTCTAATATTTCGATCTACACTTAATTTTTTCGCACGAAATTAATTCTATTGATCTACATATTTATCTACGGCTAATTTTTTTACCTTTAAACTACACAAAACTACACGTTTTAAGGTGTTGAAATTTTTCAACAAACAATGGTCATTCTGACAAAAATTCATTAAAACTCGAGAAATACTTAAAAAACTTCAAAGTAACTTTAGCCTCCGTTTGTTTGACTGAAAATTATTTCCGAAAAATGATTCCTGGAAAATGAATTACTTTACTAGAAAGGTTAATTTTTCTGGAGTTTAGATGAATCTGTGTAAAATATTTTCTATTGTTTGGCAAATTTCTTATAAATATTTCAGGAAAACTGTTTTAAATGAAAAAAAATACATTTGAGAATTTATTATTTTTTCATTGTTTAATTGAGTTTATTTTATATCTATTAAATTTATACTTTACATTTTTTACATATATTGCAACAATTTATTTATAAATAAATACATCAAATTAAATATATTAATAATCATAAATTGAAAACAACCCAAGCAAATTGATGATTCCTAATTGTGTTATAAAAAAATAAGAAAAACAAAGATTGAATAATAATAAATTAGCTTCCAAACCACAATTAATATTACAATTTAGTAGTACACCACATGATAACTACAATATTTTCCAAGTACATAACTAGTATTACACCACATGATAACTATAATACTGTCCAAGTGCATAACTAATATTACACCATATAATTAGTACTACACCACATTAAAGCATATATTTCTTCAACCTTGAGAAAATTTTTGAACCCAAATTTCTATACTTCGTACTTTTGGCTAAGAAAGCTTTGGCCTCAAATTCATGACTCACAAGATAATCAAACACACTACAAAAGAAGTAGTGTCTTATCTACAGTAAATTGTTCCAATGCATTTGAAATCTTGCCAAGTTGTTCACCCACAAATTTAATTTGTTCATCAACAACACTTTCTTGAATATTTTTTCTTTTACATTTAGATGTGCCAGATGAAGATACCTTTTTTCTTACCTCTTCAACCTCCACATTGTCGCAGTTTGTCGGCTGTTTAACGTCACAACAATATTGTGCAAGCGTACAATATCGATGCAAGTACAATAGACAAATATGAATCTATCGGCTATCGATCCCACGAGGATGGTTGTCTTTTGTCTATTAATGTCAATGCAATAAACAGATTTAAACGAGATAAATTGTGAGAATAGTTGTCGGAGTAATACTTTGAAAATAAAGGTGAAATATGATAATGATAAAATGGGTTCCCCAACATGAATATTCAACAGAATACTAAGTGCTCACAATGTATAAAAGGATAGGTGATTATCGATGCAATAAATTGCAATTAATATCTTACCAAGCTTAACTTCTATATTTGATCTAAGACTTAAACATGCACATTAACCACACTTTCTGATGATGGAAATGGAACACAATTAAGAACAAGTGGATTAAATCCCTCTAATCCTTAAGCAACTTTCATTGTCATGCTTGTTAGCTTGAACTGTCACTGCACTTTCTAGTGGCAGTGACAGCAATAACATTTTCATGCTAAAAACATTCAAATCCAAAGATTAAACAATAGAAGAAATGTTGAATAAAATAACATTTAACCCAGAACTCATGTGTACTTCCATACAAACATGAAATAGAAAGTAATCACCAGCGTTTAGGAAAGAAATATAAGAGAAACAAGTGGAAAATACTATTCCTAGACAATCTCGACTTGGTCTCTCAATTCCCTCTTGTGTCGCACTAAAGGCTTCTCGTCAAGAATTGATCTGCATCCCTTTCACGTCAGTTCACTCGTAGAAGACTTAAGTCGCCATAGCCAAAAGCTTCAAAGGATAAGTTGAAGAAGATAATGCAAGAAAAGGATTCCCTTTTTTCTCTTTCCTTGTGAATATTTATATTCTTCCAAATTGTACAGGTGTCCTTTCATAAGAATTATTCTGCCTCTGTTCATACCAATTGGTTATACCAGACTGCACAGCTCACACATTTTTGTTCTTATCCGCATTGGAAGCTTCTTTGACAGCCGTCGGGTGCCGCGACAGTCTTCGGTGCAATCTGGAAATACTCATGTAGCAACATCAGTACCAAAACTTGAAAAAATTAAGGATAAATAGGATAAGATCCATTGAGTTATAAAATGCAATTTACTAAATTAAAAATTCTAAAATATGTTCTAAAGATAACTAAATAGGGACAAGTTAACCAATAAGTAGGGAGAAAACATATGTTCTTTCTAGTACTATCAACAGTATACAGGCACTAATTCTTGGTTACCATCATCCAAGTCTATGTTAGCAAATGTTCTAGCAAAACTCCCTGTTGTCATATCTTTGCCAACAGCCAAAGCCATTTTCAATACTTTGTTCAAAAGTGATTCATACTTCTTGTGTGCCTGTTGGATATTATACACAAGTAGGATAACATGTAAAGAATTTAATGCTGAAATGTATTTAACATATATATAAATTTATTACCATCACTGCCACATCATATGTCAATCTATCACATGTAATCATTTTCATGTTATCATCCCATCCAAAATCACTTTCAACCCGAATTGTGCATATAATTTGCCATTGAATTTTTACAATCATCAAATGATTTTCCACATGCTTAGAATCACATTGAACTTGGAATTTTTTAGAAATAGTTGCAGCAAGTCAATTAATAGAAACTGCTTTGAAAGTGCTAGAAGGCTTATTTCCTTTCTAGGTCTCCTTTGCTAGAATTTTGAGAAAAAGGTGTTCCATTGGTTTTGTTCACCTAAATTGCTTGGTTGACTCTTCTTTGTTACCCTTACCCATTCTACACTAAAAATTATCATTGTCAATCATTTCAATATCCAACAAGCTTAAAACATAATAAATTCAATATCCAACAACTTTAAAACATAATAATTTCAAAATCCAACAAACTAATTTCAATATCAATATCCAACCAACATTAAAAAAATAAAAATTTTAATACTAAAAAATATATAACATAGAAACAAAAACCCTAAACCCTAAATCTACCTAATATTTCTAGCCATATAATCAATCCACATATTTGTGCAATTTCCTCTACCTTAGCAGACCATTCTCTTGCTTCTTCTCTTTCTTGTCGCTCCGAAAGAGTTGGTATTATCAAATCAAGCTCAAGCTCCTCGTATAATCCTTGATTAAGTAAATCACTAGGATCAACTCCCATTATATATTATTATGAATGATACAACAAGCCAAAACTATATCTACTTGAATTTGAAAATTCCAAAATGGTTCAGCATCTAATACATGAAACCGTTTCTTCAAAATCCCAAAAACACATTCAATAGTGATTCATAATGATGAATAACAAAGATTAAAGAGTTCCTTTGCATTTTCTGGCCCCTGATCACTGAACTCTTTTAAATGATATCGGACACCACAATATGGGGTAATATATTCATTTTGAATGCCATATATAGCATCAGTAAGATAATATTTACCTTCAATTTTACAGAACATAATTATTACTAATAAATTATGAGCTTACTTGAACTATTTGGTATTTAATGCTAATTCTTACCTTCTAGAACTCTTAATCCTCGTGGGCATGAAAGTGCATCACTTAAAATACAAGAATCATGTGCACTACCTTCCCAACCAACTAGAATATAGGAAATTTTCAAATAAAGTGTAATGACAACTAATACATTTTGTGTTATCCCCCTTTACAGCTACGAAATCTTCCTTAAATGCTAAGTGGAACGGATGCACGAACATGAGTTCCATCTAATTCTCCAATACAATCTTTAAAATAAGGATAAAACCTTGGATTGTTTCTGGTTTCACTAGGAGTTGACTCATCAAGTAATCTAATAACTAGTTTATACAATTTCAAAATAGCTCTCAATACAATCTTAAAATAATGGTAAATTGTCTCAATTGATCTAAATTATCTAGATCCAATCATTCAAAACCTTACATTATGACCAATTGTATGTAAAAATATAACTACTTGCTCCTTAATATTCATCGACTTTTTTTATTGTAACAAATTGTTCCTACTAAGAATCAAATTAAAAAAAGGCAATCGATCTCATCCTTATCACATCAATACAATGTTGGTCACCACTATATAAAATACTATTAATATAATTTTCTCTTTCATAATCTCGATTCACATGAGGGTGAGAAGTGATTTCCTTCCTAGTTTTAAATTTTTTAATCCAAAAAGCCCCAAAAGCTAAAACTGAAGCCATGACCTCCTAAAATTGCATTTTGATCTTTATTACAATCCATCTACACAAAATAATGCCACACAAATATTTGAACACTACAAAAAAATGCAAGCTTGCGATAAGATCAAAGGATAAACAAACAAACACCAAACAAACAGAAGATAAATAGAAAGGGTTAATATTTCATTCATATATATTACTTTTGGTTTTATGGTTAATGTTTGAAATTTGAAGCCAATTTATGTTACATATTTTTCTATATTCAGACACTGATGAAGTTAATTAGCTATTCTGTAACTAGCAAGAAAATTCCACAGTTGCAAAACAAAACACTAGCTTTATTATATTATCAGTGCATTCAAACACATTTGCAAAAAAAAAATCAAAAAGATAGTTTTGTTTGTCTCTATTATTCTAAGAGTAAAGCCAAAAGAGGAAGATGCTAAGAAATAAGAGAATGGAGGTTATCACACAAGTTGATAAAGTGGGTGTCAAGTTTATCAAAGACTGAATCATTTGATTAAGACATTAGCGGACCATGAATTGATTATCGGCGTTTTAATGTCAGCAGATTTTCCTCATGCAAAGATACCATTAACTTATCATTTATTTATTTATATATGATGACAAAGATGCCAACTACGTTGCTCATGATTCTGATATGCTTGCTATAATGAATTTCATGATACATAAAGAATCAAAGACTAAAACTCCAACACTACGGACTCTAAAACCTAATCTGTCTTGGAATCCAACTGAGTTAGTATATTAAGCTACTGTATTTGTACCACCACCAATCTAATCTTATATGCATCAAAGAATGAAAAATATAATGTCAGATTTCTCCACCTACTAAGAATTCTATCCCTTTGTGTATTCATATATGTTACATGTTTCATGTTTCATTCATATATATAGATGCAATAACATCAGATGATGATTTAATGGTTGTGTTTATAGGCCGTGTTTAAGAACCACAAAACAAAACACAAAACACAAAACACAAAAAACAACAACCTAGTTTCTAGAAATAACATAGGTTTTTATTTCTTCCTACCTTCCTTTCTTCATAAAACTTTTATTTCTTTTAGTTATTTTTGACAATATATAAAAAAAAAATAGATGAGCAGAAGAAAAATGGAGTTGAAGAGGATTGAAAACAAGATAAATCAACAAGTCACATTTTCAAAATGAAGAAATGCTTTACTCAAAAAAGCTTATGAACTTTCCATCCTTTGTGATGCTGAGGTTGCTCTTAACATTTTTCTAATCGTGGTAAACTCTATGAATTTTCTCGTTCTAACAGGTAACCTTTTTTTTCTTACAAAATTTGAATCTGTGTTTTTCTTTTTGGATTTTTTAAGACATCTTTTAAAGCCCGACAAAATTCCATGCTCTTTGTGTTTTGAATTCATTTTACCAAGTTTCTGCAGTCATGCATTACTAAATCTGCCATTAGAAGAGAACCAGCATAGCAAGTAAGACCCCCCACCCCACGCCCAAATCCTGGACACTAATAGATCTAGCAAACATAACTGCTAAATCTATTCATATAGAGGCATTTTGCTTGACACCTTTGCAACAAATTAGCAAAATCCTTTAATATAAAACATACAGGAGCAAAAATAGCAGAGAAATGAAACAATAGTTAAAGCTTCTAATTTTTTTAAAAGCTTAAGACTTTGTCATTCAAAACAAGATCTCGATCATCCAAATTCCACCCAAGAAGAACAAAATAATAAAGAGAGAAAAGGAGAAGAGGCACGCCCAATAACAGATCTCAATCATTTAAAACAATAGAGAGAGAAAAGGAGAACTGAACCTATTGATAACAAGCACACCCAAGATGAAGAAGAGTCTAGCTGAGACTGATGTACGGAGAGGAAAGTAGAAGGACTGCTCTGTGATGAGGGTGAAGGAATGGAAAATGGCTTACAAAAATAGAATCTATAAGACATTTTACGTAAAAAGGAGGATATTTTCCTGTGTTTTTTTAAATGTTTACCTTTAGGAATTCATTTTTGGTCAAACGAACACCGTAAAATAAGGAAAATATTTTACTGGCATAAAAACGAAGCCTTAGAAACCTTATAACCTTGTTAAAACAAGTTGAAAAACACTTTCAAACCTAGTTTTTATCCACAAACCCGAAATGCACCATTAACGACTTGATTTTTGACTTTTATTTAAAACCTACGTTTTAATGGCTAAAAATTCAGTTTAAGAGACTAGATATCATTTAAAACCTATAGAAAGACAAATGGATACCATTAATTGAAGAAAATTAAGCTTTGACACAAATTCGAAAAAACCAACATTTGAAGAAGATGATGAAACTAGTGAGATTTTTTGGTGTTTTCTTGGTTTCTATGGAGATTTATGGTTCAAGAATGTTGGAAATTAAAAGGGTTTAGGATTTAGAAGCAAAAATCAATTGGGAAAGTATGGGAGGATGGTGGGACGACATAAGTAATGGGAAGAAGAAAATAACGTGAAACAATTTTTAAAAAAGGGGTTTTCAGGTTGAAATTTAAAGTTTGGTCAAATTGCTTCATAAAAACTCTTTACAAATGAATCCTATTTTCAAAATAAGGTATTTAAAACTTATTTTTAGAAATTGATTTAATTTCCTCTTAGCCATTGTCGAAAATATTATTGGTTAACAAACATATGAAATTTCAAACACATTTGGGCTGAAATTTCTAAAATACCTTCGAAATTTCTAGGCTCAATTTTGGGGTGTGACACTAAAAGCTGAAAATAAAAAGAAGAAACTACGTAAGTTTAAATGAACTTAATGAGTTCCATGGTAACATAACCTCACAATAAGATTTAATTAACACTGCAAGACTAAGACATAGATTGACAAAATGATACGCCACTTCTAGCGAATACAATTTCTTTTTTTCGTAGTATCCGCTAAAGGATATTTTCGCAAGTACACACAACCCATTAGCGGACACCATTCGCTATTAGAGACCCGCGAATGATGGACACTAGTCACGACCACTCTATTTGTATGTCACATAACGGACTACACCTTTATGACCATTTACCGTACTTTTACAGTTCATACAATATCCACAAGTTTTCTAACACAATGGACACTTTCTTATCCGTATGCTCCCTTCCTTGTGCTAGCTTCTAATCCTGGTTCCGAAGAACCAATCATGTGTCTTCATACCACTCCTTAGAGTCAATAGACTAATCATACCTGCATACCTCCATCATTCCTCCTTGTATTTCTAACACATAAGTGTTCCCTCGCAAGGTCAAGTATTCACCAGTCACGATTTGCACCAAAGTATCATACCAAAGGCAAAACATAATGTCGAAACCATTTTCTGAAACAAGTTTCAGAAATATTTTTTTTTATAAAATCGAAAATGGGAGTCACCACCAATCTTTTTAATTAGGTGTGATTGGATCACCGTAAAATACTTAAGTTTATTTAAACAAAAGTTTTGGTCTTCAAAACTAGAAAATAGGTTTGGGAGTCGGTTACGTATGAGGAAGAATTAGCACCCTCACACGCCCAAAATTGGTACCTAGTCGATTATTTAATATCTTATTGCTTGAAAATCGAGAACTTGAGGAAAATTTAAAATGCTATCCTTAAAACATGTAAAAATGAAACAATTTGATAATATTTCTTTTTAAAAAAAAATTAAATCTCACGAAAAATGGTCATTTATCTCGAGTTAATTAAGAAAAATCACGTCCTGTAAGTTAGGACACAATATTTCGAGTACTCGAAAAATAAAACCATTCACCGATTGATCAGACAAAATTTAAGATATGACTTTTTAGTATAAGAAAAAAGATTTACTTTGAAGTCAAAAGAAATTTACGAGCAAACGATCATTTTCTTCTCGAGTTAATTGAGAATCACATCCCGTAAGTTAGGAACACGATGTCTCGGACACTCGAAAAAGAAGGAACATTTATTGACAAAATGTGCATGTTTAAAATTTTAAAAAAGGTATTCGATAACGTAAGTTCAAGGATAAAATCGCACCCCGTAAGTTGGAGCACGATTCTATCGAGTTCCTTAGGTAATGAACATTACCTTGATTCTTGAAGTTTATTTTATAAAACGATGCACAATTTATTTTCTTAAAATTTTTAGATCACAAAAATTAAGTAAATGTATATTCAATTTGCAAATAAAATGACAATATAGTAAAATACACATGCATAGAGTAAGTTAATGAATACGTTCAAATTCAAATGACAAATCATATAAATATTAAATACGAGTAAATAACTCGATAATAGACAATAATAATGAATAAATAAGCAAGCAATATACGAGTAAGAAAATAAGTTAAGATTGAATACCCATAAGGTGACAAAATAATTAAGTAAGAGAATTAAAAAAATCTTTTTAATAAAATAATAATAAAAAAGGATTTAACTAAAATGTTATGAAAATAAAATTAATAAGGAAGTAAAAAGGGCAAAAAAAATAAATCAACTGGGAGGTCAGACTAAAAATAAAATAGAAATGATGGGCCAAAAGTTTTTATTTTTTTAAATACGAAAAGAAGGATCCTCTTTTTTTTAAAAAATTTGTTTATTAAAATGGTTGGAAAAGCAAGGATTAAATGAGATAATTTCTCAAAAAATAAGGTCTAAAGACCAATTTAAGAAAGGGTAAAATTTGTTTGCTAGTTTAAAAATAGTCGAATGGATCGATTTAAAAATAGAACAAACATGGAGGGACTTCACCAGAAAATTTCCACTTTTATTTTGGAAGTCTGTTGTTAAAAACGGCCACGTTTCAAAGCCATTGAAACTTGGCTTGAAACGGCGTTGTGTACAGGTACACCCCAGTGAAAGGGATTAAATTTTTCGAAAGGAAAAAGGATTCAAGGGAAAGATTTTAAAATTGTAAAAATATGTGAAAAGGACGACGTTGAAAGATTAGAAAAGACGGAAGGATAGCGCAAGCAAATAGACCATTTCTTAAAATAGCGCGGATCCTCCCTTATTGGGTCGGGTCCGACTCGGGTTGACGTAAAACGGCGTCGTTTTAGAGCTTATCAACTTAAGCCTAAACGACGTCGTTCTAGGGGTCATATAAAAGTAATTTTTTAGACAAAAATTTCATTTCATCTTTTAAATCAGCAAAAAAACTTTCTTTCTCTTTGTTTTTTTTTCTCTCAACTTCCTTCATGTCCGATCCAAGGATTCCATTGCAACCCCACTCCAACCATTGATCATCGACGACAGCAAACGCCGTACCTGATGGCTGAAAAAATAAAAAATCTTTTTCGGCTCTTTTCATGTTTTTAAAACGAATCTGGGCTTTGTTTTAACAAAATCATGCCAGATTTTTTTAGAAAAGTTTTGAAAAACTTCAATCTTGGTTTTTTTTTTTGTCTTTTGATATTCCTTATTTCATTTTTCTGTTTTTATATATATATATTTTTTTTTTGAAACAAACCCAAATTTAAGTCAGATTTTCGAAAGAAGGAAGAGATTTGGATGATTTCGTATTACTGTTTCTTCCTTTTCAAAAATATAAACCTAAGTTTTTATTTAAAAAAAAAAAAGAGATCTTTCCAGATCTTAAAGAGAAAGAAAAGTTTTGATGATCCTGTTTGTTCATATTTTTTAAATCTTTTTTTTTATTTTGTATTATTATTAGAAGGAAAAATCTTTCCTTTGTTTTTTATTCTTTTAAGTCCCCTTCCATAACCATTGAAGGGTTAGAATTGGTTCTTTGCGGTAATTTTAGCGACGGTAACACTGGGCAGATGGAGAGGTAAACCCTAACCCTTTATTTTCTTTTTATTTATATATATTTTTTTGAAAAAAACAATAAAATAAATCTAAATATAATACCTTCGAATTTCTTTGGATTTCTACTGCTTCAATTTCTCTGCTTTTTCTGTAATTCCTTCTATGTGTGTAAACATTACAGAGGTTGGTGTGGCTTTAGTAGCCACATTTAATACATTTTTATTATTTTTGTTCCATCTCTGTCTTGCTTTGTATCTGCTTCTGTTTCTGTTCTTCTCCTTTTTTACAGGTAACACCAGAATGGCATGGTGGCAGGGTGTCTGTCGAAGTCAACGAGGTTGGGGAATAGCACCCTTACCATTTCGGTGCAAAGGGGCGACAGAGAAGGCCTCGAATGTCGAGAAGTTAGAAGCTCGAGGGTCAAAAGTCAAAGGGTCGACAGTTGAGGGGTCAAAAAATCGAAGGGTCGCGTGGCTGACGTGATCTATGCTGACGTGGCAGTGAGGGTTGGGTGTTAGGCATATTAGGGTTTTAGGTCAAAATGAGTTTAGGTTGTGGGCCTCAAATCTGGGCTCTTAAGTTTAGGTTTGATTTTTTTATGTATTTGGGTTTTTAAGCATTGGGTTGTAATTTGGACTTTTGGGTAAATAATAATTTATTTTTTATTTTTTATTTTTATATTTATTTGGTTTTATTCAATTTGGGCCGGATAAATTGGGCTTCTACACATAATATATTGTATATCTTCATTTCATCATCATATATGTCAACCCTTCGATACCTCCTTACTCCATTCTGGATAGAAGCTTGTGCACCAAGGAAGGAGTATTTATACCAATGCACGTGCAAAACTTCTGTCTATGACTAACGGACTTTAACAGTACATGCATTGACTCCTTACCACGCCCCTTTGACATGCATACCACAACCAAAGGTTAAAGCGACTTACCTAGATGTATAGTAGGAATGTTTAAACATTTTAATACAGATAATGGACTCAAGGTACAAAGGAACTCACCAGAAACCTTCACACAGAGCTTTTTACTCGATGAGTTCTTTTCCTTTAGAACTCATACCTCTCATATATTTGGTTAAAAATAATCACATGACTCTTTGAAATAAAAAAACAACTGAAATTCAATCAAATAATAGGAATTGGTAAACATGTAAATAGTTCCTAGAAGGAAGTTTTCTTTCTATTTGGTATTTAGATGGAAACCCTATTAAATAGCTCTTACAACAACTTCTTTCTATTTGGTAAAACTTAAAGAAGGATTTAAGAACTTTACCAACAGAAAGCTTAAAGAAAGAAGCTTTTATAGCTTAACAAACAACTCTTTCATTAACAATGAAGAAAACCTTTAGGTTTTCTTCGATGATAACGAAAGCATGCAGAGAAGATGAGAATGAAAATCTTCACTCCATTACTGGGTTGTCCTATTTATAGCTACTCTAGCCAAAAATCCCACTCAAGGTTAACCTCTAATCTGTAATCATGCACACATGCTTCCACTAATTAATCACATCCTAAGAGGCTCTCTAGGTGTCCTGGTTATTGACACGTTACCTCTACTAAGATTCTAGAAAACTTAAACGTGTCTCACTAACCACTATTTCTAATACAAAATTACATCTATAGCAACACAAAACATGGGGGGTAGACTTATTAGTGGGAGAGTCCTCTAAATAAAAATCTCGTCAAAACGAGGAACTTACCAATAGCGAAATAAGAATCCACAAAGTTGACGAAGCTTAGCGAAATACCTCATAGGGAATTTCACCACGCTAACCAGTCTAAGTCTTGCGACTTAAGAGGTTTCGTTAGAAAATCCTTCCAAATATACTAGTTGGCCAAACGAGGTGTTACACTTTCTTTCCTTTCCTAAAATTCGTGCACACAAAAAGATTAGGAAACTTACCAGCTTGATAAATCGTCAGTTATTTGTGAACAATCTTTAGCTTCTTTCGTCTTTCTTCCTCCCCAACCAGTGAAGATGGTGAAGAAAGAATAGAGAAAGAAAAGGACAATCTCGGAGGGTAACATCGTTCCCTTATTTAATAGCCCCTTCCTTCCTTCAACGATCTCTGTTTCAATTGCCAAGTGCATAACTTCTTAATCATCTTGTCTCTCACTAACTTATTCCTAGTTCATAACCAACCGAACTATGGGTGAAATCCAACTTTTCCTCAACTAGCCCGCTACTTATTCTTATTTGCAAAAAGAACCCACCAGATTATAGAACCTTTCAATTTAGCATGCCAAACTCTTTTGCTACTTAAGAACTTACAAATTCAGGTGTGACAGATCACATGTTGTGCTTAGTGAATACTTAGCCAAACAATCGACGACCGTATTCTTCCTTGTGTTAGATTCTTCAAAAACAGAGGGTATCATTTATATTAGAATGAATATAGAGTTTATGATAATGAATGATTCGATTGTGCCAATAACTCTATGCTCTAGTAAAGTGGTAATTGCTTAGCTAGTAAATAAGTAATTGTAATTTTTTTCGTTGCTTGTAGTCAATTTATGTGGGCACAATCCTTGAAATACTTCCAAAGTATTTCATGGTGAAAATTTTTACACTATAATTTGACTTTGTTATGCTTGTGGAATACTCATGGTTCATTCTTTGATTATGTTTTAAGAGCTTTAACCTTCGTGAGCCACATACTAGCTTTACACTCACTACCTTGAAAGCAAAAGTGTTAAACCTATCAAAGTACATGAGTCATACATACACATCCTCATTCACTTCCTCATGATTAGTTTAGATTAACTACCTATATAAGTTGTCTACTTACAGTACAATCCGACCATATAATGCAACTTAATATTAGTTAAACCTTTGATAATCAGTGAGACATATTTTCTTATATATTTTGCTTTACATGAAAAATCATTAACTACATTCATAAAAAATTAAATAATCATGTGAAAACATTTATTTATTCAATCAATTCGAAATTTATAAATAGAGAATAATGAAATAACTATAGAAAAAGCACAAATCGTAACAAGTAGTTGACTTAATACCGAACTTTAGAAAAGGCAACTTTCTTTTACAAAAGTGTAGAACCAACTAGCCATATTTTAGAATATCCTCAAGAAAATACATGATTTGATGAATATCCAAATTGTTTAATCACCTCGTTATCCTCAAGTCAAGCAATCACAATTATCACATCGTAAGGAAATGTGATAATCCCACAAAATATGAACTCTAATGATATTCAGTTTCCTTTTACAAATAAATCATATATTTATTATTTTATCTCAAAATAAACAACAAATAATAAAAGTATTTCATGTTATAATTTTTTTTGTATAGATATTTCTATTGAGCTTAATTCTTTTTGAAATAGGGTGTTATTTAAATAAATTCATTCTGAACTCCATGTAATAGTTTAATAGTTAAAAGTATTTACCGTTTTAAGTATGACTTAAAATTAAGTCACATTAATCATGTTTATTATTTAAACTTTGTCTTACTATTATATTTAAAAAAAAAACATCTTTTAACATTGTCTCTATGCAAATTTTAGTGCTTAATGGTCCAAAAGGGATGCTAAAGTCATCGGACTCTTGGGAGCCCATTATAGACTTTTGTTGGGCTATTACATTACTTCCGAAGAGACTCTTGGCAACCATCTCATATCCAAGACCAAGATTAACAATTTTCTCATAATTTTGTTCATGCTACCCATGACGTATATGATTTGAATTTAAATATTTAGAAAGAAAAAATGAGTATATATGCATTGGTTAAAATATTAAAAATTATTTTGAAAGCTTATTCTATTTTATTTAAAATAAGCTCTTGTTCTTTTATTTACCAAATAAGCTATTATTAGGGGGAAAAAAAGCTAATTTTTTAAAAATAAAATAATAATTTAGGTAAAAATATAAATGTTAATAACTTACTTAAGAACAAAGTAAAGATTCTAAACTTATTTTGTTCATGGACCGGGTTATCCGTCTAGTCTCAAAAGTCCGCTCGAAATTTGGAAGAGTTTGGACAAAAAATATTAGGCTCGAAAATGGGTTTGGACAAAAAAAATTAGATCCATTTAAAATATGGGTTGGGTTTGGGCTTAAACATTTAAGGCTCGAGCCCAACCCGACCTGTTTCAAATTTATAATACTTTATATTATGTTTTTTTTATATATATTATGTAATTTAAAACACATAAAAAAATAAATTTATACTAAATATATAATACTACTCTAATGTAAGTATTAAAATAATGTTAAGATGACTATATAAAAATTTAAATAAATAAAAAATATATAAAATAATATAATATTAAAAAATTTAAAAATAATATGGACGGATCTAAAATGTGCTTGAGATAATAATTTGTAAATGTAAGCGGATTTGGGTAAAATTTTAGGTCTAGATTTTGAGTCGGATCAAACTTAAACAAATATAAAATATATTAATATCATACTTAGATCCGACCTAAAACTGACTCGTCTCAATCCATGAGTACCTCTATTTTAATGCAATAAAAGTATAGATTGATTTTATGGCGAAATTTTTTTTCTTTTCTTTTTTTTTTCTCGTTGGGCCCAACAAAGAAACAAAATCATAAAAAGAAAGTTGGTTAAAGTTTTGCAATCAAAGTCTTTATTTAGTTTATCTTACAAATCTAATGTAAGCCTAAGAAAAAGGTAATAATGATAGAATTTGCTCAACAAGAATACATCAAAATCAAAGGTAGTAAAGGGCTTGACTTGTGATGGAAGTAGTTCCCTATGTATTGATCAAGTGGTGTGATGATAAAGATGATTAGGAGATCTATCTTGGCCACATTCTTATAATTAGTTTACTTTCTCAACTTTTTAAAGCAAAATCAAAAGGAAATTAGGACATCTATCTTTTTCTCTCCTCCATCTTAATTCCCCTCTTTCAAAATTATCAATCATAAGAAATGCTATATTAAGGAAGTAAATTTACAAACTTAGATTTCTGTCCTCATGCCTTTTGCTAATTAAAAAGGAATTATTTATATGTTAGTTTTTTTATATGTTCATAACGATTCATTTCATGAATGGGTGAAATCGAAAATTTTTTTTAAGGGGTCAAAATTAAATTGTAAGTTTTATGATAACAAAAATGAAATTTTACCATTTTAATAGTTTATATATATATATTAAATTTTAAAGGATTAAATCAAATTTTTATATTTTTAGAGAGGGTCAAAGTGTAATTTTATCTTTACTAATTTAAAATTTTAAAAATTTTAAAAGGCATAAATAAAAAAATTTCTATTTTAGGGGATCAGGTCTCTATCAATTCCTTAGTTTGGCCACTAATTTCATGTAATGATATGAAAAAAATTATAAATTTTATTTTAAAAAAAAACTTAAATCCAAAGTTTAACTCGATTAATTATTTAATTATTGTTATCTAACAAGCTTGAATTCGAGTTTTAATATTTACAATACATATTTCTTTCAAGATTATAATATTTTGATGACAAACTTAATTTTAATGATGCCAAATAAATTCTAATACTAATAAAACAAATTAATATCATAGATACAAACAATCATCCACACAAACATGAAAATCTAGAATTTAGAGCTAATAATCATGGGAGATTAAGGTTGGCTTTAGATGGACGGTGTGTTTATTTGTGGTTAGTGTAATAATAGCGATCATGTTGAGATTAAATACTATAATTTAAGACAAAAAGTAAATTAAACGCATTGCATCGTATAGCACCGCAGTTCACCACCCATCCAAACTCACTCAAAATCTTGAAAATTAAAGAGAAATGAGTAATTTATGTTTTAATTAATATTTTGGTTTAAGAATAAAATAAATTGGACATAAAGGATTTAAACGAATAAAGATGACTATAAAGATGATGAATTATGGTAACGAGAATTGTGTACTTTACGCAGTTACACACACAAGCACATATGTAGTTACTTATGAGACATGTATGTCAGGAAGTGTCGACCAAGTGACTAATGTACACTTTATTATTATGCTCATACAAATTTGATTTATATGGTGTCTGTTATGGTTGCCAATGTGCTTTCCTTCAACTAGTTCCCATCAAGGGTCCTACAATATTTCACATTTCAAAGTAAAGTAGAGAAAGAGAGCACCCTGTTTTTTGGACCACTTCATATAAATAAATTTCGACCTGACAAAAAAAAATTGTAAAAACTTCATACTCATACACAAAAATGTAAAATTTATAGAAGACAAAACATCAACCTAAATATTCATATATCCTTAAATACAATTATGAATACATAAATTATTAAATTTATATAGCTAGGGATGAGCAAGAAAACTTAAAAACTAACATAAATCGAAGTGTTTGGATAATTTATAAAATGCAAACTAAAAATCATAATTACCCAAAATTAAAATGAATTCTACTGATTGTTTAATTTATAAATATTTATGACATAAAAATAAATATATTCTATTTAAAATAGTAGAAATAATTTAGAAGATTTATATAAAAATGTTTTTCAAAAAATGCCATGTAATATTTTTATTTATATGTAAATTATTTTTTTTAATATTTATAAAAAAATATTGAAACTTTTTCAAATAATATTCAAAAGTTATAAAATAAAGTTCATTTTATTAAAATAAATTTAAAAATATAAAAAATAAAAAATCGAAACAAACTAAATTAAATTATTATGTAGTATTGAAAAAATTTTAAAGATCTAATTCAACCTAATCAATATTCGCATTTACTTCATAAGATTGTTCCAGATAAACATTCAATGGCGAACCCGGAGGGGCTAGCAAAGGTAGATGCCCTGGCCCCCCTTAAAATGGAATATTTTCATTTAGGTCTCTTAAATTTTTAAATTTTTAATAGTAAAATTATACTTTGACCTCAAAAAATTATAAAAATTTGATTTAATCATTTAAAATTATAAATATATAAACTATTAAAAAAATAAAATTATATTTTTATTATCATAAAAATATATAATTTAATTTCGTCTTCTCTAAAAAAATTTTTAATTTCTCTCCTCTAAACCTTGGTTATTAGGCAACAGTAGTCTATATATGCCCCAACTACCCAAAGTTCTAGTACATAGACTAGTGGAATCTTAATTTTCTATTTTCTTACATTGTAGGGTTTATTGTTATTACAATGTACCATTGAACAACAACTGCAAACATTTAAAAGGAAATGTCAAGTCATTCCTGTCATATCACATTGCAAAAAAATCAAAAACAAAAAGAGTGAATATCAAACTTGGAGAAAGAAGCCCTTTCTACCTTAACCTTAAGAATTGTTACCAAAATTAACTAATAGAAACAACATTTACTGAAAAATTTTGGTCTTGGAGTACCCTAGTTGGAGATCTTATGATTTGGTGAAGCAAATTGTATGGTATTTTTATTTTTTATATTAAATTTATTGATTGTGAAACATATATTTAATAAACAAAAAACATATTTGTTATATATCGATAATCATCAATTCGAAAATTAGATAAGATTTAGATCATTTACCCGTGACTCGAGCATGTCCCATTCGATGGATAAGCCCGAGGTGAATGGTGAGGGGACAGTAAGGAGAGCTTGCATCGTCAGCTCTCACGAGTCAAGGAAAGTTCGCGGTCTCAGTTCGCATATGGGGGGCCGCGAGGTCTAGTGGACGACCTAAAGCTTACACATGTCCAGCAAACTCAAATTCCGCTCAAAATATCAGTCATAAGAATAATAGAATCAAATAATAAACAATGATAATATATATAAATACTCAAATATATCCATTAATAAAACACATAAAAAACTAATCAACAATATCTTAAAAATGAAATTACATAAGCACAAAATAAGATAGAAATTGAAAATAAAGATACAAGGGAAATGGAAAATGATACAACAATAACAATTAATGAATTAAGTTAATTAGGTCTATCTAATGTCAACATCATGAATAAAAGATGAGTACCAAATATTCAACAAAAGAAGTAAATGAGGATTGGGAGGTAAGCATATAATGTCTACGGCTCCTATTGTTTTAGTGCCCCAACTCTAATAAGTAGATATAGTGGTAAGATATATAGAAATGGTATCCACTTACGTCGGGTAAAATTAAAATTGTTTTATATTCTTTCATATCTTTTTGTATATTTAATATTTTAATGATATCATTAAATTTATCGATATAATTATACTTGTTATGCATTTAATTTTTTTAATTGATCCAACATTTTTATCAGATTGATTTATAATACTCAGTATATATATTCAACGGCTGGATATTTTTTACATAAAATAAATAGTTAGAAAATTTTACTTTATATCAAATTTAACATGCATGATCTATATAAATAAAATGTTAAATTCAACGATTGAATCGTTAATATATTAATCATACAAAAAATATAAAAAAGTGTAAAATAAAATTTATTTTACACAAATGTAAATAGATCCCTTTCCTATATGTATATATTATAAAACCAGCTCCTTTGGAAGTCTGGAAAAGTTAATAGAGGTGGTATAGGAAAATTCTAAAAATTCTATAAGCAATTTAGACATTTAGCAAATATCAATATTAATATATACTTTTTGATGTTTTTAAATTAATTTAAAGAGATTTATTTTCTTTCTCTAATTAATTGTTATGTATTCTAAGTTTTCTTTGGTATAAAAAAACCTTTGATTTATTATTTCACTAATTTTATTTTATTACTATATAATGCATTTTATAAAATGAAATTGTGTTAGATATGTGTGTCGGCAATTCAAATTAACAAGATGGCTTTATGAACAAATCTAAATTTTTTTATGCAGAATGACTGATAAATTTCTCATGGAATTATGGTATGTTTAAAAGAGTAATTCAGCTTCTTCTTTTTTTTTTTTGTATTTTTATTTGAAAATTGTTATAAACATTGCCTCTTGAATACTAAAAGATGTCTCTCTTTTATACGAATTTATTTTCTCATTTCAATTATTTTTATTTCATTTGAGTTTTTGTGTGTAGTATATGTGTTAGTGAGTTATTATATTTTGTTTTTCATATTTTAGGTATAATATATTTTTTGGTATTCGGTATAATGTTTATTTCAATCCTTTAGCATAGTCAATTTTATGGTTTGGATTGATTATATGTGAGAAGATTTATATTAGTTAGATTAGAAAGGAAATAAGTATTAGAATGTTGATATGTGGGAATCGATGTTGGTTTGGACAATGATTCATCTTTAAGGCTCTCGTGACTTTCAAACTTGCATGAAATGCACGAATTTAAAAGAATAGAGGGTTTCATGATTGTAATCCAAGATAGTTTATGCACAATTTTTTTTTTTTTGAATTTTAAGGATTATGCTTTTAGGGAAAAGGTTAAACTAGAGTTGGGGTTAAGATTTAAGGACATATATGATTTATGAATTAATATTTAGAGTTTAGGGTTTAGATGATAGAATTTTAAGGTTATGATTTTAGAGTCTCATATTTAGGATTTTAAAAGATTATTAAAAATAAATTAATTTTATTAAATTTTAACCTTAAAAATCACACAAAGAAAATATAAAATTCAAATTTAGTTTAATCCCTCTTCGGACTTACGGAAGGTGAGGCTAGACAAACCCTTTTGTGTATTTGATTTGTTTATTTAAAAGAGTTAAAATATAGTAATAAGAGTTAATTTGGTGTTTCTTGATATATTATATTATTCATACAATTTAAAAAAATTATGATGTTGCATGTTATTATTATTATTTTTTTATTTTTCATGTCTGTTTTACGGTTTATGTTCAAGGTTCGTGGTTGTCTCTCTCAACAATATCTTCTCTAAAGTTCGAACTTAAATCCTTTTCTTGAGAGTGCAATATGCCTTACCATTGCACTCAACTACTTATTGATCGCGGCATGTCATTATTGAATGCTTAAAAAATTAATTTTTAGGATCAATATAATCTAAGTTAAACTCTTTTATTAAACCTCAACCTTATATCTTACAACCACAAAAAAAAAGTTGAAATTAAGTCGTGTGTCCTTTTAAGACTTATAAATCGTGAAGACGAATCTTTTTGGTATTTAATTTTGTTTGTTTGTTTATTTATTAAAGTTTAAAATATTAATAAAATATATATAATAAGATTCAAATGTAGAAAAAATTAAAATAAGTAGATGCCAAAATCCATTTTCTATTCAGTTCTTGTTGCTAGTACTTATCACAAAGCGTAGTTACAACAAACATTCATCCAAATTGGACTAGTACATATATATAATGTTAAATTTCAAATTTATTGAGAATGATTATTTCAACTAATTCGAAAGAGAGTTTTTTAGGCAAATGGAAAAAAGAAAAAAGAATGTGGATGCCTAAAATACCAGCACAAGTGGGAGTGACAACAACAAGAGAGCCCACCGCACCGTTTGTGTTTGGAAAAAGACTAAAAAAGAGGAAATTATATTTAAGCACAAGTGGGAGTGACAACAACAAGAGAACCCACCACACCGTTTGTGTTTGGAAAAAGACTAAAAAAGAGGAAATTATATTTAAGCAAAAACACAAAACAACAATATGCATGGAGGGGATGGAGCTGACTGATGATATTGATGGTTTTTATTTATTTATAAATTCACATGTAAAGGACTCTTCACTATCAATACAAGCATAGCTCTTTGAACTCACTAAAAGCTTGGTGGGTATGATCATTGTTGTCTCAAACTGACAACTTTGGACCACATTTATTTATTTAGATACATAGGTGGTCATCTTTTCAGATGTTGCATTAACATTGTGGGGACTTTGCATTACTTACATCATGTCATTTTTTTATTATTTACATTCAATTATTAAATGAAATAAATAAATTTCTCCTTTCTGTTTGCCATTTTTTTAAAAATATATATATTATTAGATCCGTTCTTGATATTACTGAGGTCTAAAGTAAAATAATAAAATGAAGTTTTAAGTTACTTAAAAGTTAGAGAAAGTTTTTAAGTAAAAGTTAATAAAAAAATTTTGAGTTTTTAAAAGCTAAAAAAAATTTTGAACCCTAAAAAAGTTGGTAAAATATTTTTTTGGGCCTTTAAAAGTTACAAAAATTTTTTTAACCCTTTAAAAATTAAAAAATAATATTTTAGACCCCTTTTAAGCTTAGACCCTAGGTGATCGCACCTCTAGACGATTCTAAAATCAAGCCTGGTTATAATTTATTGATTGATTTAAATTTTTTTTAAAGATATTACTCAAACCTAAGTATGTTATACCAATTTTATACACAAAGTGTCTGATCCTTGTTGAAAGGGATCAATCACTCTATACAAATTATATTAACAACAATAAAACATGTTTGAACCTTACATGGTCCAATTCCTTGTCTATTTTTTCCGCTAACTCATTCTATCATGAACGGATAATTCCATTTTTAAACATTTATTTCTTTCATATGTTGCTAATCATTTTAATTTGACGTCAGTCTAAATCTAAATTCAATAAAATTTCTAGGCAAATAATAATTATAATTAATGTAAACAATATTAAAATCACTTGTTAACTATAGCTTATTGCCTATAGCTGCAACATCCTTTAATTAATTTAGTTCAATTTTCTTAATCGAAATATTTCATCATTGTTGTGATTTTTTTTATTTGCTCAAATAGTAAGAAAAATAGAAAAGATAAAAGTTTAAATAGTATGAGTGTAATTATTTGACTTATTATTTGGAGTTGGTAGTCGTAGTGTTTGCATTAAAAAATTGGATGCACTATTTGTATGGTGAGAAGTGCTATATCTATACTGATCATAAGAGTCTCAAATATCTTCTCACCTAAAGAAAAGTTGAACTTGAGGTAACAAAGGTGGATAGAATTATTAAAAGACTACGACTGTGTGATTAAATATCACATTGAAAAAGTCAATGTTGTGGTGGATGCTCTAAGTAGAAAACAAATGACAGATCTAAGAGCGATGTTTACTAGGTTAAGTCTAATGGATGATGGAGGCTTACTAGCGAACCTGCAAGTGAAATCCACCTTGGTTAGTGAGATTAAGGATAAACAACCATTAAATGTGTCCTTGTTGCCATGGATTAAATAGGTGGAGAATCAAAAACTGAGAATTTTGGGTTTAATGATGATGGTATTTTGTTCTTTCGAGGGAGGTGTTGTGTGTCGAACGATAAGGATCTAAAATAGTCCATACTTCGAGAATTGCATAACAGCCATTATGCTATGCATCCCAGAGGGAAAAAGATATATTATGATTTAAGGGAACTGTACTAGTGGCCTAGACTGAAATGGGAAGTGACAGAGTTTGTAGCTAAGTGTCTAACATGTTAGGAAGTGAAAGCAGAACACCAATTCCCATCTGACTTGTTACAACCGATTAAGATACCTAAGTGGAAGCGGGAATGAGTAATAATGGACTTTGTTAGTGGGTTACTCTTAACACCCACTAAGAAAGATTCAATTTGGGTGATAGTAGACCGATTAACTAAGTCAGCTCATTTCTTACCTGTTCGTACGGACTATTCATTATAAAAGCTAGCTAAGTTATATATTTTAGAGATTGTAAGATTGTATGGGGTACCCATATCAATTATTTAAAATTGAGATCCTCGTCTTACATCACAAATTTGGAAGAAGCTAGATGAGGCACTAGGTACTCGTTTGGATTTTAGTATTCCCTTCTATCCGTAGACTGATGTACAATCCAAACTAGTTATTCAAATATTGAAAGATATGTTAAGGGGATGTATTATCGATTTTCAAGATAGTTAGGAAGAATACTTGCCTCTTGTTGAATTCGCCTATAATAACAATTTTTAGTCGAGTATGCAATGACACCTTATAAAGCCTTGTAAGGTTGTAAGTGCCAAACACCACTATGCTGGATTGAACTGGGTGAAAGGAAAGTTTTGGGTCCCGAAGTATTCCAGGAGTTTGAGGGGAAAATTAGATTAATCTAAGATAGACTAAAAATGGCTTCGAATAGGAAGAAGTTGTGTGTGGACCTAAAACGGAAGATTATTGACTACAGTGTTAGAGATCAAGTTTTCTTGAAAGTATCTTCATGGAAGAAAGTGTTGAGGTTCGGATGGAAGGGCAAGTTAAGTCCTAGGTTTATCGGACCTTATAAAATCCTTAAGAAAGTCAGTCTAGTGGCATATAAATTAGAATTACCTCCTGAACTAGACTGTATCCATGACATCTTCCATGTCTCCACATTGAGATGATACCAATATGATTCATCCCACATTGTTCCAATCGAAGAGATTGAGGTAAGACTTGATTTTTCCTTTGAGGAGAAACTTGTGCAAATTCTAGATTGAGGTAAACATTTTGAGAAGGAAATGGATCCCACTTGTTAAGGTTTTATGGCGGAACCATGACATTAAGGAGGCTACGTGGGAACCAGATGACTCAATCTGTCAATAGTATCCTCATATGTTTGAACCAAGTAAATTTCGAGGACGAAATTTCTTTAAAGAAGGGAAAGTTGTCATGCCCCGAAATATAGGGGGTTAATTGGAATGGTTAAACAAGAAATGGATTAAACTTAACGGATAAGTGTTAGAGAGTCCTCCTTAGAGACCTAAGTTCGAGCTCCCTTTCTCCCATTTTATTTTTGGCAACCTAAGGTAAAGTCACACCAAAAATATATCCGGTCAAGAATTAAGACTAACAAGAAATTAGCCTTAGGATTGATGGTTAAGTGTAAGTTTCCTTTCCTAGAGGTCCTAGGTTTGAGAAACTCATTCCCCATTCATTTTCCTTTTAAATTCGAAAATAATAGGTAATTTGCTATTTCGCCCCTAGGGTTTTCAAGCCCTAGGTATTTAACCCACTTTTTCCTAATTAGACTTTGCACCTTACTTTTCTTTTCAATTCTTAATGAAAATTTACTTTCCCCTTTCTATTTCTTCTCCTTCTCCTTCCTTTTCCTTTTCTTTACACCACATTTCACTCTAATTATTATTTATTATTTTGCTTTCTCGAATCAAATCATCCCTTGTTCAATCATTTTTCCATCGATTTTGTAATTCTCATCAATAGCATTTGTATCCTTTCTAAGAAACAATAAGTACACATTGTTTGATGATTAGATCTCGTATTTTCATAATATTACTATTTGACGCTAATATTTCATTTGATTAATCAATCTTTTACGAATCTTGCCAAATCTTTGATAATCTTGTTGAAATCTTGAAACCAACTATTAATTTGTGTGTAAATGTCATTTGAAAGACTGAATTTAGGTGAATCAAACCAAAATCGAGCGTGAGGAATGTCAATTAGACCCATGGTGAATGTTGTGTGTCTTTTCCAAGTTGGTTGTTGTAATTCTTAAATCATTTAATCTCGTCTTATTGGTTGCCATTCTAAGGATAAAGTGCATTCGCTCTTTATTCTATTTGGTTGTTGTTTTTGTTATTGGACGTTGAAGTTTGGGATTGCTTTAGGATTGAGTTAAGTCTCTAGTGGGTGTGTTATTAATGACTTTGATGCGTTTTTAAGTGAAGGACAAGTGGCATCGAGTGATCCTATAGCCACTTAAGCATCAATGGGTCGTCGTTTCTAGTAGCATAAGTATTCTACATTGTTAGAAGTCGATTGTGGGCGTTCTATGGGAATATTCAATTTATTTTTTTTATAATCTCTACTGATTAAGCGTATTAAATGACTTTTCTAGGTTCTGGAAGTCTCGTGGTGGCATTTACATCAAAATTGAATCAGTTGTGTAATGAAAACTAGAAGAAAAAATAGCGAATGACACGATGTCGAAAAGGCCAATATCGATGCCACACAAGCATGTGGGCCCAAAAATTTGAATTTTTTTCTAAGGCCGTAAACATCGTTTGGATCGAATGTAAGCCTTCTATAGGGTTTGTATGACATAAATTAAGCTTTAAAATATGATTTTTTATGTTCTATTAGCATAACAAAATTTATATGTGTTTGTATGATAAATATGATGTATGCTTAGCATGAACTGTATTTATGCTAAGTTTGATCAGTATTTGTTATGAGAGCATGTTGACATGTATATTTCGTTATCTGTTAATTACTGTATGTGCTATGGGGTGGGACTTGTGTATATGGAGGAAGTGTGGCCAGATATACTTCTATCGTTTTTGGTAGCACAATTACACATATTTTTGTAAATGGCGATAAATCGCCTAATGACCAGGCAACTAAGATGCGAATATTCTGAAAAGTGTCATATCAAAACTAAGTGGTGTGTAAGGTTGGATGGGTATTTTAATACCCTATATGGTGTGTTGGGACGGTCAGAGATTATGTGTAACAAATAGGGGTAGAATCGTAAATTTGCATCTGATATGATCTAATACGAAATATGTTTCTAATACATGTTTGATTATTATCTATTGATATTTTTTGTGTTGCACATTAAGCTTGTAAGCTCACTCTCGATTTGTCTGTTTACTTTTAGGTAACCTTTTAACTTAGGATGGGTCGGTGTGACGATAGATTGGTTAAACGTTTTAATTCAATATTAATTTAAAAATAATAGGTTTGTTTTCTTTCGATATTTTTTTGGACTATTTTAAAGTTTGGATTTTTATTTTCGTATATAATTCATTTAAATGTTTTTGGATGGTTTTAATCATTTCTGCAAAACGTTGCGTTTTCAACAGCAAAATGGATTTTGCAAAATTGAGTTAGATTAAGAACTCCGCTACGAACCTAAATGTTTTAAAAGAATAAATAATCAATGGTTTTTACCAAAATGGATAGGAAATGAATGTTCTCTAATAAAATGGATTTTGCATAATACGAGTTAAACATCATCTTTCCAAGTCAAACGGATTTTGGGTATTTAAATGTTTCACAGTAACATCTCCAGATCTAGCCATAACGTCTAGGCCTGGTTTGAGGTGTTACATTTTGTGGTATCAAAGTCAGGTTCAAAACTCGAGCTATGATTTGAGTTCAAATTTTATGAAAAATGTTTTCTTTTTTTTGCAAAACAAAATTTCTTTTTATTAAAAAAGAGAGTTTCTGGAATAACAAATCTTTGTCGATGATCCTATAAGAACCTTTGCTTTAGTCATATTTTTTAGTTAGAAACAATACTGTAGTATTAGTACCTCTGCATGAATCGACTTTTGTGGGTTCATCTATTGGGGATATTCTGATAGTTAGGGAGTTTTTAGATGTCTTTTACTAGGAATTGTTGGTGTTTCCTCCAAATAAAGAGATCGGGTTTGGTAACAAAATTCTATCGAGTACAACTTCGATGTATATCGCTTCCTATCGCATGGCACAGAAGAAGCTTATGGAACTGAAAGCTCAACTTTAAGAACTTCTCAATTTAGGGTTCATTCAGCCTAATGTATCTCCATAGGGGGCACCGATTCTGTTGTTGAAGAAGAAAGATGGTACTATGAGGATGTGTGTGGATTATCGTCAAATGATTAAATTGACGGTAAATAATAAGTACCTACTTTCGAGGATTGATGACTTGTTCGATCAGTTTCGTGGAGCCTTTGTATTTTCTAAGATAAATTTTCTTTTTGGGTACCATCAGCTTAATGTTAAGGAGACTGATGTTCATAAGACTATTTTAAGACTTGTTATGGGCACTATGAGTTCCTAGTCATGCCCTTCGGTTTGACGAATGCTTCAACAACATTCATGGACCTTATGAATCAAGTTAAAACCATATTTAGATAAATTCATTGTGGTCTTCAATAATGACATTCTGGTATACTCTATGACAGAGGATGATCATGATGAGCATCTTAGAGTAGTTCTACAGATACTCCGAGAGAAAAAGCTCTATGCCAAGTTAAGGGAGGTCACTTTTCTAGACATGTGTCTGTTGAGGGGATTCGAGTTGATCTTAAAAAGATTGAGGCTATACTTGAGTGTAAACAACCTAGGAATGTGTTTGAGATCCACAACTTTCTCGATTTAGCAGGCTATTATCGGAGATTCATTGAGGGGTTCTCGCTTATTGTAGCTCCTCTAACTAAGTTGTTACGGAAGAACACACCATTTGTCTAGATTGATGAGTAGCAATCGAGCTTTGAGAAGCTTAAATCTGTTTTGACTCAATCTTTTGTTTTGATATAGCCTGAATCTGGTAAAGAGTTTGTAGTTTACAATAATGCATCACAAGTTTGGATTGGGTTCTGTTCTGATGCAAGACGATAAGGTAGTAGCTTACGCATCTTGCCAGTTGAAGTCACACGAAGGAAACTATCCTACACATGATCTAGAGTTGGCTACAGTTGTTTTCGTCTTGAAAATCTAGAGGCATTATTTGTAAGGTGAGAGGTGTATCATTTATACTGATCATAAGAGCCTCAAGTATCTCTTTACTCAGAAAGAGTTGAACCTTAAGCAATGTAGATGGATTGAGTTGCTTATGGACTATGACTATACTATTGAGTATCATCCCAGCAAGGCCAATTTTATGGTCGATGCTCTTAGTTGTAGAGCAATGACTGATTTGAGGGTGATGTTTGCTCGCCTAAGTCTGTTTGATTATGGGAGTCTGTTAGCTAAGTTGCAAGTTAAGCCAACTTGGGTTGACCAGATTCAGGTTAAACAATTAGAGGATGACTCTTGGATTTTACAATTTCGTTAGTTTAAGGAAGGTAGTACTTCTGATTTTGGGCTGAATAGTGATGGAGTTTTGTGTTTTCGAGGAATAGTTTGTGTGCCTAACGATTTCGAGTTAAGGCAATCTATTGTACAAGAATCGTATAGTAGCCTTTATGCGATGCATCCAAGCGAGAATAAGATGTATTGGGATCTGTAAGAGTTATATTTGTGGCTTAGCTTGAAACGGGAGGTAACAAATTTCATCTCTCATTGTCTAACGTGCCAGCAAGTTAAGGCTGAGCACCTATTGCCTTTGGGTTTGCTTCAACTTGTAAAGATTCTCATTTGGAAATGGGAACGGGTGACTATGAATTTCGTTAGTAGATTAACCTTAACACCTACGAAGAAGGATTCTGTTTAGGTCATCGTGGAACGTTTGACCAACTCTGATCATTTTCTTCCTATCAGGACCAATAATTCCCTTCAAAATTCGGCTAAACTGTATATTTTCAAGATCGATAGACTTCATGGGGTTCCTGTCTCAATTATCTCAAATAGAGATCCTCTCTTCACTTCTCGATTCTGGAAGAAACTTCATGAAGCTTTAGGTACTTGATTGAACTTTAGTACTGCATTCCATCCTCAGACAGATTAACAATCTAAGAGGGGTGATTTCGATATTGGAAGATATGATACAGAGTTATGTGATCGATTTTTGAGGTAGTTGGGAGGAGTTTTTGTTGGGAAATATGCCCATATTGTAGTAAACATGTAATTGTTATTTATTTTTTTGAACGGTGAATAAATAAATAATGTTAATTTTACATTTCACTATTATGTCTTTTGTATTTTCTATCTTTCATATTTTGCATGTGTAGCGAAATTGTGACAAACAAATATTAGCTCATTGACTGTCTATGTTCAAATTAAAAATAAGTGGCATTGTAAGAACGTTTACATTGTGAGAAAGATAACTTACTTCAATAGATAATCGAAATGAGTTCGTAATCTTGTAAAAGAATGAAAGTGAGAGTTTGATTCAAATATTGAGAGGGATTATTATGTCATGTATAATTCCAATTGAGAGATGGCTTGTCTTGGCTATCAGAATAGTTGACTCCACGAGTAGAGACATATATGTATTCATTAGTAGAATGATACATTGGACTAGACCCAAGATGAATTAATTCTGAATCCATTTGTGAATTAATTCACTTGTGATGTTCATGGTGTGATTTACCTAAATCCTAAGTTAATCACTAACCATGCATTTATAACTCATGTGCTTTGATATAAGTGGAGGCTTATGCTCTAAAGATGATCGAGCCCATAGCCGGTATGTTGGGTACATGACTTGTCTATGGCATGACTTTACTAGCAATAGTGGAATTAATAGCTCAATTAAAGAGTTAATGATATCCTCTCATTTGCATTATGTGGATTGATAAATATGGAACATGGTCACGGGTTTCTTGTTCTCGAGTGAGTAATTTATCAGATTCATTTATTGATAGTGATCATATTAATCATTAAGAAGAAACAATGGTGACAATGAGATAAAATAGGTTTGTATTGAGTGAACGTATTTAACTCGAAGGAGTCAAGGATATCATATGAGGGTAACACTGATCTGTTAGTTTTGTACCTAGCAGATTGAATTATTTTTCACACTTTAGGAGCTTGAAACTAAGCATTTTCCTTCTATTTTCGTAGGATTTAATTTGGTTTTCTACCTTTGAATAAAATGTGTAAAGGTTTGTTTTCTAGTCTTTAAGGTTGATTTAGGCCTAAAGATTAAATAACATACTTCGTGAGTGTGCAGGACACCGTTAGAAGTTGAACAAGTGAAGCTAATCACTATGTCACGACATAGACTACTCTACATCGCAACAAAGGGACCAGACTTGAAGAATTTGGGAACTGACTTATTTATCACAACATACATCACCCATGTCACGGTAACGCCTGCATGATGACACCAAAGGAGGGAATTGATCTCTTCATCGTGACACAAGTCCTGATGTGTCGCGACATCAACCCCTAGATGCGGATTCTACACTGAGTGAAGGGCGTTTACATCTTTACAATGCCAATTAAACATGAGGAACAACAATTGACCTAGGGTTGAAGAAAACTACCATCCAAGGCTATAAATAGGACCTCCAACATTAGGGTTTTACACATCTTTTACTTAGTTTTCGTTTTTACTTCATTATTCCATTTTAGAAACGAGATTGTAAACTTCGTATAAATGATCGTGGAATTATTTCCCGACAAATTGCTATACAATTAAAGTTTCTTTTCATTTCATTTATCTAATAATATGTTTATTTATATTATAATTTTTATGATGTTTAAAGAAATCACGAGGAACTAATCCTATTGTAGGGGATTAAGGAGTGGAAGTATGGTTATTTAATTATTGTATAAATAGGGATTTTCAATCAGATCAGCTGTTTGAGAAAGAAAGAACACGAAACAAATACTAGGCCTAACAACCCTAGGAAGTCATTTAGGTGGGAATGAACCCAAAATTTGTATTGCCTATTCGTGAAGACCTTTTCCCCAAATCAGTTTAAACTGTGACATCTAGTGATAAGTAGTCTCTATTGACTCGTTATGTTGGTGGAAGATCAGAAGATCCTACTAGGATAGCGACTCGTTGATTGAAGTAAAATCCTCAAAATCGATAATTGAAGAGTTCATACTGAAGCGACCTAATCTCGCTAAAGCCATTTATCGAAATCACTATCTCTTTCGTTTATTTTGATCTATTTATTTTTATGCTTTTCACAACAAACTCTTTTATTTTACTATCGTACTATAATCCTTAAAGATAGTGCTAATTAATTCTTTTCTTTTTAGGGATATAAATCATTATTGCTTAAAGACTTTTTTGGGTATGATCCTTGGAATACTATCAAGTATTTCATTGTACAAACTATATTACAATCTGACCCGTATGCTTACAGAAGCTAAAAACACATACCAAATAGGAGTACATTTAGAGGCGGTGAAGTTGTTGGCGCTATTGTCGAGGAGGCAACACTTTAGTGATTTTGATTTCTTCTTTTTTATTTGAATAATTAAGAGATTTTAATGTTATAGATATGATTCTTTTTGTTATGTTTATTTTTTATTATTTTTTTCTTTATTTTTTTTAATTTCAGTTTATGACTCGGAGCATAAGAAACTTGGTAGATCCAATTTCTGACCCTAAAGCATTGATTAGACAAATGAAAAAATAAATAGTCAATGCAAAACCCACCACCACTAGAAGAACGAGAAAAGCCGAAAGATGCAATAATAGATTCTGCTAACAACATCGAAGACGTTAGGATACCTCCACAGCTCCCCGCAAATGAACCAATGGTGAAAGCTCAAAGAACTCTGAGGGAGTACTCTATGCCTAACATAGATCTGACACGAGGGAGTATTGCTAGACCCACTATAGCCACACACACTTTTGAGATTAAACTAGCAATGATCCAAATAATATAAAATAATTTACCGTTTAAAGGTACCATGGCTAAAGATCCAAATTTACAATTAAAGTAATTTTTATAATGATGCGATACATCATGGTATGCCTGAGTGGATATAATTACAGACATTTTATAATGGGTTGGATGCATCTACTAGATTAGTAGATGGTATAGCAGGAGGAACCCTAATGAACAAAACCTATAACGATGCTTATGGATTGATCAAAAATATGATAATGAACTCTTTCCAATGGCTTACTGAGAGGTACACATATGGGCAGAAACCTGATTCGGTTATAATGATCCAGTAAGACGATAAATACCAATAGTTATTGGAGAGATTAAACTCAATTGAATTTGCCGCAAAGACACCATCATCACAAGGGAAAGTTAAGTCTCTCTACCACTATCTTACCAACACTGAGGATGTTAACTATGTTGGAAATAGAGGTGGGAATCCCTACTCAAACACTTATAATCCAAGATGGAAGGACCACCCTAATTTTACATAGGGAGGAACTTAAGGAAGAAGCACTAACAATTGATCAAGAAATCCAAGTTATCAACCTCCATTCTTACAGAGGCAGCTGGAAAAAACAGTTCAGAGTGACCATATTGTATGTGGTCAAATGATAGACAGATTGATCTGTCGATTCTATACCTAGCAAGTTGAATTAGTTTTCACACTTGAAGAGCTTGAAATTAATGTATGAACTTTATTTTAGCCAAGAAGAAATGAATAGTGAAAAATCAAAAAGTAAAATGAGTAGAAACAAAATAAGAAATCATGAGTAAGAAAACATATGAAGAGTGACAAAATCATAAAGTCACCAAATAGAAGAAAAAAAAAATCTTACTCAAGAAACAAAAACACTAATAGGCTAGCTAAAGGGATTGTTTTATATTGAGATTTCCTAAATTAGAGAAAAAAGGAAGGTGAGAGAAGGAGAAATAATGGGGTGAGATTGAATGGGAGATTAAGGGGAAAATAGGGAACAGTACAATATACCAAACTATTTTTGTGTTTGTAACCTTTTGTGCTTAACTGTTCTTTGAATTTCATACCTATCCTAATCCTCAACATGTTACAAGCCGAAAAATCTTATCTGACTTAAACAACTCTATGCATGAATAGATGTGAAAATTGCATGATCTCAATATGGCTATCTATATTATGCTAAGAATATCAAAGTACTTGCATTAGGCACTGATGGATTTATATTTATAAGACTATGATATTTGTATTTCTTGTAAATCTGCTTTGGTTAAAATGATCTAGTAAGATGACAAATACCAACAGTTGTTGGAGAGATTAAACAGAATTAAATCTTCCGCAAGGGCACCATCTTCACAAGGGGAAGAAAAGCCTCTCTACCACTATCTTACCAAAACTGAGGATGTTAACTATGTTGGAAATAGAGGTGGGAATCCCTATTCAAACACTTACAATCTGAGATGGAATGACCATCCTAATTTTATATGAGGAGGAACTCAAGGAAGAAACGATAATAATCAATTGAAAAACCCAAGTTATCAACCTCCATACTGTATGTGGTCAAAGGTTAGACAGGATTGATCTACCAGTTTTATACCTAGCAGATTGAATTAGTTTTTACACTTGAAGAGCTTGAAATTAAATATTTTCTCTATGTTTTCATAAGATTTAACTTAGATTTTTATTTTGAATAAATTGTGTAACCTAAGTGCATAAAAGTTATTTTATTATTTTTAAGGCTAATTAAGGCCTAGAGGTTAGCTAACATCTTTAGTGAGTGTGTTGTAGACCATGAGAAGTTGCACAAATATGAAATTGATCACTTCGTTACAACATAGGAATTTCTACTTCGCAACAAAGGGAGCAAAATTCAAGATTTCAGAGACTGACTTCTTTGTCACAACATACATGGGCTATGTCTCGACAATGCCTAACGATGACACTACATATGAGGACTAATGGCTTCATCACGATGCAGGTCTTGGTGTGTCGCGACATCGACCCCTAGACGCAGAAATTGCATCGAGTGAATGATGTTTCGATCTTTACAATGCCAATTAAACATGAAGGATGGCAACTGACCTAGGGTTGATGAAAACAGCTGACCAAGGCTATAAATAGGGCCTTTAGCACTAGGTTTAAACACACCATTTCTTAGTTTTTAGTTTTTACTTTGTATTTTCATTTTAGAAATGAGATTGTAAAACTCGCATAAACGTTAAAGGAATTTTTCTCGACAGATTGTCAATACAATTGAAGTTTCTTTTTCATTTGATTTATTCAATTATATGTTTTCATATATTATTGTCTTGATTATGATTAAGAAAACTATGAGGAACTAATTCCATTTTGGGGAATTAGGGAGTGTATGTATGAATATTTAATTGTTGTTTAAGAGGGATTTTTCATTCGGATCAATTGTTTGAGAAAGGAAGAACATTAAACAAACATTAGGCCTGACAACCCTAGAATGTAATTTAAATGGGAATGAACCCAAAATTGGTATTGTCTATCCGTGAAATCCTTTTCCCCAAATCGGTTTAGACTGCGACATCTAGCGATAAGTAGTCTTTATCAACTTTCTATGCTGATGGAAAATCGAAAGATCCAACTAGGGTAGTGACTAGTTGATTGAAGGAAAATCCCTAAAACACAACAATTGAAGAGCTCATACTGAAGCGACCTAATATCCCCAAAGCCGTTTATCGAACTTCTACATCTCAACTTTTACTTCCTTTATTTCTTTTTATGCTTTCCATAACCAACTCTTTATTTTATTTTCGTACTATAATCCCTAAAGTGATTACTAATTAATTATATTCTTTGTAGGGATCTAATTTACTATTGTCTTACGCCTCCTTTAGGTACGATCCTCGAAATACTATCAAGTGTTTTGTTGTAACACATTATATTTACAACCTGACCTGTATACTTGTGTAAGCTGAAAACCTATACCGAATGGGAGTACGTTCGGAGGCGGTCAAGTTGTTGGCACCGTTGTTGGGGAGTCAATGATTTAGTGAATTTTATTCTTTCGTTACTATTAGAAAAATTTTAGGTTATAGATATGATTTATTTATTTTTCATATTTTTTCTATTATTTGTTTTATGACTCAGAGCCAAGGAAACTTGGTAGATCTGATCCCTAACCCTAAAGCATTGATTGATCTAAATCACAGAACCCAATAGTTGATGCAAAACTCGCAACCACTTGAAGAAAGAGAAGAATTAGAAAATCTAGTCGAAGATCCAACTAAAAACATAGAAAACGTTCATATACCTCTACAACTACCCGTAAACGAACCAATGGCGGGAGCACCAAAAACATTGAGGGAGTACTCTATACCAACCCTAGATCTAACCCAACGGAGTATTGCTAGACCTACTATCACAGCTAATAATTTTGAAATAAAGCCAACCATGATTCAAATGATACAGAATAATTTATAATCCAGAGGGACCATGGCTGAAGATCCCAATTTACATTTAAAGTGGTTTTTACAATTATGCAATACTTTCTGTTATAATGGCATTACTGATGATATCATTTGTCTTAGATTATTTCCCTTCTCTTTGACTGATAATGCCTTTTCTTAGCTAGATGCGCAGGCACCAGGTTCTATTACCACATGGGATGAACTAACAGAGAAATTCTTACAGAAGTTTTTCCATATGGGGAAAGCAATCCAACTTCGGAAAGAACTTCAACATTCCAAAAATTCGAGGGCGAAGGGCTTCATGAAACATGGGAGCGGTTTAAAACCCTAGTATAAAAATGCCTAAATCATGGTATGCTAGAATGGATGCAACTACAGACATTCTATAATGGGTTTGATGCATCTGCCAAATTTGGATTAGATGGTGCAGTAAAAAGAGCCTTAATGAATAAAACCTATAACGATGCTTATGGGTGAACTAAAAATATGGAAATGAACTCTTACCAGTGGCCTATTGAGAGGTTCACTTACTGGCAAAACATCGCTTCTGTAAAAAAGATCCAAGAAGATGATAAATATCAACAGCTGTTGGAGAGACTGAACTAAATCGAGTCTGCCACAGGGGCACCATCGTCACAAGGATAAGATAAGTCTCTATACCACGATCTTACAAACACTAAGCTAACTAGGTTGGTAATCGAAGTGGAAATCCCTACTCCAACACATATAATCCTAGATGGAAAGACCATCCTAACTTTAGATCGGGAGGAAGTCAAGAAGGGAGCGCTAAAAACAACACACAGGCAAGAAACCCAAGTTACCAACCCTTATTATTGCAGAGGTAACAGGAAAGAATAGTTCATAATGACCATACTGTATGGGTTAAAAGGTTGGACAAGACTGAAGGGGAGATGCACTCCATGAAGGCGGATGTGAAAGAAGTGTAGTCTGATTGCACTAGTATCGCCAAAACAGTAGCAAAACTAGAGGAGAGGATGGACCAATTAATGAGTATGGTAGGCGATCTCACAAGGTAGATTGATCTAAATAAAAGTGAGTTAACAATGAGAATCAATAGTGATGTAAAAACCTTCAAATGTGGGGATAAAACTGATGGAACAGAAAAACACAATGAGCACTATCACTTGTTTAACTTGGATGGAAGTGAAGGACCAAGTAAGATCCCTTTTATGAACAAAGAACGAATCAAGAGGTTTAAAGAAAGGGATCGACTAAAGAAAATGGAGAAAATTGATGGGAAATGGACAAAAGCTAAAAAAAGTTGGACCAAATCAACAAGGGTAAGCATGTTGGATGAGTCCGGTAATAAGACTTGAAAGTAAACAGGTGGAACTAACTTCTGTATATTATTGTATATATTTCTAACAAGTTTTTATTTCAATAATTAACACGAAACAGGGGTATATTGCGACACACTACTCTTCGTGTCACAACATAGGTGACAGAATGAGGAAAATATTATATTAGCGTCGATGTCACGATGAAAATGCCCCATGTCGCGACGATGATTACAGACTGGATAAAAAATTGAAACTAAGGACGATGTCGCGATGAAGCCTCTAGCGTGTCGCAACAACGAAAGAATGATGTGTTTGTCGCGACATAGCTACCCTATGTCACAACATCGACTGTAATTTTTGCAGGATTGACCCGACCTGACTGCGTAACCTGACAGCTAAAATACCTATTTTCCAAATTTTAACACTTCCAAACCATAGTTTCCATCCCTTATAACATTAAAACACTATTCTAACTCTCATATTGCACTTTAACTCTCTAATAACCTTTAAAACCCTAAAAATCCTTTCTTTGCCTATTTCTCTTTTTCACTTTGCAGGTTTTATAAATTTCATGAGCAAGGACGAGTACCAAGCAAAAGAAGAGCCAAATCAAACTAGGTTTAAAGTTCCTAACTTAATACTCTTTCCTTGCTAGGTTTAAAATGCCTCCTAGAAAGGTTAGAAGAACCATTGAAACCGAACCATCGATGGGTACAAACTCTTCAAGTTTTGTGAATGCAAATGTAGAAAAATATTTTAATGAGCTTCAAGGCAAAACATTTATTCAAGAAAGGGGTTTTGATCCTTTGATGGTTTTGTGTAAAGAAATTTGGTCTCTACTTAGGTACCATAGGTGAGAATAATTTTGGATAATCCCCATAGAACTTGCAGTTATCCTAGTAGTCCAAGAATTTGTTGCTACCCTAAAAGACTATATATGTAGGACTAATGATGAAACTACATGGGAAACTTTAGTGATTAGAGGATTTAGTGTTAAGCTAACCTTTAAACTGATATGCAAATTCTTTGATGTTCCATATTATGAATAGGATTTCCTAGCCCAAATTGATCTAGAATCTTTTCAGGATATATACATGAATGAGGTAATTACTTACTTAACTGAGGGAAGGGGAGAATGAAAATTTAGACCAGACACTAGTATCCCTACTTCTTTTAACCAAGCCATTATGTTTCGAAAAGCCAATATGTGGATTCAATTTGTGTGTACCCGTATGATACCTGCTTTAAATGTTTCTAACGTTAATGCTTTCAAGCAGTGTTATTATTTACAATTTTGCAGAAAAAGCACGTTTGTACAAGGAAGTGGATCCATCAAAACATGATTCGATGTGTACGAAGCCAAAAAGTGGGAATTTTCTTTCCTCACTTTATCACGACTTTGTGTAAAAGGGCAGGAGTGCCCATGACATCTACTGAGCAAACATTGAAGCCATCAAAGAGTGTCATTGGTGATACACTCTTCCAACAATATGTGAAGCTTTGTGCTAAACAAATAAAAGAAGGGAAGAGGAGATCACGAGATTCGGTGGCTACACCAATTTCATCGCAAAGGTTCACACTAGCCCAACAAGAAGTTGGTGAAGGAAGTCATCCAAAGTTGTAATAGCTCGTTTTTCAGTGGTGTCGAAAACAGTGATTTCGGGACCCAAACCTGATGAGAAAATTTTTTATAATGAGAGTTTAAATTAAATAAGTCAATAATAATTTTATATGGAATTTTGAATTGAAGAATTTTAATTATTGAATTAAAAGTCAGTATAAGTGGTTCGGTTCAAAAGTCAAGTGATTTTAGAAAATGAGGTATCGAGAACTCGTTTTTGAAATTAAGGGCCGTAAAATATTTACAGAGTCTTATTATATGTGAATTGAAGGTTGGTAGGGTAATTTTGATGATTAATTGCTTAATTAAGGAAATTGTAAAAGAGGTAAAAGATAATTGTTATACATTAAAAATAGTAAAAGGACAAAAATGGTAATTAAACCATGGTCAAAAAGTCCAAGCGGGTGACATGATTACCATCCACTAACTTTTGGGTTATTTATTCATTTAGTCCTAATTAGTTTAAGGTTAAATTGTAAATAAGTTGTTTAAGTAAAATTTAATACAATTAAAGGACCAATTATGAAATTGGACCCTCTTTAGATGACCTAATAATAGAAATGTTGTGAAATATTTTAGATTTTAGTAAATTGCAATTAAATCCAAATAAAATAAGGATTTATTAATTAGTTATTTTTAGTATAATCGAGAATGGTGGTTTCGAGACCACAAATTCGATATGTTAGACCAAAAATATTAATTATTTAATATTTATGAGGGTCATTAGTATTATATTAAATTTTGGTTACGAAATTTTGTTAATTTGATAGTTAATTAAGTAAAAAGGATTAAATCGTAAAAGGTGAAAAAGTTGAATTCTATTAATTGAAAGGTAAGTTAAGGTACTTGAATGGTAATTATAACATTGTATGTGTAAGTGGACAGTTTAGCCTTTGAAATGAGTTAAAATTGAAAGAATTAATAAGGGTAAAAATGTAATTACTTAATTAAACCTATTTTTAATTAAACAAAGGTTGAAGAATTCATTCTTTTTCTTTCTTCTTCTGCATCTTCCTTAGTCGAAAACTCTAAGAAAGGAAGGAGCATATTCGGCCAAGCTTGTCCCCTTGGTTGGTGAGTGAAATCTCACTCGTTTTTAGTAATTTTTATGTTTTTGAAATCGTTTTAGCTCGATTTAGCTAATCCAGTGATTAATTTGTAAAACTGTTAAATGTTGTAGGTTATGCCATTGATGATTTTTGTACATTAGTGAAATATTATTATGTATTATTAAGCTTGGTTGTTAAATAAGACTATTTTGTAAAGTAATTTTTAGTAATTTTTATGCTAAAGGAATAAAAAGTTAAAGTTCTAAAATTGCAAGGAATTGAGGTGAAATAAAAGCAAGTGTGGGCTGTAGTGGAGTTCTAAACCATTTGGTCGAACTTAGTTTTGTTAGAAAATGGTTAATTTTCAAATTTTGAGCTAAAGGACTAAATTGAATAAAAGTTAAAAGTTAAGGGCAATTTTTTAAAAATACCAAAAAGACTTATTTTCATAAAATGATTAAAAAATCATGTTGATTTAAATAATTGAATGAAATTATTATAATAGATCAAGATCGTACTACCGATCGCGGAAAAGGGAAATTATGGATTAGTTCTTAGAATTTACTTTAACTGCAATTTTGTCCGGTAAGTTCGTAACATTAAATTTTCATTTTAATAGTACATTATTGTATTCTTTATAATCATTGCAGAATAGATTATGGTATGTGAAATTGAGAAAGATGAAAAAGAAATGAATGAAAGAGATATCAAACTTTGAGCCGGTGATTTGAAACAGACGTGATAGTTAAGGTACCACATATGTTGCGAGTTCTCGACAGCTTGTGTAAGCAGGATCGTGAGTAGCATCTTGAGTCGAGAAATGAGAAATGAATCCAAGAATGGATTATAGGTCCTATGATGGTTGGGATTAATGCATAAGTGCATATTCTCGACAACTCGTGTGAGCAGCATTGTTAGGGAACAGTTCCACGCACAGATACTCTATCGATGGTTGGGTACCGCAAATGTTACGAGTCCTCAATAACTCGTGTGAGCAGCATTGTATACTAGTAACAGAGTTGATATAGACACGAGAATGAAATTTTGGATTATAGCATACTATATCGATGGTTAGGGTATCGCATATGTTGTGAGTCCTCGACAGATCATGTGAGCAGCATCGTATACTGGTACAGAGTTGATACAGACATGAGGATGAAATTCTGGATTATAGCTTGTGGAAGCAAGGCCCTATTCTGGTTCAAACGAGTCAAAGACTATTCAAAACATAATGTTTGGTAATTTATTAAACTCTACGAACTTAGTAAGCTATGTGAGCTTACCTATGAAATTTTTGTTGTTTTCTAGATTCTATTTTGCTGCTAGAAGATCGAATCACCTCAAGAATTTACACTATCTCGGGAGCTTGCTCGGTTGTATTTACATCACTTGGTTATATGACGTGTACTAGGATGATGTTAACATTGAAATGCTTGATTTTAGGTTGATTGGCACATTGTTAAATTTACCTGAATGTTGAATATAAGTTTGTATGCTTGCTTAGTGTTTTAAATAGGCTAATATGCATTGAAATGTAATGTCATGGGTGCTCATGAATAATTGTATCTGGTGGTTATTTGTTGAAACAAGTGTTATCATGTATAGGTTATGCAAGCTTTGATTCTTGACTAATTGCCTTGTGGTGAAGAATGCTTGTAAACTTGGAAACTTATGTGTGCAGTAGAATTCTGCACACTTGTTTCGGTAGAACTTTTGCATGTATCGGTATATGTATAGGGAGTTTGAACTTTGGTTACTGACCTACATTGTTTTGGTATAAGTTTATGAGATATCGATAGTTCTGTACATGGTAGTATCGGTAGTCTGAGCACTTGTACCAGTAGAAGCTACAAGGTAAAACTTCTTAGCTCTCTAGAGTTTGTTGTATCGATAGAAGTAATAATTGTATCGGTAATAGTCATATTTATATCAGGAGAACCTTCCCAACTACCGATAGGAAGCTGTAGCTATTTTAAAGTTGTTTACTAACTTGACTTTTACCGATACATGTCCAACAGGTACCGGTAGAAATCTCCTAGAATTGTGAAATAACATTTTTACCCTAAATAGATTGTATTGTTATATAATTTTATAATTATTTTTGTGCATTATATATTGATTTATTTAATTATATTAAAATGAAGTGATATTGGAAATTATTCAATGCTAAATAATTGAAAAGACCCTAAAACCCTAACCAACGACGATGTCGATTTTGGGTACTACGTAGTGATAGTAAGCATGGTTGATATAGATTGGATGATATTATGGTATTATGATTTTACATGGAATATAGATGTCATGATATGTTATATGAATATTGATTCCTGGTTGATTGAAATGTTGTAAATGAAGATGTAAGATTAAATGGAGTTAGTATTCTGAGTTGCAAGTTGGTAAATGTATAAATTGTGATTGATTTGTATGTAAGAAAATAAATAAAAAACCTCGTAAAGTTCTGTAAACCTTGAGACTTTACACCGGAGATGGTTATGATTTTTGGGTGTTACATTTAGTGGTATCAGAACTACGATTTAGTCGATTCTCGGACTAAATGTAGTGTGAATAAAGTTTAAAAAGTACATAACATATAAACCTGTGATAGTGTGATATTGATTGATCCGGTCTAACTTTTGTTTTATTATAGATTTTAAAGATGTTATTTGAATCTGATCGTGATGAAACTAATAATGTTAATAGTAAGATTCTGACTACTGAATTTGATGCAAGTCATAGTACACTGGTTTCATAAATGTTTGAAAATGAGAAGGTGAGTTAAAGATTATCAGTTTTACAAATGTCTAATAGTAAAGTCAAATATCTTTTGGATTTAATGAGATAGTGATTTACAAAAAATTATGTAAGTCAATTTAGTAGCTTCACAATTGCTAATTCTGAGTATAGGTAAATAAAGTGAGATCAAAAAAATAATGATGGATCTGAAGTTACAGCACTTGATATTATTTCTAGTATGTTTTATTCTTTCGATATTATTTATTATGAAAGCACAGATTGCGATGAGGTTACTTATTCTCATATTGCATTGTATTAATAATGAAAAGGGGTTTATTTCCTAACCAGTGAGATTAATGTTTGAATAATAATCCAATAGGCTAGAGCTGGTATGTCAAAACTATTTGCTGAAAGTTTATGACTGTGATTTTTCCTAATGATTTGATGTTATTATTAAATCATGAATTTGATATTGTTCCGAGAATAAATTGAATGAAGTTATATGATACTGTAGTGAATTATAGTCTGAAATGAATTGACTGAAAAGTCGGACCATGTATTGATTATGGGTGAGTCTGGTAAATCAGATAGTTTAAATCAAAGTTGTTCAGATGACTTTGTACATGAAATGACCTAAAATGATTGAAAAACATATATATATATAAAATTGACTACGCAAGTAAAAATTTTGGATTTGAGGATAACTATGTACTGTTCACCAATGGGTATTTTGATTTGTCTCCAAAAAATTTCTAGGATTTCTGCCTAAATCCAATAATGGAATAAATTCAAGATATAGAATAAAAATCTTATATCTCATACAGAAGACTTGTTCAATAAGTTAAAAGGACGTAATAGTGTATTTGAAAGTTAATAAAGATTCAGTTATTCAGTTCTAGTTAAATATATGAGATGCTGAAACTTTTTTTTGAACTTGAGATAATCATTAAGAATTCTGGTAATATTGTTTAGATTAACTAATGTCTCTGTTGATTTATGAATATAATGAATCAGATTGTTCAATATTATCTAGATATTTAGATACGATCGTAGTTATGATTATTGATGATATATTGATAGACTTCAAATAGAATCTGTGTATGTGTAATATGTGAGAAATGTATTATAGACTATGTGTGAGAAATAATTTACGTGAAAACTATCAACGGTGAGATTTGGTTTAGTGAGGCTGATTTTCTTGGTTATGTAAATTCGACAGAAGGATTTGAGTAGGTTCGGGTAAAAAGATTTTTCTATTGTTATATGAAAACTTCAGGAAACATCTCTGGAAATTTCTGGTTTGATCTATCTTGAATCTGGGAAAGAAATTGAACATTAAGTGTAGTCTAAATTATTACTGCTTCTTATGATTCCTGAGTAGGGAAAGTCAGGATAAAGTTTGAGTTATTTGAGATTATTATGAGATTTTTATTCTTTATATTTGGAATAGCTAGTAATGATTTTTGTTATAAGAAAAACATTATAATAAACAGGTACTACTGGATAAAAAAATTTCGAGGACGAAATTTCCTATGGCGGGAAGAGTTGTAACAATCATTTTTCAGTGGTGTCGAAAACAGTGATTTTGAGACCCCAAATCCAATGAGAAGTTTTTTATAATGTGTGTTTAAATTAAATAAGTCAATAATAATTTTATATGAAATTTTGAAATGAAGAATTTTAATTATTGAATTAAAAAGTTAGTATAAGTGGTTTGGTACAAAAGTCAAGTGGTTTTAGAAAATGATATATCGGGACCTCGTCTAAAAAATTAAGGGCAGTAAATATTTTTATTAAATATTTACAGAGTCTTATTATATGTGAATTGAAGTTTGGTTGGGTAATTTTGATGGTTAATTACTTAATTAAGGAAAAAGGAGTAAATTGTGAAAGATGTAAAAGTTAATTGCTATAGATTAAAAATAGTAAAGGGGCCAAAATGGTAATTAAATCATGGTCAAAAAGTCCAAGCGGTGGTGAAATGATTGCCATCCATTAACTTTTAAGTTATTTATTCATTTAGTCCTAATTAATTTAAGGTTAAATTGTAAATAAATTGTTTAAGTGAAATTTAATACAATTGAAGGACCAATTGTGAAATTGGACTATCTTTAAATGGCCTAATAATTGAAATGATGTGAAACATTTTAGATTTTAGTAAATTGCAATTAAATCCTAATAAAATAAGGATTTATTAATTAGTTATTTTTAGTATGTTCGGGAATGGTGGTTTTGAGGCCACAAATTTGATATGTTAGATCATAAATATTAAATAATTAATATTTACAAGGTCATTAGTATTATATTAAATTTTGGTTATGAATTTTTGTTGATTAGATAGTTAATTAAGTAAAAAAAATTAAATCGTAAAAGGTGCAAAAGTTTAATTATATTAATTGAAAGGTAAGTTAAGGTACTTGAATGGTAATTATACCATTGTAAGTGTAAGTGGACGGTTTAGCCTTTGAAATGGGTTGAAATTGAATGAATTAATAAGGGTAAAAATGTAATTACTTAATTAAACCTATTTTTAATTAAACAAAGGGTGAAGAATTCATTTTTTCTTTATTCTTCTTCATCTTCCTTTGCCAAAAACCCTAAGAAAGGAAGAAGCATATTTGGCCAAGCCTGTCCCCTTGGTTGGTGAGTGAAATCTTGCTCGTTTTTAGTACTTTTTATGTTTTTAAGTTCATTTTAGCTCGATTTAGCTAATCCAATGACTAATTTGTAAAACTTTTAAATGTTGTGGATTATGCCATTGACGATTTTTGTACATTCTTGGAATATTATTATGGATTATTAAGCTTGGTTGTTAAATAAGACTATTTTGTAAACTAATTTTTAGTAATTTTTATGCTAAAGGACTAAAATTATTAAAGTGTTAAAATTGTAAGGACTTGAGGTGAAATAAAAGCAAGTGTTGGTTGTAGTAGAGTTCTAAACCATTCGGCTGAACTTAGTTTTGTTTGAAAATGGTTAATTTTTAAAATTTTGAGCTAAAAGACTAAATTGAATTAAAGTGAAAAGTTAAGGGTAATTTTGTAAAAATACCAAAAAGGCTTATTTGCATAAAATGATTAAAAATTCATGTTGATTTAAATAATTGAATGAAATTATTGTAATAAATCAAGATCGAGCAATCGATCGTAAAAAATGGGAAATTACGGATTAGTCCCTAGAATTCACTTTAACTGCAATTTTGTCTGGTAAGTTCGTAACGTTAAATTTTCATTTTAATAGTAAATTATTGTATTCTTTATAATCGTTGCAAAATAGGTTATGGAATGTGAAATTGAGAAAGACGAAAAAGAAATAAATAAATGAGATACCAAGCTTTGAGCCGGTGATTTGAAACCGACGCAATGGCTAAGGTACAGCATATGTTGTGAGTTCTCGATAGTTCATGTGAGCAGCATCATGAGTCGAGAAATGAGAAATGAATCCAAGAATGGATTACAAGATGGCTAGGATTTATGCATAAGTGCATATTCTCGACAGCTCGTGTGAGTAGCATCGTTAGGGAACAGTTACATGCACAAATACCGTATCGATGGTTGGGGTATCACATATGTTGCGAGTCCTTGACAACTCGTGTGAGCAGCATTGTATACTTGTAACAGAGTTGATACAAACATGAGAATGAAATTCTGGATTATAGCATATCGTATCGATGGCTGGGGTATCGCATATGTTGCGAGTCCTTGACAGCTCGTGTGAGCAGCATTATATACTGGTACAAAGTTTATATAGACATGAGAGTGAAATTCTGGATTATAGGTTGTGGAAGCAAGGCCCTATCCTAGTTCGAATGAGTCAAAGACTGTTCAAAACATGATGTTTAGTAATTTATTAAACTCTATGAACTTACTAAGCTGTGTAAGCTTACCTATGAAATTATTATTGTTTTGTAGATTCTATTTTGCTACTAGAAGATCGGATCACCGCAAGAAGTCATACTATCGCTAGAGCTCGCTCGATAGTATTTACATCACTTGGTTATATGGCATGTACTAGGATGATGTTAACTTTGAAATGCTTGATTTTGGGTTGATTGGTTCATTGTCAAATTTAGTTGAATGTTGAACTTAAGTTTGTATTGTTGCTTAATGTTTTAAGTAGGCTAATATGCATTGAAATGTAATGTCATGTGTGCTCATGAATAATTGTATCTTGTGGTTATGTGTTGAAACAAGTGTTATCATGTATAGGTTATGCAAGCTTTGATTCTTGACTAATTGCCTTGTGGTGAAGAATGCATGCAAACTTGGAAACTTATGTATGTATTAGAATTCTTCACACTTGTTTCGGTAGAACTCTTGCATATATCAGTATATGTATAGGGAGTTTGAACTTTGGTTACTGACTTGCATTGTTTCGGTATAAGTTTCTAAGATATCGATAGTTTTGTACATGGTAGTATCGGTAGTCTGGACACTTGTACCGGTAAAAGCTACAGGGTAAAACTTCTTAGCTCTCTAGAGTTTGTTGTATCAGTAGAAGTAATAATTGTATCGGTAGTAGTCATACTTGTATCGGTAGAACCTTCCCAACTACCATTTGGAAGCTATAGCTATTTTAAATTTGTTTACTGACTTGACTTCTACCGATACATGTCCAACAGGTACTGGTAGAAGTCCCTTAGATTTGTGAAATGACATTTTTGCCCTAAATATATTGTATTATTATTTAAATTTATAATTATTTTTTTATTATATATTAATTTATTTAATTATATTAAAATGAAGTGATATTGGAAATTATTCAACGGTAAATGATCGGAAAGACGTCAAGTTTGGGTACTACATAGTGATAGTAAGAATGATTGATGTAGTTTGGATGATATTTTGGTATTATTGTTTTACATGAAATATAGATGTCATGATATGTGATATGAATATTGATTCCTGATTGATTGAAATATTGTAAATGAATGTGTAAGATTAAATATAGTTAGTATTCTGAGTTGCAAGTTGGTAAATGTATAAATTGTGATTGATTTGTATGTAAAAAAAAAAACCTTGTAAAGTTCTATAAACCCTAAGACCTTAGATCGGAGATGGTTAAGGTTTTTGGGTTTTACAAAAGCTGAATTGGATGATACAATGGATGCAAGAATCGGGACCATTATTTCTAGAGTTTGCTCGGCAAAATAATATTAGGGTCCCTAACTATAAACCAGACATGTTTAGGCATAAAAATGAAGAGCATGATGAGGAGGACACTGAAGAAGGGGAAGACAGTGAAGAGGAGGAAGAAGGGATAGGTAAGGATTGAGAGTTGCTAGATGTTTTTAAGACTTGTAATTTAGGATAATTTTGGTTTTTTCTTTTAAGACTTATTTAATTAATTAGGACTAGGAATAGAAGTTGATTTTATTTTTGCATGCCCATGCTTTAATCTTTATGTAGGAACCCCACATTATGGAGGCACAACATTTCAAGCTATTCACGGCAAAACGAGGAAGGACAACCACCATGAGACAAAGAGCTGTCACGATCAATCGGGTAACTTCTTTCCTTACTATTGAGAATAATGTGTTATCTAAAGTATGGAGGGTAACCTAGGGATTATTGCATGTAGTTTTATTTGTAGCTTTTTATGTTTTTCTTTGATGCGTGCTTGAGCTTGTAGAAATACAAGTTATTTTATAGGAGCATGTATAATAGGTTGATTGTATGTTTTTGATGAATTTAGCATGATGATGAGGAATTTTTAAAATTGTTAGCATGAAACCATTAAGTTGTATGGGTTACACTAAGTATAAATAGAAAGGTATTGTTGATACCAAATGATGTGAATGATATGAGGAAACAAGCATGCTAGTATATATGACAAATAGTAATTTTGGGATTATGTGACTAAATTGATATTTGTGCATATTGAGGTGTTTAAGGATGACCTAAGGCATTGTTTGGTTACATCTAGAGCTGCTAAACCTTATTCTGAATTTTCAATTAGTACCCATCTTTGAGCCTTATGACCCTTCTTAATGAATTGCACTACAAATCTCTAAAGCTTAAAAAGATAATTTGTGTGTACTCTTTTCTTTGGTCCTGTCTTTCACGATAATAGAAGTATGACCATATGTATTGAGGGTAAGTAGACACATTACGGTGGAGATTGTAAAAACCAAGAATGAAATAGGAAAATCAATATAGAATATGAAATTTAGTATAGCTAAAAAGAGAAAAACAATTAACATAAAAAAAGAAATGAGTAGAGACAAAAGAGAAAAAATTCATGAGTGAGAAAGTATATGTAAAGTGACAAAGTCATAAAAATACCAAAAAGAAGAAAAATTTTACTCAAGGAACAAAAGAATACTCATAGGCTAGCTAAAAGGATTGGACTATTTAGAGATTTCCTAAGTGGAGAAAAAAAGAAGGCGAGAGAAAGAGAAATAAGGAGGTGAGAAGGAATGGGACATTAAGGGGGAGAATAGGGAACAATACAATATGCCAAACTCTTTTCGTGTTTGTAACTCTTTGTGATTACTATTCTTTAAATTTCATACCTATCCTAAGCCTTAACACAATACAAGCTGAAAACCCCTATGTGACTTAAACAACTCTATGCATGAATGAATGTGGAATTGCATGATCTTATTATGGCTATCTATATTATACTAGGATAATTAAAGTATTTGTATTAGGCATTGATGGAGTTATCTCAATATGACTTTAATGTTTGTATTTCTTGTAACCTACTGGACATATATTTTTCTAAACAAGAATGATAAAGTTACTCACTCATCATTTTGGAATTATTGAGAAATACATAATGCCTAGAATAGATGTTACGAACCTAATCTTTATATAATATAAACTCAAGTTCATTTGTTTGCTTTTCTTGCTTTATTTACTTTTCTTATTTTGTTTGCTTGAGGACAAGCAATGACGTAAGGGGGGTTTGATTTGCTGGTTTTGTACCTAGCAAATTGAACTATTTTTCACACTTTAGGAGCTTTAAATTAAGCTTTTTCCTTCTATTTTCGTAAGATTTAATTTAGTTTTCTACCTTTGAATAAAATGTGTAAAAAGTGTGAAAAGGTTCGTCTTTAAGGTCGATTGAGGCCTAAAGGTTAGCTAACATATTTCGTGATTGTGCAAGAGACCCTTAAAAGTAGAACAAGTGTGAAGCTGATCACTATGTCTCGATATAGACTACTCTACGTCGCAACAAAGGGACCAAACTTGAAGAATCTGGGAACTGACTTCTTTGTTGCGACATACATCACCTATGTCACGACAATGCTTGGATGATGACATTAAAGGAGGGGATTGATCTCTTCGTCGCGACACAAGTCCTAATGTGTCGCGACATTGACCCTTGGACGTGGATTTTACACCGAGTAAAGGGCGTTTTAGTCTTTATAATGCCACTTAAACACGAGGAACAATAGCTGACATGGGGTTGAGGAAATGACCATCCAAGGCTATAAATAGGACCTCTAGCACTAGGGTTTTACACATCTTTTACTTAGTTTTCGTTTTTATTTTATTATTCCGTTTTAGAAATGAGATTGTAAACTTCGCATAAACAATTGTGGAATTATTTCCCGACAGATTGCTATACAATTAAAGTTTCTTTTCATTTCGTTTATTCAATTGTATGTTTATTTATATTATTGTTTTTATGATGTTTAAAGAAATCATTAGGAACTAATCCCATTGTGGTGGATTAGGGAGTGGAAGTATGGATATTTAATTGTTATATAAACATGGATTTTCAATCGGATCAGCTGTTTGGGAAAGGAAGAACATGAAACAAACATTAGGCCTGACAACCTTAGAAAGACATTTAGGTGAGAATGAACCCAAAATCTATATTGTCTATCCATGAAAACATTTTCCCCAAACCGGTTTAGGTTGTGACATCTAGCGATAAGTAATTTCTATTGACTATTTATGTTGGTGGAAGATCGGAAGATCCTACTAGGGTAGAGACTAGTTGTTTGAAGTAAATTCCCCAAAACAAATAATTGAAAAGTTCATATTGAAGCGACCTAATCTCCCCAAATCCGTTTATCGAAATCACTATCTCTTTCGTTTATTTGAATCTATTTATTTTTATGCTTTTCACAACAAACTCTTTTATTTTACTATCGTACTATAATCTTTAAAGATAGCACTAATTAATTCTTTTCTTTGCAGGGATATAAGTCACTATTGCTTAAAGCTTCCTTTGGGTATGATTCTCGAAATACTACCAAGTATTTCATTGTACAAACTATATTACAACTTGACCCATATACTTGTGGAAGCCGAAAACACATACCGAATGGGAGTACGTTTGGAGGTGGTCAAACACGCACATGATGAGGTCATTGGTAAAAGCAATTGGATGAATTACTTTCGTAAAGAGTATACAAAAAGGAGTTTTCAATTATGGTACTTCTTGTGGACTGACTCCATTATTAAGTAATTGCGAATTATCGGAGCGATATTTTTGGAAAAAATTGCAATTACTAGAGCCTAATTGTATATGTCAAATTGGTCCCTCTGCTAGCTCAACATAAGTTCGATAGGGCTGCATTGAAATAGAAGAAAAATCTACGAATTTGGAAATAATTTAATTGAATCAATTTATTCGATGTGGAATTAAATTAGGTAGTCATAGAATTGTTCAACTAGAGAATTTGATTAAAAATTTTCTTTAAAAATTAATTTGTAAAATATAAGTGATATTTGGAAAATTAATTTTGATCAAGTAAAACTAAATTAATCAAATTAATTAGAATTAATATGATATTTTTGGAAATTAATTTTCAAGTCAGACAATGGGCCTAATAGGTATTTGAACTTGAAAATTGGACCTTAAATAGTAAATTGAGCCCGAAAGCACAAAATCGATACCAAGACCAAAAAACTAGTTGAATCAAGCCCGGTATGTGAAATTGGGCCAATAGTCCAAACATTGGCTAGATCGAACCGGTTGGGTCGTCATTGACCTGGATCGAACGGGCAACAGTCGAACTGGTTTGGGGTGCCATAAGGGTGTCGCACCTGCATCATCGAACACGGTGGTGCCGACAGCTACGACGGTGACGTGTCAATGGCCGATGACAATTGGTCTTCGGTGGTAGAGTAGTGGAAGAGTTACACTCCTATTGGACTCTGGTAGAGAATTTGATTTCAGATTAACTATTTCAAAAGTTATATTATTTTAATAATTTAATGTTTATTTTGTAGATAAATATTTTATTATTCAATAAGATTTAATATTAAATTTAATTTAATATTTATCTTGATAAATATTATATTAATTTAATATTAAAGTAATTAAGTTTAATAATAGTTGAACTCTCTAAACTCTCCCTATATAAAGAGAGTCTTGAGTCATTATTTTTCATACATTTGAATTCAATACAAAGTTGTAGAGAGAAAATTCTCTAAAGAGATTATTCCAAAAAATCTCTAGAGATTTTTTTTCTGATTTACAACTTGACCCAAAAGGTTAGAGAAATTATGAAATTACTCCACTGGTAATTTTTGTGAATTTTTTTTTTATTCAAAGCGAGCCTACACTCTACAGACGTGAGCTTGAGGATAGCGGAGAAAACTACTCGATTGAAGCGCTCATCCTAGACGAATTGAAAAGGTAAAAATTTGATTAAATGTTTATTACTTTAGATATCACAACCATGAACTTATTTTGAAAATTTGTTAAAAACTATGATTTTTCTCTAAATTTATTTTTCATTGCGTTTTCCAAACCATATTTTCCTATAGTTTCTCTCACTGGATGAGTTCGCGTATAATAAAAACTTTCAGTCCAATATTCAGATGAAACCTTATGAGGCTCTCTATGGTCGTAAGTGTTGTGCTCCGTTGTGTTGGATTGAGTTGGGCGAGAGACGGATTTTGGGTCCTGAGTTGGTTTTTAAGACTTAGGGTAAGGTCAGATTGATTTGGGATCATCTTAAGGCGACTTCTGATAGACAAAAGTCTTATTCGGATCTGAAGAGAAGAGATATCGAGTATTCTATGGATGATCGAGTCTTTCTTAAGGTATCTTCGTGGTATAAGGTCCTTCAGTTTGGACATAAGGGCAAGTTGAGCCCTAGGTTCATTGGGCCTTACCAGATTCTAAAACACATAGGATCGATCGCTTATTTTTAGAGCAACCTCTAAAGTTAGATCGTATTCACAATGTGTTCCACGTCTCTATGTCGTGGCCGTATCGATCGGACCCATCTCACATTGTATCTATTAAGGAGATTCAGGTTAGATCGGATTTGACCTTCGAGGAGTAGTCGATTCAGATACTGGATCAAGATGTTAAGGTTTTGTGGAGGAAGTCCATTCCCTTGGTTAAGCATTTGTGGCGGAATCATGGCATTGAGGAAGCCACTTGAGAGCTTAAGGACTTGATTTGACATCAGTATCTGCATCTATTTGAATCAGGTAAATTTCGAGGTTGAATTTTTTTTTTAGAGAGAGAGTTATAACACCCCAAATTTTGAATATCTAATTTGTTAAATTTTATCATTAGAAAGTATCTATTTCAATGGATAAGGGCCTTAATTGTGTGTTTGAGGTCTTAGGTTCAAGTAATATTTTTTGGAAAAATTCAATTATTTTTGTTCCTAAGTCTATCTCTGTTCGTGGCGCTTAGATATTGTTTTCATTCAATCTATGACAAGAATGAGCATCTTGGTTCAGTATGGTGTTAGCTTACCCTTGGATCTCATGATTGAATTCCTTTGTGAGCAAAGTGTCAAAATTTTTTTTTTTTGTTGAGTCGTCATGTAATAGTTGTGGTCTAATCAAATTCTGTCTGTGGGGGAAAAACTGATAAGTTATTAGAATCAAATTAGTTGGTTGGATATTACCATTTGTTATTATTTTAATTATTATTCATTTTATTTTATTTGTTTGTTTTATATTTTCTTTTAATTTTCCAAAACAAGTCTGTTTTGGCACGTTCCCTTACCCTTATTTTTTTTTTCCAAGACTTGGTTCCACTTTTGCACGTTTGTTTTCCCTCATTTCCCATTTTTCACGTCGCCATTCTCATTTTTTCCTGCAATTGGAATCTGTTCTTTCTTTCTTGTTACGTTTCTCGTCAAATTTGTTTTTCTTTTCTTCCTTGTGGGGTTAGTTCACCTCACGACACTTTCGTTCTCCATTTTGTGATGGTGCTGTAATTCTTGGAGCATTTATTCTCGTCCTGTTGGCTGCCATTTTAAGGGTAAAGTGTATTCGTTCTTTATTCTATATGCTTATTGTTTTTGTTATTGGGCGTTAAGGTTTGTGAAAGCTTTGGGGTTCAGTTAAGTTTGTAGTTGGTGTGTTATGAATGATTTTGATACGTTTTTAGGAGAAGGACAAGAGGCATTGGGAGATCCTTTAGCCATTTAAGCGTCAATGAGTCTTCGTTTATGATAGCGCAAGTATTCTACATTGTTGGAAGCTAATTGTGGGCATTCTGTGGGAATATTCGATTTAATTTTCGTATAATCACTATTAATTACGCTTATTAGATGACTTTTTTTAGGTTCTGGAAATCTTGTGGTAGCATTTACATTAAAATCGAATCAAGTGTGTAATGAAAACTTGAAAGAAAAAAACAGCGAACGACGTGATGTCAAAAAGGTCATTATCGATGCCACACGAGCATGTGGGTTCAAAAATCTAAATTTTTTCCTAGGGTCGTAAACATCGTTTGGATTGAACATAGACCTTGAACTGTATTTATGGTAAGTCTAATTCGTATTTGTTATGAGAGCACATATGACATGTATATTCTATTATCTGTTAATTTTTGTATGTGCATTGAGGTGAGACTTGTATATATGGAGGAGGTGTGGGTAGATATACCTCTGCCGTATTTGGTGGCATAATCACACATATTTTTGTAAATGGCGATAAATCGCCTAATAATCAGGCAGTTAAGCTGCAAATATTATGAAAAATCTCATACTGACAATATACGGTGTGTCGAAACCATCCTTTTTTTGAAAGCGACTAGTCTCGAAAAATCATTAAAATCAATAAATAATGGGAGTCGCCACCAATCCTTTATTCGGTGTGATTGGATCACCACAAAACATTTTTCTTTTTAAAAAACTTTTTTAAGACACGTAGGTCTTCGAAATCCAGAAAAACAGGTTCGGGAGTCGGTTACGCATGAGGAAGGATTAGCACCCTCATACGCCCAAGATTGGTACCATACTGATTATTTTCGGATCTTGATGTGTAACATTTAAGAGCTCGAATAAAGTTTAAAATACGATCCCTGAATGCATGAGTTAAATTTAAAAGAAATTGGGTTTGTTTGGAAACCCCGCTATTTCAAAGTGATCGAGGAAGAAAAGTTACGTCCAGTGAGTAAGGACACAACATTTCAGGATCTAAAAATGACGAGCTTTCCTTCGTAAAAACTCTTTTTTTTTCAATTTTTGGGAAAAGGATATTCGATTATCTTGATTCAAAGAAAGGTTGCACCTAGTAAGTTAAGGCGCAATATTTCAGAATCGAAGATATGGAAACATTGCCTCAATTAAGGGTGTTCGATTATATCGATTTGAAAAAAAAAATGCACCTAGTGAGTTAAGGCACAAATTTTCGAAACTCGAAATAAAGGAATATTGCCTCGATTTTTTTTTTTAAATTTGAAAACAAGCATGCGAGTTAAATATGAATAAGTAGTTAACAGTGAATATTAGATGCAACGTGAAATAAATAGGAAGATAAATTATCCACGAAAAATCAAGATGCAAAATATGAGCGCAAGAAAAAAAAAGTTAATGAGAGAGAAGAATGATGTAATCGGAGTTCAAAACGAGACTTTCGGATGCGCGGGGGCAAAATGGTAATTTTGGAAGGTTCAGAGTAAAAAATGGGATTTTTGGAAGTTCGAGGGTAAAATGGTAATTTTTGAAAGGTTCGAGGTCGAAAATGAGATTTTTGGAAGTTCGTGGGTAAAATGGTAATTTTTAGAAGGTTCGGGGTCAAAATGGGATTTTTGAAAGTTCGGGGATAAAATGGTAATTTTTAGAAGGTTTAGGGTCAAAAATGGGATATCTGGAAGTTTGGGGTCAAAAATGGATTTTTGGAAGTTCGGGGGTAAAATGGTAATTTTTAGAAGTTTCGAGGTCAAAATTGGGATTTTTGGAAGTTCGGGGGTAAAAATGGTAATTTTTTAAAGGTTTGGGGTTAAAAATGGGATTTTTAGAAATTTAGGGGTAAAATGGTAATTTTTAGAAGGTTCGAGGTCAAAAATGGGATTTTTGGACAATTTAGGGACCTGCGGGATAATAAAACCAAAAAATTGATGACACGTGGCAGCCTCTCAAGCCTCCGAAAGTCTGAGGATTATTTTGAAAACCATGAAAAATGTATGGGGCAATTCTGTAATTAAAGCGAACCTGATTTAAGGATTAAATTAAAACAAATCATAAATAAAGGGGACCATTTGCAAAATGAGCCAAAATCATGACACGTGGCAGCCCCTGGTGCTTTTAAAAGGTCGAGGGACTAAATTAAAAAAACCATGAAAATTATAGGGCCGATTTAAAATTGATTAAAAGCACGAGGACCTGATTGAAAATTTGAAAAAAAAGCGGAATGACCAAATGCACAAATATTCCCTTTTTCGAAAACACGCGGATCCTTCAGGCGGGTCGGGTCGGATTCGGGCTATAGCTCAGAACGATGCCGTTTTAGCACTGAAATTTAGCCTTCAGAACGGCACAGTTCTGAGGGCCTATAAATAGCCTATTTCAGAGAAAAAAATCATTTCTTAACCCCTTCTAAAAAAAAAAACCAGAAAACTCTCCGAAAAGGCTCCCCCCTCCCCTTTTGGCCGGCCATGCTTTGGCCCCGGGCTTGTCGCCGTCCGTCGCGTGTAGGGCCACACGCGCCCTCGTCCCCGACTGCGCGTCATCGTGCTCATTCGCCGCGTCGGTCACGCGCAATGGTATGTCCATGTCGCCGATCCTCACGCGCCGGCCAACCACCGGCGAAGGTAAAAAAAAAAAATTATTTTTCGATTTTAAACCAGTTCTCCTTTTTATTAAAAAACTTTTTCCTTTTTTGAAAGCCATGTTATTATCTTTCATTCGTAGAGTTCCGATTTCATTCTCCTTCCTTTTTTTTTGCAGATCCAGGCGCAGCGAGGTGCGGGGTTTCGACGGAGGCTTCGACGCGAGTTCCGGCGGCGGCGACGCAGGTCAGGGAAGTACTTTTTGACCTTTCGTTGCTTTTTTTTATTAATTATTAATTATTTATTAGGGTCATTAATGCTATCATTAAAAAAATATTAGTGTCATTATTATTATTAATATTATTCTTATTAACTAATATTACTATTAATATTTATCTCTGCAATTAATATGTATTGAAAACGCGTATAGTAACAATAAATTATAGTAATAATATGAATGAACGGGTGTTAATGGATATATGCGAAATAACATAAACAGTTTAAATCTAAAGGGCCAATCATTGACGAATGAATGCTTATTAGTGGATGCGTACTTTGCTTGGTATGAAATGTTTGATATTCTGCCCTTTTATGCTGCGAGTGTTGATATCCTTCCTTAATATCTACTATTTCTGTTTGTATTGATTTTTCAGAGAAATCGAAACCCTTTAACAACTGAAATGAATTTGGCTTTTATAACCTATATAGTCATCATTCTTTTTTGTTTTACAGTATTTAATGCATGTCCACTCTTTCTTTTTGCAGGTTCGGCCATGGCAGTGGCGGTTGGAGCAGCCGGTGGTAGTGCAATTTGGAGCTGAAGATGGTGACAAGTTATTGATGACGTGGCGACCTCTGGTTGGCCGAAGGGGAGGCAGCAACACTTAGTGGAATTCGGGCCAAAAGTAGTTTGGGTTTTTGGTATTTTTAGGCAATTTGGGCTGCTTTGTAATTGGGCCGTTTTGGTTTAGTTTTTGGGTTATTTGAGTTTGGGCCCAATTGGGCTTAAGAATGTAATGGACTTTTGTAATTATTCTGGACTTTTTAATTTTTGTATTTTAACTTTATTTAAATTTATAGTAATTTTAAATTTGAAAATAAATTTAAACTTAAATTAAATTTAAATTCAAAATAAATTTAAATTTAAAATAAATTTAAATTTTTAAACAAATTTAATTTTTAAAATAAATTTAAAGGGAGTTCGAGCCCGGTCAAAATTTGGTCTTCAACAGCTGCCCCTCTTTGCTCATTTTTGTGTAACGGGAACAGAGCAAAGATCCAAAAGAAAGCCCAATTTTATCAAGTTCTATTTCTTAGCTGCTCTTTCTTCAACTGGTCTACCCTTTGCTTTACATTTGTCGCTTAATTCCACTGCATCAGCTTCTCTTTTACGACTCCATCTCGTCCTAAAGTGATTTTCAAAAAGACAAAATTTGCTACTGTGATTTTTCCTATTCCTTGGGATTCGTCACCGTAGTCTTTGAGTCTGGTTTCCTTGACTTAGCCTTCTTCTCAGTATCTCATCAGGAAAATGACCGCGTCGCTTGTTTCAATCCGCTCCTCTGTATCTCATCAAGAAGACGAATTTGGTTCACTTCTCAGTATCTCATCTGGAAGCTAACCATTTATTGCTTCCTCCTACTTCTCAGTGTCTCATCAGGAAGCTGGGTTTCGAAGGTTTCGCTCGTTTTGAGCCTCATTTGGGTCTTCTTTTCAGCGTCTCATCAAGAAGATGATCACATCGCTGTTTCAATTCGCTTCTCTGTATCTCATCAGGAAGACGGATTTGGTTCATTTCTCCGTATCTCATCAGGAAGCTAACCGTCTATTGCTTCGACCTGCTTCTCGGTATCTCATCAGGAAGCTGGGGTTCGAAGATTTTGTTCGCTTTGAGCGTAGGCCCTGATTTGGTCTTCTTCTCAGTATCTTACTAGGAAGATGACTGCGTCGTTTGTTTCAATCTGCTTCTCTGTATCTCATCAGGAAGACGAATTTGGTTCACTTCTCAGTATCTCATTTGGAAGCTAACCGTCTATTGCTTCGACCTGCTTCTCGGTATCTCATCAGGAAGCCGGGGTTTGAAGATTTTGCTCGCTTTGAGCGTAGGCCCTGATTTGGTCTTCTTCTCAACATCTCACTAGGAAGATGACCGCGTTGTTTGTGGGTATCGCAATCTACCCCATGATTGGGGTAAAGTTTTGGATTCCCGTATCTCTTTAAACTTTTCCTCAGTGGTCTTAATGATTCATCCCGTCATGTGGCGGGGATGTGTCTTGCGAAATATGCTTCCATGGGCCTCTATGAGAAAGTCATGATTAGAATGAAATAAATGCTCCTAACTTGCATGAATGTGCATGATGAATGTCAGATTTGTTTATTATTAATCCGGTCGGCATGGTTTGTCGCCTGTCCAAATTCTACTTTTGATGTGTTGTTTCGTCCTTTCTGGGTTGTTCTGGAAATGCTTGTTTTCAAGCTTGTCTTCCAGTTGATGATCTTGCTTCGGGCTTCTTGTAATTTTTGAAAACTCCAGAATAATGCTCGTAACTTTTTGTATGATTTATTAGTTCATTACCTGTTATTTAGATGCAAAATGCTTGGACAGAATTGCGCAAGAGACAGTCGTATTTTAAAAATTTACAAGAGACGAAATTAAGAAAAGGATCAAAGGAAACAATCATTAGTTTGAAAGTTGCCAAGTATACAAGGAAGAATAATTGGTTGCCCCAGCTATCGCTAAAATGAGCTACTCTGCCCCAACTCGCTTGAGAATCACTCCTAATCTCTGATGTGTTTCTAGAAGATCTAGAGTGCTTTGTTGATATTTCAAGTTGTAACCTTCCTCTTTCTCATCGACCCGCTCTTTGGACCTGAGCCGCCCTTTGTGGGTTTTCAACCCAAAGTTCCCTTGGTTCCAAGATGCCCTTTTGCGAGTTTTCATCCTGAACCTTTTTTTTTTACACCCTTTGCGGGTTTTCATCTTAACTCCCACTTTTTTTTAGGCGAAGTATTTTTTTACCGAGTCTGAATTGACGGGGTTGTACAGCCGTCCATCTCTGTTAAGATGAGAGCTCCTCCTGAGAAAGCCTTTTTTACCACATAAGGCCCTTCCCAATTGGGCATCCATTTCCCACGGAAATCCTTGTGTATGAGAAGTATCTTTTCCAAAACTAGATCTCCCTCATATAATTCCCTGGGACGAACCTTTTTGTCGTAAGCTGGCATCATTCTTTTCTGGTACATTTGGCCATGGCGAATGGCTTTTAATCTCTTTTCCTCGATTAAATTCAACTGGTCATATAGAGATTGGACCCATTCAGCCTCGTCAAGTTGAAGCTCTGTTAAGACTCGAAGGGAAGGTATTTCAACCTCAATAGGCAAGACTGCTTCCATACCGTATGCCAACGAGAAAGGCGTTGCCCCGGTAGAAGTTCTGACTGAAGTTCTGTAGGCCAATAGGGCAAATCGTAGTTTTTCGTGCCAGTCCTTGTAAGTCTCCGTCATTTTGGCCACAATCTTTTTGATATTCTTATTAGCTGCTTCCACAGCTCCATTTATTTTTGGGCGATAGGAAGAAGAATTATGATGCTTAATTTTGAACTATTCACAAACTTCTGCTATCGTGCTGTTGTTCAAATTGAGGGCATTGTCGGATATGATCCTTTCGGGCATCCCATATCGGTAAATGATTTCCTTTTTCAGGAACTTGCTAACCGCAGACTTGGTAACATTCGCATATGAGGTTGCCTCTACCCATTTAGTGAAGTAGTCAATCACCACAAAGATGAATCTATGGCCATTGGAAGCCTTTAGAGAAATTAGCCCGATGACGTCCATGCCCCACATAGAAAAAGGCCAGGGAGAGGTCATGACATGAAGATGTGATGGAGGTACGTGGATCTTGTCTCCATAGATCAGACATTTATGGCACTTCTTGGCATAATTGATGCAATCGCCCTATATACTAGACCAGTAATACCCAAATCTCATTATTTGTCGGCCCATCGTGAAACCGTTGGTGTGTGTCCCACAAACGCCTTCGTGAACTTCTTCTAAGATCTTCTTAGCTTCAATTGCGTTGACACACCTCAGCAACACTTGATCCTTTCTCCTTTTGTACAAGATTTCCCCGTCCAAGACATATTCACTGGCTAGTCTTCGTAGTGTCCTTTTTTCATTTTCTGAGGCTTGCTCAGGATACTTTTGATCTCTCACAAACAGAAGAACATTCTGGTACCACGGATGATCATCTTTTTCCTCTCCATCCTTTGTCTCAATATCGCAACAATGAGCAGGAGCTTCATAGATACTCATCTGAATGGGCTTTTACATTTTCCGTCCTACTCACCTTAATCATTGAGGCTAGAGTGGCAAGAGCGTCTGCCATCTGGTTCTCTTCCCGTGGGAGGTAATGGAATGTGACATTATCAAATTCGGTGATCAACTCGAGGACCAATTTGTGATAATCCATTAACTTGGAATCCCTTGTTTCCCATTCTCCTTTTAGTTGATATATTACCAGTGCAGAGTCTCCATAAATCTCTAAAATTTTGATTCTCCGTTCTATGGCCGCACGGATTCCCAATATACATGCTTCGTATTCAGCCATATTGTTTGTGCAATCAAAATCAAGCTTGTTGGTGAAAGGGTAATGATCTCCCTCTAGTGATACCAAGACTGCCCCGACCCCATTACCTGTGGCGTTTGAAGCTCCGTCGAAATTCATCCTCCAAAGTCGTTCTCTCGTGATTGCCCCTTCCGTAGCCGCAACATACATTAAATCCTCATTCGGGAAATCAAAGTCTATAGGCTCATAGTCTTCTAAAGCCCTACTTTCCAGAAGTCTGCTATCGCACTTCCTTTTATTGCTTTCTGATTGACATAGACTATGTCGAATTCAGAGAGCAAGATTTGCCATCGAGCTAATATCCCATTCAATGCTGCTGACTCCATCAAATACTTCAGAGGATCCAATTTCGAAATCAACCAAGTGGTGTGATATAGCACGTATTGTCTTAATCTACGTGTAGTCCAGACTAGTGCATAACATAATTTCTCAATAGGTGAATATCGTGTCTCGCAATCAGTGAATTTCTTGCTGAGATAATATATCGTCCTTTTTTTCTTTTCGGATTCATCATGTTGGCCTAGTACTAATCCCATGGAATTTTCAAAGACTGTTAAGTACATGATCAATGGTTTATTAGGAATTGGAGGTATCAAGATGGGAGCCTTGGATAAATAGTCTTTGACCTTATTAAAGGTTTCCTGACATTCATCATCCCATACGCCCGGGTTGCGCTTTCTAAGCAGGCGGAAGATAGGATCGCATTTCTCAGTCAACTGTGCGATGAACCGAGCAATGTAATTTAGTCTTCCTAAGAACCCTCGAACTTCTTTTTGCGTGCTGGGCGATGGTAATTCCTGTATGGCTTTGACTTTATCCGGGTCAATTTCAATTCTTCTTTTACTGACCACAAAACCTAACAATTTTCCTAATGTGGCCCTGAAAGTGCATTTTGCTGGATTCAACTTTAGTTGATATTTTCTTAGCCTTCCAAATAACTTTCTCAGGATTCTTACATGTTCCTCCTCCGTTTGAGACTTCGCAATCATGTCATCGACGTAAACCTCATTCTTTTTGTGCATCATGTCATGGAACAGGGTCACCATAGCCCTCTGATAAGTTACCCCTGCATTTTTTAGTCCGAAGGGCATCACTTTGTAACAAAATGTTCCCCATAGCGTGACAAAACTGGTTTTGGTCATATCCTCATGATCTATCCTTATCTGGTTATATCCAGAGAAGCCATCCATGAAGGAAAACAGGGAATGTCCTGCCGTGTTGTCGGCTGGAGTGTCTATGTGGGGCAAAGGAAAATTATCCTTTGGGCTAGCTTTATTTAAATCTCGATAGTCCACACACATACGCACCTTTCCATCTTTTTTGGGAACGGGGACTATATTAGCTACCCATTCAGAGTATTTAACCACCTGGAGGAAACTGACGTCAAATTGTTTCCTGACTTCTTCTTTTATTTTTAACAACACATCCGGTCTCATCCTTCGAAGTTTTTGCTGCACAGACCTGTTTTCTTCCTTTATAGGGAGTTTATGCACCACAATGTCAGTACTTAAGCCAGGCATATCTTGGTAAAACCATGCAAAAATATCTTGGAACTCTTGAAGCAGCTCGATCAGATTCCTCTTGGTTTTTACGGAGATACTTGTCTCGATTTTCACCTCTTTCTCTTCATCTTCGTGCCCCAAATTAATAACTTCCACTGGGTCAGAATGAGGCAGGATCTGTTTTTCTTCCCGTTTCATCATTCTTAACAGATCCAAAGGTAAATCACAATCTTGATTATCTTCAAGGTCCTGAAGTTCTTCCAAACACATATCTTGCTCGAAGTGGGGTTCTAAGTTAGCGTCAGGATTGCTCATATTATTGATATCTAAGGATCTGTCAAATAATGAAAGGAAGGTCCAAATAGCGAAATGAATTTGCGAAAGAATGACTATGTGGTATATGTATGTGTATGCATGTATTGAACCTTGTTTATTAGATATGTACGAATGGTTTATTAAGCTGAATTTAAGAAATGAAAGAGTAGTTATGGAAAGAGTATAAAATGGAAAGTGCACATCATTCAAAATAACTTAATAATGACCATGGGCCTCTTTTACAAAAAGATCCATATTGCTTTCGAGCCTAAAGCAATAGGTGTTTTCGAGCATTACTCTGAGGAAATCTTAAAAATTATAGGGAGTTCTTCCACGGTCCAATTATTCAAGGTGCTTCCTAGCGCACACGGGCCAATCCTCAATGGATCCCTTTCCTTTCCTTCATCTGATATAGCATTAATGCTTAGATCTTTTATAATGCCCTCTTTAATTCCAATTTTCACTCGTTTCTTTCCCTGCTGGTTGATCACCTCTCCTAAGACGAAAGTCTCGTAGATGTGCGGGAAAACCATGGGTTCCCACGAGATATCCCTTCCAACTAGTCTGGCCCTCCTTCTTTCTTGCCTCTTCTCCAACTCCTTTCTCTTTTGTTTTGCGTCTGGCTTGTACCCCAGGCCATAACGATCCCGTTTTTCTATTTGCATCGGCACATTAACTCTTCCTTGGAGGTATTTTCCCAGTCCTTTCCCAGGTCTCACTCCTTTTTTTACTGTCAATTTCAAACCCATCCTGGTGGTCGATGATATTATAGGCACAGGTATTTTCTTTCCTTCTGAAATGAAGGTTGCATTGACAAAATCTAGTGAGCGGAACGAGCATTCCACAGCCTCCTCGTCTATTCCCACATATGGTGAATCGCTTGTTATGGAAGCGATTATTTCCTCCTCAGCATTAATCGTGATCAGCAGCCCTTCATTTATTAGCTTCACTTTCTAGTGCAAAGAGGAAGGTACTGCCCCAGCTGAATGGATCCATGGTCTTCCCAGCAGACAGTTATAAGTGGGCCTAATATCCATTACTAGAAAATCTACTTCATACGTATTTGGCCCAATTTGAAGGGGTATTTCAATCTTCCCCGTTACCTTCCTTTCTGTCCCATCAAATGCTCTTACTACATTATTACACCCTTTCATGTGAGAGCTATCGATTGGCAATCTCTACAGTGTAGCTAGTGGTAGCACATTCAGGGCTGAACCATTGTCTATGAGTACTCCAGGTAGCGTATACCCTTTACAACCAGTAGTAATGTGTAGAGCCTTGTGGACTCTACTCCTCCTGTTGGTATTTCATCATCGCTAAAGGAAATGAAGTTATTTGCACTCACATTATTGACCAATCGATCTAGTTTACTGACGAAGATGTCATTTACTACATAGGTTTCGTTTAGCACCTTCATTAGTGCGCTTCGATGAGCTTCCGAGCTTAAGAGCAATGACAAGATTGATATACGAGTAGGCTGTTTGTGTAGTTGCTCTACTACACTATATTCACTATGTCTTAAGAACTTTAAAAACTCCTTTGCCTCATTCTCGGTTACAAGCTCGGTGATGGGTGCTTCCGACTTGTTAGTCATTCCTTTCTCAGACTCACACATTCTAGCTTTCCCTTTATTGACCTCTTTTCCTTCATTCACAAGGTCATAATTCTTATCGCTTTGGGTAACAAGGTTAACGTCCTTTCTGGGTTCCCCTTCCTTTGGCATGGTCACGTTGCAATTGTAACTCTATGGGACCCTCTTATTGTCTTTGTAAGGAAACGTCGCAGGCTTTTGTATGATAATGCTGGGAGTTGTTTGTTCTCTTATCGCGCCAATCATAATCACCTTGGGACGATTACTTCCGTAAGTCTTAGCTGTCCCGTCTTCAGAGGCGCAAACATCATTAGCTTCCACTCCTTATTTAAAGAATTCCAACTCTCGATTGTCCATCATAATTTGGACCACAGCTTTGAACTAGACGTAACTTTGAATTTCATGCCCTTTGACGGCGTGAAACTCGCAATAGCCATCATCCCCGATTATCACACTCTTTTTATCACTCAAGATTATCCCTTCTTTAATCAACTCCTGCCATACCCACCGAAGTGGAGACTGGATTTCTTCAATATTTCTCTTAATTTTTCAGGCTCCTTCTTCCATCAAGGCATTAACTCCTTGCTCTGGGTGATTAGGCAAAGGATTTCCAGCTATATTGGGTTTTGCTGGCTCTTCTAACTTTACGATCCCGTGCTCTATGAGTCCTTCGACTCGTCTTTTAAAGGCGGGGTAGTTTTCAATCGAGTGCCCTTCTGCCCCTGCATGGTATTCGTAGTGAGCTTTTGCATCGTACCAAGCCGGGAATGGGGGTTTGTACAGTCTTACATTTTGAGGAGCTACCTAATGCGCATCGTATAATATTTTGTAGAGTTCCCCATATGACATTGGAAGGGGGGTATATTGAATTTTTCCCCTATTCAGCCTAGTGCCTGCCTTCTGCCGCGGGGCATTTTGATAATTGCCTATTGGAGTCTTTGGCTGACTTGTCACGAAGGGTCTGGTGTAACCAGGTTTGTATATGCTTGCATTGTTGACCTCGTTATCCCCTCTTCTAGTGACAGGCCTTTTAGGGCTTTCTCCGGTCTCAATATTACCGGCTTTGATCGCATTTTCAATCATTTCCCTCGACATGACCATATTGGAGAAACTCTTGGTAGCGTTTCCTAGCAGATGATTTAGGTAAGGAGCCTTGAGTGTATTGACGAACAACATTGTTGTCTCCTTTTTTGTTAACGGTGGCTGTACTTGTGTTGCCACCTCGCGCCACCTCTGCGCATATGTTCTAAAGCTCTCATTTTACTTATTTTCCATGTTCTGCAGTGTAAGCCGGTCAGGGGCTATTTCTATTACATGGCCGTATTGTTTTAAAAAAGCTTGTGCCAAATCTTTCCACGAATGGGTTTTTGATCGGCTCAACTGATTGTACCATCTGATCGCTGACCCGACCAGGCTATCTTGAAAACAATGAATTAACAGTTGGTCATTATGTACATGCCCTGCCATCTTTCTACAGAACATGGTTAGGTGAGCTTCAGGGCAGCTCGTCCCGCTATATTTTTCAAAATTCGGAGCTTTGAATTTGGGAGGGAGCACTAGTTCCGGAACCAAACTTAGTTCTTTGGAATTTACCCCATAGGCAATTTCAACCCCTTGCATTGCGTCAATTTTCTCTTCCAAACGCTTGTATTTTTCTTCTATTTGTCTGGGAAGATCTTCTCTTATCATTTCGTCAAAGTCTGGAACATCCAGATTTGCGGCATTATCCTCTAGATTTTACCCTGATCCAGTTGGATAATTAGCCAGTCATGACGTACCTGTGGCTGGTTGTTGTGCCCTTACAGTAATGGTGGGTTCCCGTGCCGACAGTTCCTATGACGCTGGGTTATGGAGGGGAGTAAAGCCTGGTGGGACCATCGGGTCCTCTTCCTCCTCAATGGCTGGGCTTTTTTCTTTGTCAGCCATGCTTTGTTTTACTTGCGCTAATTTGTTAATCAGGCTCTTCTGTACTTCCATGAATTGATTCTTCATTTCTCGGCACACCATGCTCATCTGCTCTTGGATGCGCTCTTGCATCTGGTCTTGTAACTCCTTTTGAATTTGTTTAAGTCTCTGTTCCATGGCTTTAGTTTTCTTTCGAGTATTATAACGGTGTGAGTTTTCAATGGTTACTGATGTAGCTGATTGGTAAATTTTAATGAGCTAGGATTGTTATGCAGAAGTATGCCAAATTGTGACATAAATATGATGCATGTATGCAAGAGAAAGGTATTGACTTATAATTCACTTTCCATTTAGAGGACTTCTTTAGGATAACAAGTTCCTTAACATAAAGTAAATTACATAAATGGTTTCGCTTTGATGCTCAGAGTCTTGACTTTCTTAAGGAGTTTTGACAGCTTCTGTCCTCTTTTCGTCTTTGTCTCGTACTGTATGCTTAGCTCTTCTGCCAATGTCTGCACATGGTCAGCTACTTTGCAGATTTGATTTAAAGCTTCACCCATAACGTAATCCCTTTCTCTAACTTTCATTTGAGTTTGCTGAGGATGCCAATCATTTGTTTCCAACGTCCTTTCCAGAATCTCCGTTCGTATTTCACTATTCTGCAAAGAGGCCTCTAATTCTTCCACCCTCTCATTTATTCTCTCGATCTCAGCTCGGCTTGCCTTTAACTCCATTACTGAATTCCGGCTACGCTGCCTATACAAGGATTCCTCCAATTCTCCTACTCGAGCTTTTAATTCAGCTATTTCGGATTGGTTTTCCAGAAGGCTGCTCTTCATAGCATTTTCCTAGACTTGGGTGTTTTGGAATTTGTTTTTCCAGTGACTCGTTTTATTTTTCTCTTCGCGGACTTCCTGCTGTCATTGCTCTGACGTCTACCCAAACCGGTGGTTCTCATTGATAATCGAAGTTTTTTATAATCCTTCTTTAGGCTGCTCAGATCTTCCTCAGCCTTATTCTTCCCTTTCCTTAATTTTTCCGCCTCCAACTTCTGAACATCAACATCTAGTCTTAAGAGCACCTTCTCTTCCTCCAGTTTTTCTATCACTTTCTCCATCTCAGCATTTTTCTTTTCAAAATCCTGTTTAATTATCTCCAATTCAGTCGGAACTACCTGCAAGTGTTTTTCAATTGGGCGGACAATCTCTGGGTTCGGCACGGGAATGTTATCGTTGATCCTTCTATTTCTCCACCAATCATATTCTACAGTCATCATGGGATTGGTGCCGAATGCTTTCATTTTTCGAACCTGGTTTCATGCATTCGAAATTTCCCTAATCCTTTTCTTACTATTTTCTCCCCGGTACACGAATTCACATTGAGCTATCCCTTGCGTCGCAAGTATGAACTGTCTTGATCTGTATTGTCTTAAAACTAGCAAAGGTGCATATCCAGTTGCTCCCCATATTCCGGCTAATGGGACCCAGTCTAGATCTCCGCATCGATATAATATTTCATCAGGAATAAACCATGGTGCTCGCCTCTCTATGTCTTCGTCTTTGAGGCTTTGGAGTATGGCCATCCACTTTTCTTCTGAGAAGTTTTCTTGTCTCTGCGTGGCCACGAACTCTTTCAAAGGGGAGTAATCTTTAGATAAGTACTGATAAAAGACTTTTTCTGTTTTCCAAAAGTGACTATGAAACCATACCATCAGTAGCGGTGCGCAGGTGATAAATCGACCCTCGCCCTCCTTTCTGCATGCATTTAAGGATCTGAAAGTTTCAGCTAGAATAGCCGGGACAGGTGTCACTCTTTTACTTAATCTATCAAACAAATCTATCACCGCGTCTTCTATATGCCCCAAGGCCTTTGGAAAAATGACCAACCCATAGATACTTAGGGCTAAAATGTTGATCTTTTTCTTCGCGTCTGGATGAGCTAATATCAAATCTCGCAAGCTTTTCCACGTGATGCACTTGTTATCACCTTTGACCTTAACTCGAGTTGTAACCCACTGTTCGCTCATGCTCGTAATGTTTATTAATCTTTTAACCATGGTTGGGAGGTTTGGAGCTCTAGAGTAGGCCTTATCTACTGATATCCTCGGACAACGGAGCAGAGTGGTGTATTCTTCTATCGTCGGTGTCATGTCTATATTCCCGAAGGTGAAGCAATTGTAGGCCGAATTCCAATACTGTGTTAAGGCTCTAAAGAGGGATTTGTCCAACTTAATTTCGCACAAGTATGACAGATCTTCGTATTCTTGGAAAAAGGTTTGTTTCATGTTGTTTCCCAACTATGCCAGATCTCCTTCAATTCCAGCATATTGTTTTGAGTCGTGCTAATCCTGGTGTAATCCCAAAGCTCGAACTCATATCCTTCCACTAGACTGTCACCCTTTTGGCGTTGAGTCTCCTCCGACCATATGCGCACCACCATATTGTCCTCCACTTTATCAAAGTACTTGTTTTCCATGATTAATTCTCTTATCGGTAACTGAACTTTTGAGTCTATACCTTCTCTTTATATGATGATGAAATGCGATGCAAAAAGAGACAAAATAAACCAGTTAGTGAAATGTAACAATATCAATATACAAGTATAGCATAGAACTTAAGAGTCTAATTTGGAAGATTGCTAAATGGCTTAACACGACTCCTTCTAAAGCAAGTTTCTACATCTTACTACATGTGGTTTTAGGCTCTAAAGTAGAGGTACCCAAACCAACAGATTCCTCAATCCTCACCCATTACAGGATCATACGGATGAGTTTGGTTTAAGGGGACGTATTTTCCACATGTTTGCACGTAAGTGAAAACTTCACGAAAACAAGGGTACTTTGTAATCTCGAAAGCAATCCACTATCTTGCACGGAGGTGAAGACCTCACGAAGGAGTAGTTTCAAGCTTCCACTTATTAGGGTAATATCATATGCGGATGTATGCAAATATACACTAGCAATATCACATAATATAATGTTACAAAAGGTGTCGAGGATCGCATATTAAACAAAACTGAAGCTTTTAAAAGTTTTTGAAGAATACCCGAAGATAATCAATTTTGGCTTGACTCTCGTTTATTTAAAATTCCCCAGTGGAGTCGCCAGCTGTCGAAACCATCCTTTTTTTGAAAGTGACTAGTCTCGAAAAATCATTAAAATCGAAAAATAATGGGAGTCGCCACCAATCCTTTATTCGGTGTGATTGGATCACCACAAAACATTTTTCTTCTTAAAAAACATTTTTAAGACACGTAGGTCTTCGAAATCCAGAAAAATAGGTTCGGGAGTCGGTTACGCATGAGGAAGGATTAGCACCCTCATACGCTCAAGATTGGTACCGTACTGATTATTTTCGGATCTTGATTTGTAACATTTAAGAGCTCGAATAAAGTTTAAAATACGATCCCTGAATGCATGAGTTAAATTTAAAAAAAATTGGGTTTGTTTGGAAATCCCGCTATTTCAAAGTGATCGAGGAAGAAAAGTTACGTCCAGTGAGTTAGGACACAACATTCCAGGATATAAAAATGACGAGCTTTCCTTCGTAAAAACTCTTTTTTTTTCAATTTTTGGGAAAAGGATATTCGATTATCTTGATTCGAAGAAAGGTTGCACCTAGTAAGTTAAGGCGCAATATTTCAGAATCGAAGATATGGAAACATTGCCTCGATTAAGGGTGTTCGATTATTTCGATTTGAAAAAAAAATGCACCTAGTGAGTTAAGGCACAAATTTTTGAAACCCGAAATAAAGGAATATTGCCTCGATTTTTTTTAAAAAAAAAATTTGAAAACAAGCATGCGAGTTAAATATGAATAAGTAGTTAACAGTGAATATTAAACGCAACGTGAAATAAATAGGAAAATAAATTATCCATGAAAAATCAGGATGCAAAATATGAGAGCGAGAAAAAAAAGTTAATGAGAGAGAAGAATGATGTAATCGGAGTTCAAAACGAGACTTTCGGATGCACGGGGGCAAAATGATAATTTTGGAAGGTTCGGAGTTAAAAATTGGGATTTTTGGAAGTTCAAGGGTAAAATGGTAATTTTTTGAAGGTTAGGGGTCGAAAATGAGATTTTTGGAAGTTCAGGGGTAAAATGGTAATTTTTAGAAGGTTCGAGGTTAAAAATGGATTTTTGGAAGTTCGGGGGTAAAGTGGTAATTTTTAGAAGGTTCGGGGTTAAAATTTTGATTTTTGGAAGTTCGAGGGTAAAAATGGTAATTTTTAGAAGGTTCGGGGTCAAAAATTGGATTTTTGGAAGTTTAGGGGTAAAATGGTAATTTTTAGAAGGTTCGAGGCCAAAAATAGGATTTTTGGATGTTTTGGGGTAAAATGGTAATTTTTAGAAGGTTCGAGGTTAAAAATGGGATTTTTGGAAGTTTAGGGGTAAAAATGGTACTTTTTAAAAGGTTTGGAGTCAAAAATGGGATTTTGGAAATTCGAGGGTAAAATGGTAATTTTTGAAGGTTCGGGCTAAAAAATGGGATTTTTGGACAATTTAGGGACCTGCGGGATAATAAAACCAAAAATCGATGACACGTGACAGCCTCTCAGGCCTCCGAAAGTCAGAGGACTATTTTGAAAACCATGGAAAATGTATGGGGCAATTCTGTAATTAAAACGAACCTCATTTAACGATTAAATTAAAACAAATCAGAAATAAAGGGGACCATTTGCAAAATAAGCCAAAATCATGACACGTGGCAGCCCCTGGTGCTTTTAAAAGGTCGAGGGACTAAATTAAAAAACCATGAAAATTAAAGGCCGATTTAAAATTGATTAAAAGCACGAGGACCAGATTGAAATTTTGAAAAAAAGCGGAATGACCAAATGCACAAATATTCCCTTTTTCGAAAACACGCGGATCCTTCAGGCGGGTCGGGTCGGATTCGGGCTATAGCTCAGAACGATGCCGTTTTAGCACTGAAAATCAGCCTTCAGAACGGCACCGTTCTAAGGGCCTATAAATAGCCTATTTCAGAGAAAAAAATCATTTCTTAACCCCATCTAAAAAAAAAACCAGAAAACTCTCCGAAAAGGCTCCCTCCTCCCCTTTTGGTCGGTCATGCTCCGGCCCCGGGCTTGTCGCCGTCCGTCGCGCGTAAGGCCACACGCGCCTTCGTCCCCGGCCGCGCGTCATCGTGCTCGTTCGCCGCGCCGATCACGCGTAACGGTCTGTCCATGTCGCCGATCCTCACGCGTCGGCCAACCACCGGCGAAGGTAAAAAAAAAAAATTTCTTTTCGATTTTAAACCAGTTCTCCTTTTTATTAAAAAACGTTTTCCTTTTTTGAAAGCCATGTTATTATCTTTCATTCGTAGAGTTCCGATTTCATTCTCCTTCCTTTTTTTTTGCAGATCCAGGCGCAGCGAGGTGCGGGGTTTCGGCGGAAGGTTCGACGCGAGTTCTGGCGGCGGCGACGCGGGTCAGGGAAGTACTTTCTGACCTTTTGTTGCTTTTTTTTATTTATTAAGTATTTATTAGGGAAATATTTATTATTAATAAATATCTTGAAAACTGCTCTCTTGTCATTAATGCTATCATTAAAAAAATATTAGTGTCATTATTATTATTAATATTATTCTTATTAACTAATATTACTATTAATATTTATCTCTACAATTAATATGTATTGAAAACGCGTATAATAACAATAAATTATAATAATAATATGCATGAACGGGTGTTAATGGATATATGCGAAATAACATAAACAGTTTAAATCTAAAGGGCCAATCATTGACGAATGAATGCTTACTAGTGAATGCGTACTTTGCTTGGTATGAAATGTTTGGTATTCTGCCCTCTTATGCTGCGAGTGTTGATATCTTTCCTTAATATCTACTGTTTCTGTTTGTATTGATTTTTCAGAGAAATCGTAACCCCTTAACAACTGAAATGAATTTGGCTTTTATAGCCTATATAGTCATCATTCTTTTTTGTTTTACAGTATTTAATGCATGTCCACTCTTTCTTTTTGCAGGTTCGACCATGGCAGTGGCGGTTGGAGCAACCGGTGGCAGTGCAAGTTGGAGCCGAAGATGGTGACAAGCTGTTGATGACGTGGCGACCTCTGGTTGGCCGAAGGGGAGGCAGCAACACTTAGTGGAATTCGGGCCAAAAGTAGTTTGGGTTTTGGGTATTTTTAGGCAAATTGGGCTGTTTTGGTTTAGTTTTTGGTTTATTTGAGTTTGGGCCCAATTGGGCTTAAGAATATAATGGACTTTTGTAATTATTCTGGACTTTTTAATTTTTGTATTTTAACTTTATTTAAATTTATAGTAATTTTAAATTTGAAAATAAATTTAAACTTAAATTAAATTTAAATTCAAAATAAATTTAAATTTTTAAACAAATTTAATTTTTAAAATAAATTTAAAGGGAGTTCGAGCCCGATCAAAATTTGGGCTTCAACACGGTGTGTAGGGCTGGAGGAATATATTAATACCGTATATGGTGTGTTGGGATGGTCGGAGATGGTGTGTATAGAATGAGGGTAAGATCGTAAATTTGCATATGATATGATAAAATACGAAAGTTGTTTTTGATATATGTTTGGTTATTATCTGTTGATATTTTTTTATGTTGCACACTGAACTTGTAAGCTCACTCTCGATTTATCTATTTACTTTCAAGTAATCCTTAGACTTAAGACGGGTCGGTGTGATGGGAGCTCAATTATTAAGTTTAAAAAAACTGGTTTGTTTTGTTTCGATATTTTTGGACTGTTTTGGATTGTTTCAAAATTTGGATTTTTATTTTCGTATTTAATTCGTTTTAATGTTTTTGGATGGTTATAATCATATCTACAAAACATTGCGTTTTTCAACAGAAAAACATATTTTACAAAATTGAATTAGATTAAGAACTCCGCTGCGAATCTAAATGTTTAAATAGAATAAATAATCAACGGTTTTTCCAAAATTGATAAGAAAAGAATGTTCTTTAATGAAACAAATTTTTGCATAGTTAGACGACATCTTTCAAGTCAAACGAATTCTAGGTATTTAAATGTTTCATAGTAACATCTTTAGATCTGGCCATAATGTCTAGACTGAGTTTGAAGTGTTATATTTATTGTGGTGTATAGCAAGGTTGGATAGTATCCTTATCGTTAAATTGAAATTGCATTTTCATTCATAAGTATGTGCATGCAAAATTGTGAATTTTGAAATATTATACTGATGTGTTGATTTGAAATTTGATACCCTGAATTGCTATTTGATTTGATTATTCTAAGAATTATTATTTCATATGCTTTGTCTATTATTTTACATTGATTTTCATGTAATTGAACTCACATTGAGCTTTTTAAGCTCATCCCTTTAATTTTCATCTTTACAGATAATCCACAAGGTTAAGATGCAGACTCGTCATTTGAAAGGTCTCGACTCAGATTAATAATTTCATTAAAATTATTTTAGACTTAATATTATAATATTTGTCGTTTGGAACTGTATTGTTTTATTTAAACTATGGCATGAAACTTAAATTTTGGGTTTATTTGACATGCATGATATTTAATTTGGTTTTAGGATATTGAAACTTGGATTTGAATTAATTATGCATAAAATTTTGATTTTCCTTCATTAAAATTATTTTGAATATCACTTTTCCGTTACGATATCATGTAAATTTGATTTTGAAAAGTATATAAAATGGAAATAAATTTTTTCTAAGCAAACTTTAAAATCCATCGTTATTGGAAAATATTATCTTTTAGTGAAAAAAATATGATACGCTAAGTTTTTCTTCAAAAAAATTAAGCAAACGTTTTAAACAATCGTTTTCTAAACACTGATAGTTTTACTAGGCCATTTCAATGGCTATTGTAATCTTTCGAATTTGGTCGTAACATTTAAGTCGAGTTTGAGAGGTTTCACTATGAAAATTGTTGTGACTATTACATAATAATCCAAAAAGCATTCTCATGGTGAGTCAATCCAGTATATCTATCTTTAACATATTCCTAAGCATTGATTCGACATCCCTATATCCTTAACAACTCTTTTTCATCATTCAATGCATTTTAGTCTTAATGCACTATTGTTGTCCAAACTGACAATAGTATTTGACTAAAGATGTTTAAAAATAACCACACTATTCTTTGGATTTTATTATTAACAATTTATTTAGACATAGAAATATAGATTGAAAATAAGAATACACTGCCTTTTATTAATTAATAAACTTGATAAATACATATGTAAAATATAATCATCTCGTGATTTAAACCTACTCTAAAAGTATTATTATATGTTTTAGGCATAGTAGATTTGATATTATAGAACAAAGAATTGCATGGCATTGATTGTACCCACATCTTTATATCTAATAACAATTTTTTTAGCCATTCTACTTCTTTACTTGTTTCAGCTAAAACTATTAATTCAAATTCCATGGTTGATTGTGAGATGCGAGTTTATATCTTAGAAGCCCAACTGACAGCTCGTCCTCCAAGTGTAAATATCTAACTGATGGTTAAATTTCATCTTCATCAACAAAAGCTCTTTCGATAAAATTCCATCTAGAGATAAAATTTCTTTTAAAAAAATCAACACAAACCCCTTGAAATTTACTCTTTCCTCTGCCTCCACTAGTCACCCTGCACAATAACTTATATTTTAAAAACAAAAACATAAGTAATATTGTGTATAAATTTGTTATAAAAATTAATATAAATTTCTTATAAATACATTTATTTTAATATAATTTTTTCTTGACAAAGAAAAAAAGAAAAACACAATTGAGAGAATAAACTTACAAAACAATTTCCAATACTATTTAGTTAAATTTTTTTGCCGTAAAGTGTTGGCAATTGCCTCCAATTTTTCACATCAAAATTTCAAACGAGTTTGTAAATTTTAGTGTAACTCATAAAAGGAAGGAACAATATAAAGTAATTATTAGAAACCTACATATTTTATTTCAAAGTTTATGAAATTTACTATGGTTAATGTTTTCTGTTTTTACAGACTATTATTTTTAATTAAAAACTCTAATAATTAAATCTAGACTAAGAATATATATAGCTATTACTTGGCATAAGACAATCACCATTAATGTCGTTTTATTGAAAAATAAAATTACACCATGTTAAAGAATAGTTTGTTTTGTTGTTATGCATTTCGTTAAGAATTCGTAATGATAAATCATGTTGTTGTGATTAATAAATGAAAAAAAAATTAAATTATGTACTGATATTTTAAAGTTGTTACTAAAATTATAATATTTAAAAAAAATTGTTTTATTTATAAGTATAAAATTAAAAAATCACAACAACAAATATTTTCGTTGAAATTAATAAATTAAAAGTTAATTTCAATATGGGCATTTAAATATTATTGTAAATATACACAATGAAAATGTGGTTATTGAATTATATAAATGAGAAAATATCATTGTTACAACGTTGCCTACATAAGAGTACGGAGGCTTAATAAACAAAGCTAGACACGGAGGGTTTAAATTAACGTAGAGTCATCACTAATTGATTAGGGCTAGGTTGGTTAGTCAACTATCGTCTAAAAATTTAGAATTAATACTACGAAAAAATCCTAAAAGTTTAGACTCGATTTCATGACAGAATTTCAAGTTTGAGAGTACAGTTACGTGCGGGGAAAGTTATAGCACCCCCACAATGCCTATCCGGGGATAGTCTTACGGGATCTTGAGAGCTAGTTTTTTTATTGAGGCATATTAATGTCTTAATCTAGGCTAAAATCTTACAAAAATCCTAAATAGAAACTCTAAAAAATACCTCCGGTTTACTTTTAACTTAACTAAAACATGTTCACCAAATTTACATAATTTGAAACTTAAATTAGAGATTTTTACTTTTAACAAGGACCCTAAAGGACACCTAAATAATTCTAGTAAAATACCCTTAATTCCTAAAATTAACTCAATTTTAAATTTCTTAAAAAAAAACTAGAAATTGCTAATGAATAAAGAGAAATATTAAAATTCATCTACAACTTATTCAATCTTTTATCATTATATTTTTTTAAAGATTTAACTAATAACATTGAACCTATCAAGATCTTATGAAAGTATCCTATCACGGGCTTATGATTCACCTTAGTTTAAAATTCTTAATCTAAGGTTTAAATTCGTCAAAATCCTAAAATAATCTATCTTAGATGACTTTTATTAACTTTTTTAAAGAGTTTCTACAATTAAATACTTAGAAAGACTTACTCTTGATTTACAATTCACCTATAAAAATTCTTAGTTTTAATCTTGAATAAAGTGCTAAAGAATATTTACATATTAATTATCCTATACGATATTTAAAATTAGTTTAAAAACCTAATAAAAAATATCCTACATTTTATTTATAATTTTTCTAGAGTAAATGGTAGATAAGATATTAAAGACTAACCTAAATTCAAATGTAAAAATCTTATGGTTCATTAAAATATAGCACCTACTCAACTAATTTCATGTCAATATTTATAGGATGGAAAAATGACTTAAAATTCCCTCTTTTAAAACAAATAGTAATAAAATAAGAAAATTAATTAAATTGGCTAAAGCTGATGAAAAGCTAAAACTCTTTAAAAAAAATAATAATAATAATAAAACTTAAATAAATGAAAAAAAACTTTAACATGATGATCATAATAGTAATAATACACCTTATTCATAATACAATAAAAGCATCAAAGTGACATAAACAAACAAAATTAAAATGTATGTAAGGAGAATGTGTAAAAAAACATAAATATAAATAGACATGAAAATAAATAAAGATGAAATAAGAATAAATAAAAATTATACAAGTGTGAGTAAATATAAAAACATTAAAAAAAAATGCATAATTGACATCAAATATATAGAGTATAAATGTAAATGAAAGGGAAGATATAAGTGTAAATAACTTATTAAGAATAAAAACAAAATGACATAGCTTGATTTTGAGATTAAAAGATAAAAAAGTGGAAGATCGAGGACTAATATAGCAAAAAATGTGGTATTTTTCATAAATTTAAAAAGTAAGGGGTTGAGAATAAATTACTTATTTTGACACTTATAAATAAGGAAAATCTATTTTATTCTTTCATTTTTTTGTCTCATTTAAAAAAAACTCTTCTTCTTTCCCTTCCTCATTCCATGTTGACCATGGCTCCACTACTGGAGAACCCAACGGTTCTTCAACTCTGGTGGTGGAGCCGCCGCATACAGTGATCGTAATTTTTGTTTTTTGCAAAATAAATTTTTTTTTTTTTAAAACAAAATCATTATTTTTCTTAAAAATCAAAATTTTTATTTCGAAATGGTTAAGAAAAATCAAACTTTGTTTAAAATTTAACTTTTTTCTTTAAAATGACTAAAAAACAGATTTTTATTTTTAAAAACCTAAACTTTTTTTTAAGAAAAAATAATTACGTTTCTTAAAAATTAAAACTTTTAATTCTAAATAATTAAAAAATCAAAACTTTGTTTAAAATTTTAAAATTTTTCTTTAAAATGACTAAAAAACATATATTTATTTTTAAAATTCTAATTTTTAAAAAAAATAAAATCACTATTTTTTAAAAAAAATAAAATTTTTATTTTGAAATAGTTAAAAAAAATAAAAACTTTGTTTAAAAATTTAAATTTTTCCTTTAAAATGACTAAAAAACCGTATTTTTATTTTTAAAAATCTAAACTTTCTTTTTATTAAAAAAAAATCAGTATTTTTCTTAAAAATTAAAATTTTTATTCGAAATAATTTAAAAAAATCAAAACTTTGTTTAAAAATTTAAACTTTTTCTTTAAAATGACTAAAAAAAATAGATTTTTAGTTTTAAAAATCTAAACTTTCAATTTTTTTTTAAAAATAAAAATTTTCCCAATATCAAGCTATTTTTCTTTATAAATACCTTTATTTTAAAAAAGAGAAGGGAAAGAGAATAAGATTTTTGGGGCTCCTAGGGATAGAGGACTTACGGTCTGCTGTTGTCCCCTTCATCAGAACCCAAACCCGATCCTCCATAATATGTCCATGGCAAAAAAAAAAAAAGAGAAATAACATGTTTGTTGTTATTTTTTCTTACCCTTTTTTAAAAAAATAAAAATATGAAAAGCCCCATTTTTTTCTTTCATTTCATGCATATATAATGTTTTTTAATCTTGTTTATTTGTAATTTTTTTTATGTTTCCATAATATTTAATAATAGTAGTAATAATGATAAAAATAATTTGGGCCCTTGACAAACCTAAAAAGAAAAGAAAAAGAAATGAGAAAACAAAGACGACTATTTGACCAAAATCGGGTGGGCTTCGAACGAGCCCAAGAGAGAACGACCTGCAATCGGGCTCGAACAAAATTGGGTGTCTACAACTGCCCCTCTTTGTTCTGACTTGTGTAGCAAGGAACGTACAAAGACGTAGACACCTATTTATTATCAAATCCCACTCAACATCACAGTATAAGGAATAACAGATTTTGCAATCACCAAAACAAAAACAAATCAAAACATGTTGCGTCATTCAAAACTAGAAAAGTAAATACCAAACCATCAAAGCATGAAGAGTGAAACAAGATAAGTTCAGACCTTACAACAAAATCTTTGAAATGAGAATGCAGAAGAAATGTAAATAGATCACACACTTGGACATCTAAACACAATGAAAAGTAAATGAACTTTCACACTTGGGCCTCTAAAAGCGATGAAAAGTAAATGAAACTCTACACCTGGGCCTCTAAATACGATGAAAAGTAAATAGATCTCCACATTGGCCTTTAAATGCAATGAAAAGTAAATGGACCTCCATACTTGGGCCTCTAAATGTGATGAAAGGTAAATGGACCTCTACACTTGGGCCTCTAAATGTGATGAAAAGTAAATAGACCTCCACACCTGAGCCTCAAAATGCGATGAAAAGTAAATGAACCTCCACACCTGGGCCTTTAAATGTGATGAAAAGTAAATAAACCTCCACACCTATGCCACTAAATGCAATGAATGCTTTCCTTTCTTCCTTTCTTGAATTTTTCATAAAATGTCATTATTTTTAGAATCATGTATTTATGTTGAACAAGATGAAATCCTTATCCACACACAATAGATCATGAAAATCAAATTCCATGAGATATCACCTTAACAAATTTTAAAATAATTTTATGACCCGTAAATCAAATTCTCAACTAATAATCCACTTAACAAACTTTGTACTACGGATTTCACAAATCCACCCTTGAAACATAAATTTCTTGCATCGAGAGTCAAATCATTAATTCTAGTGAAACTGAATTTCCTTTTCCTGACTTTGGACTGTTCCAACTGTGAACCTTGTACAATGCTTTTTTGCAAAATTGCATCTTGTCGAAACCTTTTTTTTAAAACCGAAAATGGAGTCACCATCAATCTTTTTTATTTGGTTTGATTGGATTACCATAAAATATTTAAATTTATTTGAACAAATATTTTGGTCTTTGAAATCCAAAAAATAGGTTCGGGAGTCGATTACATGTGAGGAAGGATTAACACTCTCACACGCCCAAAATTGGTACTTAGTCAATTATTTAATGTCTTAATTGTTGAAAATTTGAAAACTCGAGTAAAAATGCGATCCATAAATACATGAACGAGATGTTTTAATGTCATTTAAAAATTAAATTTTGTGGAAGCAACTAATTTATTTTGAATTAATTGAGGAAAAATCATGTCCAGTAAGTTAGGACACAACATTTTCGAATCTTTGAAAATAAAAACACTTATCGATTTTAAATAAGATGTTCAGTTACTTAGATTCAAAGAAAAATCATGCTACGTTAGGGCACACTTTCCCGAGTTCCCTAAAATAAAAGAACATTGAACATTTGTCGATTTTAAATAGGATATTAAATTACTTAGGTTCAAAGAAAAATCATACCCAACACATTAAGACACAATTTTTCGAGTTCCCTAAAATAAAAGAACATTATCTCGATTTTAAATTTTGCACATGCATTATGTAAAAATATTAGGTAATTTATTTATTTGAACATTATGTATGAATGTATGGCGATGACAAAATATGCAGTAAATACATGAATGTGTAGAAAATACAACAATTGAGTAAATGAAAATAACAATATAAAGTCATCAATCCATGGCAAATATTAATAAGTGAAAAAAAACTGCAATTATGATTTGAAAAATAACAAACTAAGAAAAACAATTAATTAAAAAAGAATAAAATTGATATGGTTCAAGAAGCAAGAATGTAAATGTATGAACCAAGAATAATTAAAACAAGAAAATAAACACGAGATAAAAAGGATGCAATAGAAAAAGAAATAAAGAATGAGTAAATAAACAAAATTATAACTTAAAGAACTTGAAAGTGGACAAATGTGAACAACAAAACAATAAATAAATCATAAGGTAATACGCCAAAAGGACTAAAAATAATAAGAAAAAAAAATACAAAGTAAAAAGGTGATAATATAAAAATGACGAAAAAATAAATGATATATAGAATGAAATAAAATAGATAAAATGTCAAGATAAATAACAAATAATAAAATACCAAATAGACACAACACAAATAAAAGGGTGATAATGTAAATGATGGAAAATAAATAATAAATAAATATAAATAAAAAGGCAAAGCACTGAATTGGAATAGAAAGTAAATCTAGAATCTAAATTGCAAAACAAAAAGATAAGCAAGCATACAAGGATCAAATTACAATGATGTAAATAATACAGGGATCAAAGTAGCAATTAATCCAACTAGTGCAGGTGTCGTCCCCTAAGCAGGGTCAACAATTGGTCAAAGGACTAATCCACAAACGAATAGAAATTAAAGGGAACAATTAAAAATAAATAACTATAATAAAAAGGATGAAATTATAACAAGAGGAAAATGCAAAAGGACCAAATCCATAAATATCTCCCTTTTAGAAAACACGCAGATCCTGAGGGGCGTTCTAGTCGGATCCAGGCAAAGGGCAAAACGACATTCTTTTGAGGTTGTGGGAACAAGGCTAAAACGACGTCATTTGGCATCACTATATAAGTAAAAACAAAATTGTTTTGAAATTCATTTCCCCTTCTCAATTTAAAAAAAAAACTTCAAAACCCATTTTATATTTTCTCAAGGCTCCCAAATCCAACCAAGGGGCTATCGGTCATTCGTCGTGAGCCCGTCAATCACTGGCACCGGAGACCATCGCGTACGACGATTGGGAACCTCAAAAGTTGCATTTTTCTTTCTTTCTTTTTTAATTTGAATCTAGATATAGGGTTTAACCCCTTAGATTTAATTTTGAAACCCTAAAAAAAAGGATAAAGCCATTAGCTTTCTTAGTTTTTTAAAATAAATCTCTTTTTTTTTCTTACGACGAAGCCCCGAGTGAGCCAAAGATGCGTTCGTCCATTTTATATTCTTTCAAGGCTCCCAAATTCGACCAAGGGGCCGTCGATCATTCGTCGTGAGTCTGCCAATCACCGGCATCGGAGACCACCGCGTACAATGGTCGGGAACCTCAAAAGTTGCCTTTTTCTTTCTTTTTTTTTTTTTTTAAATTTGAGTCTAGATATAGGGTTTAACCCCTTAGATCTAGTTTTGAAACCCAAAAAAAAGGATAAAGCCTTCAGCTTTCTTAGTTTTTTAAAATAAATATTTTTTTCTTACGACGAAGCCCCGATTGAGCCAAAGACGCGTTCGTCCATTATCAGAGATGGTACCTCCCCTCCCACGGCAGCGAAGTCAAATTGTCAGAAGGTAAAGTCTTATCCTTCTCTCTCTTTTTTTTTTGGTTTTTTAAACTAAAAATAGAAATAAAAGTATATGTATATATTCGAAATTGAAAAGATGGAAACAATGGGTTTTCTTTAAAATTTTCTGCGATTTTTATTGCTCAATTTCCGTCCGAAAAATACAAGCTTGAGATGATGGCTTTTATAGCCATCTTACAATATTTTTCTTTTTCTTTCTCTGTTTTTCCTTGTCTTTTACTCTTTCTTCTCCTTCGTTTGTGCAGGTGGCGTGTCAATGACAAAGGCATGGTGAAGGATTTTCTATTTCATTAAAATGGTGGCAGAGGTAGACCTCGGGGTGTGGGTGCATTGATTCGCGTGCCAATTGTCGTGGCAAAGCTGGTGCGGTACCGAAAGGACTTGGGGAATTAGGATTACTAAAAAAATTTAGGGTTTGGGCTTGTTTTAGTCTTAGGCTTAGGTGAGTTTGGGTTTAGGTTTGCATTGGGTTTTAATTTTGTAAATGGATTTGGACATTTTAAATAAAATAGATTTTTAATATTTTATTATTTATTTTGTTGTTTTGGTTTTGGTTTTGGTTTATTTTGTACTATGCCGGTCAAAATTGGGCCTTTACATCTACCCCTTTTTGCTCATTGTCATGTAACAGGAATGGAGCAAAGACTAAAGGAGGACCAATTTTATCTGATCCTGTTGAACCTCGGCCTCTTCTTTACGTAACCCACTCTTTTGCTTTATTAACTACTCACTTCACTATATCTGGTTTTCTACAACTTTAGAAAGATAGGATTTAGCGTCGTGACTTCACTTTACCTCATGACAACTTTAAAGAGATAAAAATGACTTCAATTTAACCCACTGCAACTTTAGAGGTATAAGATTTGGTGCTGAATCTTCACTCCATTCCATTATAACTTCAGGGAGACTGAGATTCACTTCTGTGAAATGGTAGCTTCAATCTGCCCCTCTTGATTTAGGGGTAAAAGATAGATTAATGGTTTCAATTTACCCTCTGGTTAGGGTAAAAGATTGAATGACTTCAATTTGACCCACTGCAACTTTAAAGTATAAGATTTGGTGCTGACTCTTCACTCCATTCCATTATAACTTTAGGGAGACTGAGATTCACTTCTGTGAGATGGTAGCTTCAATCTGCCCCTCTTGATTTAAGGGTAAAAGATTGGTTAATGGTTTCAATTTGCCCTCTGGTTAGGGTAAAAGATTGAATGACTTCAATCTGCCCCATTGTCGGGGTAAGAGATTGGATGGTATCTTCAATCTACCTTCTGGTTAGGGTAAAAGATTGGACGGCTTCAATCTACCCCATGGTTGGGGTAAGAGATTGGATGGTGTCTTCAATCTGCCCCATGGTCGGGGTAAGAGATTGAATGGTGTCTTCAATCTGCCCTCTGGTTTGGGTAAAAGATTGGATGGCTTCAATCTACACCATGGTCGGGGTAAAAGATTGGATGGTGTCTTCAATCTACCCAATGGTTGGGGTAAGAGATTAGATGGTGATGTAACTTTACTCCATTCCACTACAACTTTAGGCAGATTGAGATCTGCTATTGTAGTTTTAATCTACTTCACTGCAACTTCAGGAAGATAGGATTTGGTTTTGAAACTTCACTTTATTCCATTGTAACCTCAAGGACATTGAGATCTGCTTCTGGCTTTAATTTGACCCACTGCAACTTCAGGGGTATAGGATTTGGTGTTGTAACTTCTCTCCATTCCACTGTATCCTCAGAGACATTGGGATCCATATACTCATTTTAATCCAATCCACTGTAACTTCAAGGATATAGGATTTGGTGCTTCACTCCATTCCGCTGTAACCTTAGGGACATTGAGATATGCTTCATTGCTTTAATTCGACCCACTATAAATCAGTGGTATAGGATTTGGTGTTTTAACTTCTGTCCATTCCACTGTAACTTTAGGGACATTGAGTTTCGTTACTCATTTTAATCCAATCCACTGTAACTTCAGGGATATAGGATCTGGTGCTTCACTCCATTCCACTGTTACTTCAAGGACATTGAGATCTGCTTCGTTGTTTTAATTCGACCCACTGCAACTCAAGGGTATGGGATTTGATATTGTAACTTCTCTCTATTCCACTGTAACTTTAGGGACATTGAGATCCCTTACGTATTTTGATATGATCCACTTCAACTTTAGGGATATAGGATTTGGTGCTCCACTCCATTCCACTATAACCTCAGGGATATTGAGATCTGCTTCGTTATTTTAATTTTCTTAACTGCAACTCTCAAGTATAAGATTCACCGTTGCAGCTTCGTCAGTTGTTCAACTTCACTGCAGCTGCTTCTCTACATCTTCGGTGTTATGACTCTATCTTGCCCTAAGGTAATTTCAAAAACAAAAAATTTGCTACTGTAAATTCACTCAATTCACTTGCAACTTCAAGGGGATTGAGATTTGTCATCGTAGTCTTTGATTCAATTCACTAACACTCTAGGTGTGTTGTGGCTTCATCTCTCGGTCTACTTCTCTATATCTCATCAGGAAGATGATCGCTTTATTGCTTTGACCCACTTCTCTGTATCTCATCAAGAAGATGGGGTTTGAAGTTTCACTCACATTGAGCTTCGCTTCATCGATTTGGTCTACTTCTCTGTATCTCATCAAGAAGATACCGCATCACTTGTTTTAATTCGCTTGCCTGAATCTCATCAGGAAGATGGATTTGGTCCACTTCTCTATATCTCATCAGGAAGACGAATGCTTTATTGCTTTGACCCACTTCTCAGTATCTCATCAGAAAGATGGGGGTTCGAAGTTTCACTCACATTGAGCTTCGCTTCATCGATTTGGTCTACTTCTCTATATCACATCAAGAAGATGACCACATCATTTGTTTTAATTCGCTTCTTTGTATCTGATCAAGAAGACGAATTTGTTCCACGTCTCTGTATCTCATTAGGAAGATGACCGCTTAATTGCTTTGACCCACTTCTCAGTATCTCATCAGGAAGATAGGGTTTGAAGTTTCACTCACATCGAGCTTCGTTTCATTGATTTGGTTTACTTCTCTATATCTCATCAAGAAGACGGATTTGGTCTACTTCTTTGTATCTTATCAAGAAGATGACCACTTTATTGCTTTGACCCACTTCTCAGTATCTCATCAGGAATATGGGGATTTGAAGTCTCATTCGTATTGAGCTTCGCTTCATGGATTTGGTCTACTTCTCTGTATCTCATCAGGCAGATGACCGCCTCATTGTTTCATTCCCTTCTCTGTATCTCACCAAGAAGATGGATTTGGTCCACTTCTCTGCATCTCGTCAAGAAGATGATCACTTTATTGCTTCGGATGGCTGTAATCTGCCTCATGGGGTAAAAGATCGGATGATGGCTATAATCTATCCCATGATCGGGGTAAGAGATTGGATGATGATGGCTGCAATCTGCCTTATGATTAGGGGTAAGAGATTGGTGTGTCTTCAATCTGCCCCTCTTGATTAAGGGTAAAAGATTGGAATCTTCAATCTACCCCTCTTGATTAGGGGTAAAAGACTAGAATCTTCCATCTGCCCCTCTTGATTAAGGGTAAAAGATTGGATGATGGCTTCAATTTACCCCTCTTGACTTAGGGGTAAAAGATTTATAGGTCTTCAATCTGCCATTTTGACTAGGGGTGAAAGATTGGAATGACTGCAGTTTCAATCCAACTCCACTGCAACTTCAAGAAGATAGGATTTGATGTCGAAGCTTCATCTTGCTCTTACTGCAACTTCAGAGAGATAAAGGCTTGCTATTGTAGTTTTAATCTGCTTCACTGTAATTTCGAGGTAGAAGATTCACCGTTGAGGATTTAATATTTCTCATCATGTTCCTAAGGTATCAGGTTCGCCGTTGTGGCCTCAACCTTTCCCGTCACATTTCATGGTGTCGGATTCACTGTTGCAACCTCAATCATTCCTATCACATTTTCTAAGGTATCAGATTCGCCGTTGCGGCCTCAACCTTTCCCTTCAAATCTTCATGGTATAGGGTTCGCCGTTACGGTCTCAACCTTTCCTATCACATTTCATGGTACTAGATTCGCTGTTGCGGCCTCAACCTTTCCCTTCAAATCTTCATGGTATAGGGTTCGTTGTTGTGGTCTCAACCTTTCCTATCACATTTCATGGTACCGGATTCACTGTTACGGCCTCAACCTTTCCCTTCAAATATTCATGTTTTCTTGATTCATTTTAGTATTTTTTGGTAATGAAACCTATATGATATGCTTTAATGGGCCTTTATGTAGACCAAATTTTTAGGATTCCAAGATCAGTATGAATCAAATGCTCCTAAACAGGTGAGAATGAATGCTAAATGCAAAAAATGTCATCTTTGAGAATGATTTTATTTTTAATCCTTAGCCGACATCATTTTTCGTTTGTCTAAGTCCTATCACTGATGTGTTATCATATTTTGTGCATGTGTATCTTTGTCATGAAACCTAAAGAGGTAGTTGTAATTTGAACTATTTGTTTGTAAATCCTTCTAACCCTCGAGTTTGTGTTGTTTTTGACTAGTGGTCCTATTTCATGTCCTTGTACTATTTAGAAATTTTCCAGAATGATATGCAGAAATCCTTTTATTCCTTATATCGTAGACCACTAACCGTTATTTCAAATGCAAAGATGCTTAAATTTATAAGGTAGATGAAATTGAATTTGATTGCAAACAAAGGTCGCATGAATGAAAAGATCGTTGGTTCATTAATTGCTATACAGAATTGCTTGAACATGTTCTCAAGGCGAATGAAGTTTTATTGGAAGTGAAGCTCACATGAATGACAAGATTAAAAATGACCCATATTGGTCAGAAAGTTGCCAAACATAAAGCGAGCAAAGAATAGAGTTAGATGCCTCAGATATCAAAGTATGGGCTTCACTGAGCAAACTTGATGAGGACCATTCTGAGCTTGGTGTGTGTTCATGAAACTTGGAGTACTTTGTTAATGCTTCAAGGTGTAAAGTTTCTCCACCTTGCTACTTTTAAGAGAGAAGACCATTTCATGGCCCTTTCTTCAAAATTGAGTCACCTTTTCAGGTTTTCAACTAAAGTCTCCTTATGTTTTGAGATGCCTTTTACGAGTTTTCATCTCGACCTCTCCTTTTATTTTTCCTTTTTTTCCTATTTTTTTTATTTTTCCTTTCTTTTCCTTTTTATTTATATTTTCTTCATTGAATCCGCGTTCACAAAGTTGGGTAGGTTTTTGCCGTCCATTTCGATCAAAATCAAAGCTTCTTCAAAAAGACTTTCTTTACCTCATAGGGCCTTTTCCAATTCGACATCCATTTTCCTTGGAAGTCTTTTGTAAGCAAGATCCTTTTCAAAACTAGAGCTCTTTCGTGAAATTCTCTAGAGCGGATCCTTCTTTGTCGTAAACCCTTGTTATTTGAATCATGAGGGATGACTTTTAGTATCTTTTCTTCAATCAAGTTTAGCTGAATACATCTGGATTGGATCCATTCTACTTTAATAGCTCTAACAAAATCTGGAGGGAAAGAAACTCGACTTCAATGGGTAGGACGACTTTCATTCTAGTGAGAAAGGTGTTGGCCCGGTGAATGTCTAATAGAAGCCCGATAAGCCTTGAAGGCAAATGATGATTTCTCATGCCGAGTCTTTGTAGGTCTCTACTATGAATTCTTTTGATGCCTCATTTTTTGCGATATGGTGCTGAGTCGTGATACTTGTTCTTAAATTGGCTGTCACTATCGTGCTATTGCTTAAATTCAAGTCATCATCGGATATAATCCTTTTTGGCATTCCATATCGACATATAATCTCTCTTTGTCAATAATCTGCTTAATCGTCGATTGACATAGGAAGTAGTAATCAATGATCAAGAGGACGAATTGATGCTCATTAGAAACTCTTTTGCAAAGTTGGCTCGATGGTGTCCATGCTTCACATAGAGAAAGGCCACGATGTGGAAGGATGGAGGATAATAAATTTTCAAAATGCCCTTTGCAAGTTTTCGTCTTGACTTTTCTTTCTTTCCTTTCTTTTTTCTCCTTTTTTTATTGGGTTTTAAGATGCCCTTTGCAGATTTTTTGACCCATCTTTTCTTCTTCTTCTTCTTCTTCTTCTTTTTCTTCTTCTTCTTTTGTTTTTTGATAACACGTTGAGCCTCAATTTCTGAAGTTTCTATTGAATTGGATTTCATTCTTTCTTTATAGGAGCCTGTGTGTCACGACATCAGTTCCTTAAACCTTGAATGCTTTGATAGGACCATGCAAATACCTTTGGATTCTCGAAGCAGCTTGCCTTGTTTCTAAAAAGACACATGTCTCGATTCTCACTTAAAATCACAACTCTTTGAGGTGATGATCATTTCTAGTCTTGCTCAAACATCCATAGTAGATCGGTAGACAAGTCACATCCTTGATCATTTTCAAAGTCTCAAAGTTTTTCTAGACACATGTGTTACTCAAAAGGGTCTAAGTCAACAGAAGTGTCGCTCGTGTCCTTGATATCAAGGGATCCAGCATATGGGTAAGAGAATGAATTTAAGAATAAACAAACATTTGGTATGAGTATGGCTAAAAAAGAAATGCAAGATGTTTGCCAAGTGAAACACAAGAAATGCATCTTTTTCATCGAAATAAAAGATAGTGGTCATGTGCCCTTTATAAAAGGATCCTTATTACTCTCAGACTTAGAGTGATAAGTGTGTTCTGAATATTTTTCTAGGAAAGTCCTAAAAACTATAGGAAGCTCCTCCACAGTCTAGTTGTCCAAAACACTTCCAAGGGTGTAGAGATGAATTCTCAATAGGTTCCACTCTCCACATGACTTTTGCTCAAATTTTTAGCATTCCCTATCTTGATTTATCATGCTTCCTCTCATTTTTCATTTAGGGTTGATGACTCTCTCTCACACGAGTGTTTCAAATATGGGGGATTTCATTGAAATTTAATACATGAAGTGCAATGGAAATGAATGGTAAAATGTATGCAAAAAAGGTGTTGATTCTTGTTCAATTCCGTTTAGAACAACTTTACTAGAAAACAAATTTCTTTACATAAGGCTGATGCATGTATGGTCGTGCCTTAATGCTCAAAGTCCCAATCTTCCAAGCTAATTTGCTCCGGTTTGATCCTGATTTCCAGTCCAAGGTCGATCTTGAATGGCTAAGGTTTACAAGCGGTTAGTCATTTCTCGCACTTGGTCAAATTCTTGCTTACAACATGATCTCTATCTCAAACTTACCCCTGAAAGCATTGGAGTCATTCCTCACTTCTTTCTAATTTCCTTTGGTGATATCATCTTTTCTTTGGATAGCCATAAATTCTTTTGACGATGGGTAGTCGTTAGAGAATACTCAATAAGAGACTTTTTCGACTTTCCAAAAATGGCTACGAAACCATACTAGCAATAGTTGTGCACCAATACACCTTCTTTTGCCCCTTCTTCGACAGGTGTTTAGTGGCATGAGTCACGTCGTTCAAGCAAATCTATAACCGCGTCTTCCACGTGTCCCAACACTTTAGGGAGGACAACTATCTCATACTTATTTGAGGCAAGAATGTCAACATTTTTTTCATCTGAGTGTACTGTGTCTTGTAGGTTTTCCAAAGCAATGTGCTTGTTGTCTTCTTTTTCCTTAATCAAGATTATAACCCAATGCTCATTCATTTGGAGTAGACCTTATTATTCTGAATCCTTTGGCAATGAGGTGATGTATCATATTCTTTTATCTCATGTTCATGTTTCTGAAAATGAAGCAATTAAGCTTGAGTAGGTAAGGCAGATCACCATATTTGAATTAGAACATCTACTTTATTTTGTCTTCCATACTTCTTTTAGCTCTTGCAAATTGTTATGGGTTTCATTTTTTTGGGTGTAATCTCAAAACTCTGATATGTACCCCTTTGACAGGTCATCACTTTTCGTTGTTATTTTTCTTTGACCACATATACGCACGACCACGTTGACTTTTACCTTATCAAGGAATCCGTTTTCTTATGACCAATTCTCTATTTGACAATAGAACATGAATCAACACCTTTTTTTGATGAAAATGCAATGCAAACAAATTCAAAATATATTGTAATTAAAAGCAAAAATATAACCGTGTCTCTTACCTTATTCAGGTAACCACTAAAGGTTTGGCAGAATTCAATTTACGGTAGGCTTTCATGAGATTAAATGCAAGTTAAAATGTGCGACTTATGAATGCATGTATGCATAAGAAAAGGCATTGATTTTGAACTCAATTCCATTAGAACAACTTCTCTAGAAGACAAAATTATTTACATAAAGCGAATGACATAAACGGCTTTGCTTTACTGCCTAAAGCTTTGATCTTCTCTAAAAGTCCGGCTAATTTTCTCCCTGCCCTGGTTTGATTCGTACTGCATGCTCAATATATCAATTTCAACGGGTAATGTTTGCATGTAATCAGTCACTTCTCTCATTTGGGTGAGTGCTTTCAACCTACCTCTGAACCTGTCAAAAGTGGTGCACAACTAATGAACCTCCCTTCTCCTTCTCTTCAACAAGTGTTTAATGATCTGAAGGTCTTGACAAGGATTGTTGGAATCGGAGTGACTCCCTAGCTAAGCCGATCAAAAAGATTTGCAACTGCATCTTCTACATGCCTTAATGCTTTTGGGAAAATGACTAACCCGTATATGCTTAAAGCGAAATTGTTGATGCGTTTCTTCTCATCTAGGTGTGCCAGTATTAGATCTCGTAGGCTTTTCCAATTGATACACTTATTATCTCCTTTTACCTTGATCCGGGATGCAACCCACTGTTCACTCATTCCGGTTGTGTTCATCAATCCTTTTAGAAAGGTCGAGACACTTGCATCTTTCGAGTATGTCTTGTTGACTTGAATCTTTGGGCAATGAATCAATGTGGTGTATTATTCCATCGTGGGCGTCATGTCAAAATTTCCAAAGGTGAATAAGCTATATGCAAGATTCCAGTGTTAGGTGAGAGCTCAAAAGAGATGTTTGTCTATCTTCACCTCGAGTAAGTACAGTAGGTCTCCGTATTCCCTATAAAACATCTTCTTCATCTCATTATCCCACTGACCTCGGATGTCTCTCAATTCTTTCAAACTATTTTGAGTCACCTTAATCCGAGTATGATCCTAAAATTCTGATAAATGCCCCTATTTCAAACTGTCTCCTTTCTCACGTTGTCGTTCCTTTGACCATAAGCGTGCAACCATATTATCTTCCACTCTATCAAGAAATCTGTCTTCCATGACGAAACTACCTATTTGGTAATCAAGCTTAAATCAATACCTTTTCTTGTATGATGATGCAATGCAAGCAAAAGAGACAAAACAAAACAAGTTAGCAAAAACACATCAATATCAATATATAGGTATAGAACAAAGAACCTAAGAACTTGTCTTGGATAGTTGCTAAAAGGTTGGGTATGAGTCCTTCTAAGGCAAGTACTTAGGGCTCATTATATGTGGTTTAGGCTCTAGAGTAAAGGGTACCCAAACTAACAGATTCCGCGATCCTCACCCATTACAGGCTCATATGGACGAGTTCGGTTTAAGGGGACACATTTCCCACATGTTTGCACGAAAGTGAAAACTTCATGAAAACATGAGTACATATGTAATCCTGAAAGCGATCCACTATCCTGTACGGAGGTGAAAACCTCACGAAGGAGTAGTTTTTCGCTTCTACTTAAAGGGGTTGTAACAAACGCAAATGAATGCAAATCTATACTAGCAGTATCGACATAATTTAACATCACAAAAATGCAAAGGATCGTATATTAAACAAAATCGAGTGTTTAAAAATTTTAACAAAAAGACTTGAAAATAATCAACTTTTGGCTTGACTGTCTTTTATTTAAAAAATCCCCAGCGAAATTGCCAAGCTGTCGAAACATTTTTTTTGGAAAAAGGTCTCGAAAAATATTTTTAATGATTGAAAAATGGTAGTCGCCACCAATCTTTTTATTTGATGTGATTGGATCACCACAAAACATTAAAATCTATTTTAAAAAATATTTTAGTCTTCAAATTCCAGAAAACGGGTTCGGGAATCGGTTACATGTGAGTAAGGATTAGCACCCTCACATGCCTAAAATTGGTACCACATCGATTATTTTCAAGTCTTTCTTTGTTAAAACTTTGAAATCTCGAGCGAAGTTTAAGATATGATCTTTTTACACAACTTATTTTGCATGATTTTCAAAAGTCAAATTTGAAGAAAAATACCTGTGTGTTTCTAATTTCTCGAAGAATCGAAGTCGTGTCCAACACGTTAGGGCACGACATTCTCGGAATTTCAAAATTAAAAGAAATTTTGAAAAGTCTTAAAGAGGATATTCGATTGTGCGAATTATATGAAAATCATACCTAGCACGTCAGGGCATGATTTTTCGAAGTTTTCACACGAAAGGATATTGCCTTGGTTATTGGTTTAAAATTATTTATATATTTATTGAGAACTTGAAATTTCGAGTGAAGTTTAAAATACAATCCTTGTACACATAACTTATTTCGCATGATTTTCAAAAATCAAATTTGAAGAAAAATGCCCCTGTGTTTTGAATTTCTAGGAGAATTGAAGTCGTGTCCAACACGTTAGGGCACGATGTTCTCAGAATTTTGAAATTGAAGGACATTTTGAAAAGGTTTTAAAGAGGATACTCGATCGCGCGAATTATATGAAAAATCACACCCAACATGTAAGGGCATAATTTTCTGAAATTTTCATATGAAAGGATATTGCCTTGGTTTTGAAATTATTTTGTATGTATTTTTTAAGAAAATAATTTTAAAAAAAAATATTAAAATTAAACACGAATATGCAATTTATTGGCAAAATTAAATAATATGAAAACAGAACAATTAAGCGGATAAATAAATACGCAAAAATAAACATAGGATTAATAATATACAAAGTATGAAAAAACGCCTTTTTAAAAAAAAAATAGATTTTAGAATTCATTTTTCTTTGTTCTCTCTCCTCTCTACACCCATGGTCGGACTTAGGGTTCGACCCTTCTCCGTCGTTGCCCGCCGTCACGCGCCGCCGTCTACGGTGGCCCAAGTAAGCAAAACTTTTTATTTTTTTTATTCTTTCTTCGTTATAAATTGATCTAGGTTTGCATCTAACCAAATCGAACCCAAATTTTTAGAAAAATAATCAAAACGTTTAAAAATCCCCTTTGATTTTCTAGATCTATTTCACACTTTTCTTTTATTTTTAAATCTGTTTTTCTTTTACATTTTTGAATCACTGACCCTTGATCGAAGCCTTTCATAGACACGGACATGTTTGGCTCGACTCCGCCCGAGGTCACGACGGCGATTGCTCGGATCTAGGTACGAACAGTTCGACTCCGCTTTTTATTTTTATTATGTATTTAATATTTATTTATTAAAAATGTTTTCAGTTTCGAAGAAACTAATAAATGAGAAGTTAATGGGTATATTAATAAATAATAAATAAATACATTAATATATATTTTAATAAAATGCTTCAAAATAGTAAATAAACAATAAATATATTAATATATATTTGTTATGTACCTTAAGAACATTTATTGGAACGGTGGGAATCTGATTTTTGAACTGTATTTCCTTTGTATTGATTTCGAATGCTGAGGTCTGTGTATTGATTTCAAATGCTTTGTATTTCTTATTGATTTCGAAAATGTTCGAAAAGTCCCTTACAATTGATTTTAATTTCGGCTTTATAGCCTTCAATACAATCATTTTATTTTGTCTTCTTGCCATTAAAACTCTTATCTTTTCTCGTTTGCAGTACAGGTTCAATAGTGGCGGTGGTGCTAACGTGGCGGAAGCTGAGTGATCAAGGCATGGGCGGCAGCAACACAAGTAATCTTTAGGGTTTGACTTTAGGTTTTTTTTTTTGGATTTGGGCCATGTAATTGGGCTAGGGTAATTTGGGCCTTTAATGTATATTTTGGGTTTAATTGTATTTGGACATTTGGACATTTTTAAATTAAAATAAATTTTAATTTAAAATATTATTATTATTTTTTGGGTTATTTTTTGGTTTCAAGTTGGGCCTGGTCAAAATTGGGTTCCAACAGCCTCCATTACCCCATTCACTTTTGGATAATATGGTGTCGGATTGTGATAGTTGATCTTGAACTAATTGTAGACCTTTGCTATTGTGCTTTTGTTCAAATTCAATGTATTGTCAGATAAGATCATTTTTGGCATTCCATATCAACAAATAATCTCTTTCTTATCGACTTTGTGACATTAGCATAAGAAGTGACTTCTACCCTCTTGGTGCAATAATCAATGACCATGAGAATGAATTGACGCTCATTAGAAACCTTTTGCAAAGCTGGCCTGATGACATCCATACTCCACATAGAAAAAGACCATGACGTGAAGAGGTGAAGGAGATAAATAGATTTTCAAGATGCCCTTTGTGGGTTTTCATCTTGACTTTTTTCTTCTCTTTTTTTTGTTATTTTTTTTCTTTTTTCTTTGGGTTTCAAGATGACCTTTATAGGTCTTCATCTTGACCATTCTTTTTTTTTTACCTCCTTTTGAATAGCACGTCAGGCCTCATTCTTCGAAGTTCTTGTTAAATTGGATTGCATTCTTCCTTAATCAAGCCTGTGTGTCACGATATCAGTTTCTTAAACTCGACATGCTTTAAAACTATCTTGTGAAGACCTTTTTGAATTCTTGAAGCAGCTCTATGAGATCTTTTATTCTTTTTGCAGAGGTATATGTCTCAATTTCATTTTTCCCTTAAGCTTGCAGTTTCTGCTAACTCTTTTGTGAAGCGATATTCGTTTCGTCTTGCTTAACCATCTGTAGTAGATCGGGAGATAAGTTATGTTCTTGATCATCTTCGAAGTCTTGAGGTTTTTCTAGACACATGTCCTTCTCAAAAGGGGACTCATAGTCAATTACAATGTCACTTATATCTTTGATATCAAGGGACCTATCATAGGGATAGAGGGGATTCAATGAATAACTAAATTCAAGAATGATTAATCATGGTACGAAATCAGTGAAAAGAATTTGGGAAGAATAGTAAAATGTTTGCCAATTTGGATAAAAAAAATGCATCATTTTTATTGAAATTAGAGACAATGGTCATGTGCCCTTTACAAAAGGATCCCTATTACTCTCGGGCTTAGAGTGATAAGTATGTACTGAATATTACTCTGGAAAAGTCCTAAAAACTACAGAAAGCTCCTCCACAATCTAGCTGTCCAAAACACTTCCAAGGATGTAGGGACGATAGGTTCTACTCTCCATTTTCTTCTTTGGTTATGACTTTCGCTCAAAATTTATTTTACATTCCCTCGTTATCTTGATTTATCATGTTTTCTCTTAGGTTTCCTTCAGAATTGATATCACCCTTCCTTGACACGAATGTTTTAGATATGTAAGGATTTTTTTCAATATTCACTGTTTGTTTCTACAACTCCGCAGTGAGACCTCAAGTTCTTCTACCTTTTAACTCCTCATTCTTGGCATGACTTGCCTTTCAGCTTAGTCACAAATCCGAGACCACATCCTTTATATGCACTGATGCCTTGGGGAAGATGACTAATTCATAAACACTTAAGGCGAATATGTTGACCTTTTCTTAGCTTTAGGGTGTACCAAAATTAAGTCTCACGAGCTCTTCCAGACGATGCATTTATTATTTCTTTTTCCTTAATCTGGATCAAAACTTAATGCTTGCTCCTTGGTTATGCTCATTAGCTTCTTTAAGAAAGTTGAGATATTGGCGGCTCTAGAGTAGGCTTTATTGACTTCAATCGTTGTGTATTCTTCTATCGTGGGTACTATGTCTACTTTTAGCAAAGTGAAACAACTGTAAGAGGGATTCCAATACTACATGAGGGTGTGGAAAAGATGCCTACCCACCTTAATCTTGAGTAGGTAAGGCAAATCACCAAATTCAGTAGAATATCTATCTTATCTCATTATCCCACTAATCTCATGTTTCTTTTTGCTCATGCGAATTATTTTGAATTGCGTTTATCTAGGTGAAATTCGAAAACTCTGATATATGTACCTCTAGCAGGCTATCATATTTCTCTAGTTGCCCTTTTTCTTTAACCATAATCGTACGACCACATTGTTTTCCACTTTATCAAAAAATCTGTTTTCCATGTTAAGTTCTCTATTTGGCAATCGAGTATGAGTCAACATCTTTTCTAAGATGAAAATGCAATGCGAAAAGAAAAACAAAACAAGTCAGTACAATCAATATAGGAATGAAATTGCAAATGAAAGTAAATAATAAAGCATAAAATGTCTCTCTTCTACATTCTTTTGGGTAATCGCTAAAGGTTCGGCGTGGCTCTACTTAGGGTAGGCTCCTAGGGTCAATTACATGTGGTTTAAGTTCTAAAGTAAGGGTACCTGAACCGACAAATTCCTCAATCCTCACCCATTATAGGCTCATACATACGAGTTCAATTCAGGGGGATACATTTCCCGTATGTTTGCACAGAAGTGAAAACTTCACGAAAACATTGGTACGAATGTATTCTCGAACGAAATCCACTATCTTGCACAAAGGTGAAGACCTCACAAAGGAGTAATTTCTCACTTCCACTTAAAAGGGTGAAGTAACTGATCATGTAATGCGTGAAAAATCCTCACCTTCGACTCAAAATAAATTGATAAACAAATTAATTTAACCCAAACACGAATACAAAATTCAAGAAAGGATAGCAAATTAAATTTAAACCAAGTTCTTAATTTTCAACTCTCTTATTGGTCCTCAGCGGAGTCGCCAAGCTATCGAAACCCTTTTTTTGAAAAAAGTCTCGAGTTTTATTTTAAAACCAAAAATGAAGTCACCATCAATCTTTTTTATTTTCTGTGATTGGATCATCATCAAATATTTAAATTTATTTGAACAAATATTTTGGTCTTCGAAATCTAGAAAATAGTTCGAGAGTCAGTTACGTATGAGGAATGATTAGCACTCTCACACGCCCAAAATTGGCACCTAGTCAATTATTTAATGTCTTAATTGTTGAAAATTTGAAAACTCGAATAAAAATGCGATCCATAAATACATGAACGAGATGTTTTAATGTCATTTAAAAATTAATTTTTGTGGATGAAGCTTATTTATTTCGAATTAATCGAGGAAAAATCATGTCTAGTAAGTTAGGGCACAATATTTTTGAATCTTCGAAAATAAAGAACACTTATCGATTTTAAATAGGATGTTCAGTTACTTAGGTTCAAAGAAAAATCATACCCAGTACATTAGGGCATAATTTCTCGAGTTCCCTAAAATAAAAGAACATTGAACATTTGTCGATTTTAAATAGGATATTTAATTACTTAAGTTCAAAGAAAAATCATACCAACACGTTAGGGCACAATTTCTCGAGTTCCCTAAAATATAATAACATTGCCTCGATTTTAAGTTTTGCACATGTATTATATAAAATATTAGGTAATTAATTTATTTGAACGTTATGTATGAATGTATATACAATATTACGATGGCAAAATATGCAATAAATACATGAATGTGTAAAAAATACAACAATTAAGTAAATGAAAATAACAATATAAACTCATCAATCCATGGAAAATATTAATAAGTGAAGCAAAATTGCAATTATGATTTGAAAAATAACAAACTAAGAAAAACAATTAATTAAAAAACGAATAAAAAAGATATGGTTCAAGAAGCAAGAGTGTAAATGTATGAACCAAGAATAATTAAACCAAGAAAATAAACACGAGATAAAAAGGGTGCAATAGAAAAATAAATAAAGAATGAGTAAAATAAACTAAATTATAACTTGAAGAAATTGAAAGGGAAAAATGTGAACAACAAAACAATAAATAAATCATAAGGTAATATGCCAAAAGGACTAAAAATAATAAGAAAACAAATACAAAGTAAAAAGGTGATAATATAAAAACGACGAAAAAATAAATGAAATAAAATAGATAAAATGCCAAGATAAATAACAAATAATAAAATATCAAATAGACACAACATAAATAAAAGGGTGATAATGTAAATGATGGAAAATAAATAATAAATAAAATAAAATATATACAATGCCAAAATAAATATAAAATAAATATATGTGAAAAGGCAAAGGACTGAATTGGAATAAAAAGTAAATTTAAAATCTAAATTGCAAAAGATAAGCAAGCATACAAGGATCAAATTACAATGATGTAAATAATATAGGGATTAGAGTAGCAATTAATCAAATTAGTGTAGGTGTCGTCCCCTAAGCAGGGTCAACGATTGCTCAAAGGACTAATCCACAAACGAATTAAAATCAAAGGGAACAATTAAAATAAATAAATATAACAAAAAGGACGAAATTGTAACCAGAGGAAAATGCGAAAGCACCAAACCCATAAATATCCCCTTTCAAAAAAACGCAAATCCTGGGGCGTTCGGGTCAGATCCGGGCAAAGGGCAAAACGACGTCATTTTGAGGACGTGGGAACAGCCAAAACGACGCCTTTTTGGCATCACTATACAAGTAAAAGAAATTGTTTTGAAATTCATTTCCCCTTCTCATTTAAAAAAAAACTTCAAAACCCTTTTATATTCTCTCAAGGCTCCCAAATCCAACTAAGGGGCTGTCAGTCGTTCGCTGTGAGTTCATTAATAACCAGTGCCGAGGACCACAACGTACGGTGGTCTGAAACCCCAAAAGTTTTTGTTTTTTATTGTTTTTAATTTGAGTTTAGATCTAGGGCTTAACCTCTTAGACCTAGTTTTGAAACCCCAAAAAAAGGATAAACCCTTTGGCTTTCCTAGGTTTTTAAAATAAATCTTTTTTTTCTTGTGATGAAGCCCCGAGTGAGCCAAAAGATGTGTCCGTCCGTTATCGAAGACGGCACCTCCCCTCCCATGGTGATGGAGTCGAATCGTCAGAAGGTATAGTCTTATCCTTCTCTCTGTTTTTGGTTTTTTAAACTAAAAATAGAAATAAAAGTATATACGTATATTCGAAATTGAAAAGATAAAAAAAAGGGTTTTCTTTGAAATTTTCTGTGATTTTTATTGCTCAATCTTAGTCCGAAAAATACAAACTTGAGATGATAGCTTTTATAGTCATCTTACAATATTTTTCTTTTTCTTTCTCTATTTTCCTTGTCTTTTACTCTTTCTTCTCCTTCGTTTTTGCAGGTGGTGTGTCGATGGTAGAGGCATGGTGAAGGGTTTTTCCATTTCGGTTAAATGCTGGCAGAGGTCGGCCTCAAGACGTGGGTGCATTGATTCACATGCTTGCTAACGTGGTAAAGGAGGTGCGGTGCCGAGGGGACTTGGGAAATTAGGGTTACTAAAAATTTTTAAGGTTTGGGCTTGTTTTAGTCTTAGGCTTAGGTGAGTTTGGGTTTAGGTCTGCATTGGGTTTTAATTTTGTAAATGGACTTGGACATTTTAAATAAAATGAATTTTTAATATTTTACTATTTTTTGTTTTGTTTTGGTTTTGGTTTATTTTGTATTGGGCCGATTAAAATTGGGCCTCTACACGTCTTAAAGTAGATATTCTTCAATATAGCTCCTTTCTCTTTCTCACTCTCTATTTTTCTTCTTTTTTGTTGTTTTTTTTCTCTTTTTGGTGTGTATTTTTTTCTTGATTTAAACAAAATCTTCTTTCTATAGTCTCTTACATTCTCCAAGTACATTAATTAGCTAATTTAAATCGACCATGAGCAATCAAAGATGAACTTGTTTCAAGGTTATAGTGTCGGCTTGAGTTTGGGTGCCAAAGAAAGGGCTAAAATAGGCTCAAATAGATTACTTCAAGGCTCATACCGAAGGATCAATTTTTTCTAAAAATCTTCATTATCCTCTCAGACATCTCGTACCCTTTTTTTTTTTTTTTAAATCTCTCTAGACTACTCGTTTCTAAGTTTTCACCCTAGAGTTCTTCTCCCTTTTATGTTTTTGAAAACATCACAATTTCCAAAGAATTAACTTCTTGATTTGAAAAACATATTCAATCAAAATGGTCTTTTAAGAGTTGTAACATGTGGTCTAAGGGTTAAAGGTTAATGAGAGAAATGTTTTCTAAGCTAAAATAAAAATATATATATGTGGAAGAGTATAAAAACCATGAGGAATTATTTTAAATTTTTTATTGTTCCTTCCATCTCCCAATCACTTTTCTTAATTCTTACTACTTCTATTTCCTTTCTTTTTGTTTCTTATTCGTTTTCCCTATTTCTTCCATTTTCTTTTTAGAAGGAGATTAAGAGTTAAGATTTTTTCTTTCATTCTTCATGATCTTTCTTGTCATCATGATGTTCGATAGATGACTTTAATTAGGGTTCAGAAAGAAGATACATCAGACTCAAAATGGGGTAGCAAGAGATATAATTTTCTCCAAGTGATGGGAAGAAAAAAAAGGATGTCATTTATCATTTCAAAATATGGTTAATCTCATCACAAAGGTCATTCTTGGGAACGCGCCCATTTTTTCAATTTGAATTGCGCATAATCTCATGTTTGCCTCACAATGTTGTAAAATCATCGATCCAAACTCTAAACCTCACAATTTGTCCTCCAATGTGGAGGGTGATCCTTCGATAAGGGTCAATTTTGAACAAACAAGATGGTCCAAGGTGGTTAACAGATGATGAAATTTTCTTCAAGTGAAGGATATTTCAAAAATGTCAAATGTGACACCCCAAACTCGACCAGGACAGACCAACCCAAATTTGAAGCATTACATTAGCCACCTAAGTGACTCTCTGACTAACGACCGCCCAAGTCACACCCCGACCTTATAACACCTCAATTATATCTAATTATTAATTATTTATTAATGTGGAAGTAATTTGTGAACCAATTTCAATCTTTTTATAAGTAATTTAACCTTAGGGCATTTTTGTCATTTTACCATCTACGATTAAACTAACTTGATTTTAGATCTAAACGTTTACCAACCTTCATTTAGTAAATTTTAATCTTTACTCCGAGTTCATTTACTAAGTTCATTTACTATGTCTAATTCAAGTTTTAAACTTTAGGACTAAATCATAATATTTTCAAAATATCAGTACTATACTCCGAATATTAAATTGAGTGTGTTTCTAACAAATTTTATCAATTATGAGTCTAATCCTAAAATTTCATCAAGTTTCCTTATCGTTTAAGGCTCTAATTAGACTTATCAAGTTACATAACTAATATGTAATTTAAACGGACTAGAGTTCCAACACCACACATTGCAGTTTTTGTGCGAAAAATTTGATTTTAAACCTAATTTTGAGTATTTTAATGGCCAATTAAACTCGATTTAGCTACGATTAAATACCATACATGTTCATACACTTTCAATTGAATTTTTAAACACCAATTAAGCCTTAATTAAATAGAATTAAACAATCAATTTCATGCCCCACACAGGAGATACATTTAAACAATTGTTAGTGTAAACATCATGCCTCACACACCGTGTTAACAAGAAACAATACACTGTAAATTATTGAATAACTAAACTCAAACATGCATATATGATATTATAAAACCATCCAAAATTAAAAATGTCCCATGTCCAAGTCCAATTACAACCAAAATTAAACTAAGTCCCAGAAGTTTCACAATGCCCGATTAACATCTCTAAAACATGTAACCAAATTCTACCGAGCCTTAATCTCTTGGAACTCTCTTGCTCGGCTCCTCTGCTCCTCAATCCCGTCGAATATCTGCACTAATGTGAGGGTGTGAGCTTAAAAAGCCCAATGAAGATTAATAAAACGACAAGTAAATTAGCACCCAAATCATGCTTAAATCAAAACCAATCAAATACAAATTTTCAGTCACAATATCAATCCATAATAGTTCAATTTCATATGCTTAACCATGTATAAAAAATCATAATTAATCATGTCATACAATCATCAATTTAACATATAACATTTCACACATTTATATATGGATCTCCTTACTCCTAATCAGAATCAAAATCAGTCCCGGATTAAGCGGGCCGAAGCCACACGCTCTTCTATATCACCTTAGAACAGTCCCGTTGAGTGGAAACACAAACTTAACACTCCCTTATCTACTCCAAATCAATCCACCTAGAGCCTCATTTCTCACAAATAACATATCAATATGGTGAGTACTCACAAATCCTATGGCATGCCACCTACATCTAATTGATCAACCATTCTATAATGCCAATATAATCAATCAATCATAACATAATTTCAGTCAATAATGTGCTCAATTTAAAGTGTCAAAATGCTTATGTGAAACAAGTAGCATAACCATTTTAACATCAATTTAAATCAAGCATACCAATTATCAATTATCAATGTTCATTATCAATTGAAATATCAACATACTATGAACCAAAAACTCCAACATACATGCTTAAATCATCATTATAATCACTTACCAACACTTAATAAAAATTTCATCATTTAGAAAAATATTAATAATCTTGCAAAATTAACCAACCAAAACTTAATAAAATATTTGTAATTAGTAATTAATTATCTAATTAAGCATAAATGAGGGTCAATTTATCAAATCGTCTTTTAATAACACTCACCACACAACCAACTCAACCACAACCAAGTGATCAACCAAACAAATCCAAGCTTCAATTTCGATTAGCTCGATCCACTTCAAGATTCGGAGCTTCAACAGAGATAAAATAGATGTTATCACCTTTCAAAAGATATATTAAACACAAATTTTCATCAACTAGGCTACACGAAAATCTCTCCCAAAGTTACCTTACCGAATTTGTATCATCAAGTCGAAAACTTGATTCCTCACAAAATCGATCACTCCAGCCCTCCTAATCACTTCCAATCATCAATACTTGACCAAATAAACATATACTAAGCATCAAATTCACATTTAAATCAATTTCACAAAAATCCGGAAAATCGGTTCATGAAGATGATGAAATTTGAATTTCTTTAAATCACCTTACAAAACATGTTTAATCTTGAAAAATAAGATCAAAAACCTTCTATTAGATCTTTTGAGTTGGAACATCCATTGATTTGTGGATTTCCTCTCAAAATTCAAGATCCACCATTAAAACACCTTAAGTTTTTGAAGAAGATGAAATTGATAAAAAAAATCATGTAATTATCACTCAAATCACGTAAATATTATTCTAATCATCATAAAAATAAGTTTACGAATAGTAACTACCTTTGATTCGTTCTAAATCCTTTGATTGAAAATCTTGATTAAAGAATCTTGAGAAATTTTAGAATATTTTTGGTTACTTTTGTGAATAATTTCGTGTGAAAAGAGAGAATATTTTGAGAAGAAAATTTGTTGAATCTATTCCCTGATGATAGATCTTTAAAACCATGCAAAGAAAATGAATTTTAAAGCTCTCTAATATGATGTAAATGGTGTGAAAAGTAGACTATTACATTGTTTTTAAAACTGAAATAACCCACAAGATATTTAAAAATAGGGAAATTTGTCCAATGGTCACTTCCACATTTCCCTTACTTTATGATTTGATCATTTCCCTCCAAAATTCTGAATTTAAAGGTTTATTTGTCAAATAAATATCTAAAATTTCCCTTATTTTACAATTAAATCCAGTTTAACTATTATTTAAATTTAACTCAAATTAACCCCCAATAAAATTATTTTAAAATTATTTTTCGACCTAAATTAATTATTTTCACTAATAATTATTTAATATCTTTAAAATTAATTTTTCAAAAATATTTTTATTTTTCTGGATTATTGTTTAATCGATTTTAAATGAAATTGACCTCCTAAATTAAATTAAAAATTACTATTAACTTGATAAATTCCTAAATTCATGCTCGGAACTCGAAAAATATACCCGAAACTACTAGACCCGATTTAGGGATATTACACCATTTGTCACTTTGAACATTGAGAACTTATTAAGTAATTAACTTTAAGTAGAATGCAAGATTCCAAAGCAAAATGTAACATCAAACGTGATGCACAAAGAAAAGCAAAACAAAAAAAAACCGAATATTACTTAATGTGAATGACTCTTTAAGAACAATCAAGCTCAATTTTTAAGAAAAGTATCTTTTCACTGAATCAGAATTTACAAGTTTCGACATCTTGTCTCTGTCCATTCAGTGAGAATCAATGCTCCACCAGAGAAAGCTTTCTTCACCACATACGGTCCCTCCCATTTTGGCATCCATTTTCCTCGGTGATCATGAACATATGGCAGAATCTTCTTCAGTACCATATCCCCTTCTTTGAACTGCCTTGGTTGCACCTTCTTGTCATAGGCTTTCATCATTCATTGCTGATACAACTGGCCATGACAAAAACCTACTAATCTCTTCTCCTCAATTAAATTCAACTGCTCATATCTCTCTTACACCCATTCAACCTCCTCCAGTCGCACCTCTTTCAACACCCGTAGAGATGAGATTTTCACCTCGATAGGTAAAACAACCTCCATGCCATACACTAATGAAAATAGAGTAGCTCCAGTCGACATCCTCATTGATGTACAGTATACGTGGAGTGAAAAAGGGAGTTTCTCATGCCAATCCCTATACATTTTTGTTTTCTTGGAAATGATCTTCTTGATATTCTTGTTTGCGGCCTCGACTGCCCCATTCATTTTTGGACGATATGGCGCAGAATTATGATGCTTGATCTTAAATTGTGCGCAAACCTCTTCTATCAAGGCATTGTTCAAGGTCTTGACATTGTCTTAGATGATTCTTTCTGGTAAATCGTATTGATAAATGACCTCTTCTTTCAAAAATTTACAGATCACTGATTGAGTTACATTGGCATATGAAGCGGCTTTGACCCACTTAGTGAAATAATCAATCACTACAAAGATGAAACGATGCACGTTTGATGCTTTCGATGTGATGAAGCCAATGACATCCATGCCTCACATTGAGAACAGCCAAGGAAGTGCCAAGACATGAAGATTAATAGGAGGAGCGTTAATACTCTCTACATATATCTGGCATTTATGACACTTCCGAGCATAATTTAAACAATATTATTCCAACATCAACTAGAAATATCCAATCGTCATGATTTGTCTTGCCATCATATGTTTGTTACTATGTTCTCCACACACTCCATCATGGACTTCCTTCATTATTTGATTTGCCTCTTCTGTGTTGACACATCTCAACAGTGTTTGATCGTATCCTCTTTTGTACAAAAAATCACCGTCAAACAAGAAACCCATAGCTAGCCTCCTAATTATTTGTTTATCACTTTTTGAGGCACAATTTTGGTATTATTGGCATTGCAAATACTATCTGATGTCAAAATACCATGGTCCATCCGTTCTTGATTTTACTCCCGTGCAGTAGGTCGACGAGTCCTTGACCCTTAGCTGTATAGGTTGCACTTTTGTTTCGGATCCTACTTTGAACATGGAGACTAGAGTAGCTAATGCATTTATTAACTGGTTTTCTTCTCTTGGCAAATGAAAAAATTGGACATCATCAAACTCTTTGATTAGTCCATGCACATATGTTTGATACTGAATCAGTTCGGAATCCCTTGTTTCCCATTCTCCTCTTATTTGGTAAGCAACTAACGCTAAGTCACCAAAAACTTTTAAAACCTTGATTTTTTCTCAATGGGGTCTTAAGTGCCAAAATGCATGCCTCGTATTCAGCTACATTATTCGTACAAGTGAACATCAGTTTAGCTGTAGTGGAAAATACTGGCCGCTTGGGGAGATTAGAACTGCCCCAATCCCATGCGCTCTTTGAAATTGACATGATCTCTTCATTTGGAAAATCAAAACTCATGGGCTCATATTCTTCTTTTGTGCGTTCTGTCAGAAATTTTGTGACTATGCTTCCTTTTATAGTGTTTTGCGACACATAGACGATGTCATACTCAGACAATACCACTTGCCAAAGAGGAACTCTCCCTGACAATGATTGCTACTCGAAAATGTACTTCAAAGGGTCTAACTTTGCGATGAGGAAGGTGGTGTGATACAACATGTATTGCCTTAGTTGATGAGCGGTCCATGCCAAAGCTAAGCACATCTTTTCCAGATGGTAATACTTGGCTTCATATTCTATTAACTTCTTGCTTAGATAATAGATTGCGTGCTCTTTCTTATTGAAGCATCTCATTGTCCTAAAACACAACCTATAGAATTATCGAGCACTACCAAATACAAAATCAAAGGCCTTCCTGGCACCGAGGGAATAAAAATTAGTAGCTTAACCAAATACTCTTTTACTTTCTCGAATGCTTTTTGACAATCTTCATTCCATTCACCATCACTATCCTTACATACGAGCTTGAAGATGGGATCACATTTATAGTAAATTGTGAGATGAAACAAGACACGTAATTTAATTGTCCCAAAAAACCTCTTACCTCCTTTTGAGTTTTAGGGGTGTCAAATCTTGAATTGCTTGAACCTTGTTCGAATCTATTTCAATTCCCTGTTCACTCACTACGAAACCCAACAACTTTCCCAAATTTACCTCGAAAGTACATTTTGCTGGATTTAATCTTAATTTGTATTTCCTCAATCTTTCAAATAGTGTGCAGAGGTTTCCCCCATGACTTTCGTCTCTAGCGGACTTTGCTATCATATCGTCAACATAAATTTCAATCTCTTTATGTATCATGTCGTGAAATAGTGTCACCATTGCTCATTGATATGTGGCCCCAGCATTTTTCAAACTAAATGTCATGACCTTGTAGCAAAAAGTTCCCTAGGTCATGATGAACGTGGTCTTTTCCATGTCCTCCCTCGCCATTTTGATTTGATTATACCTTGAGAATCCATCTATGAAAGAGAAAACATAATGTTTAGGAGTGTTATCCACCAGTGTGTCTATATGAGGTAATGAAAAATTTTCCTTGCGGCTAGCTCGGTTCAAATCTCTATAATCAATGCACATTCTGACATTCCCATCCTTTTTAGGCACTAGTACAATATTCATCACCCACTTTGGGTATTTAGCTACTTCTAGAAATCCACATCGAATGGTTTCTTAACCTCTTCATTAATCTTCAACAGCATCTCAGGTTTCATTCTTCTAAACTTTTGGTGTACGGGCTTGCAATATGATTTCAAAGGTAGCCTGTGGTCCGCGATACTGGTGCTTAAACCCTACATATCTTGGTATGACAATGCAAACACATCTAAAAAACTTAATGAGTAGATTCTTCAACAATTGATTTTGCTCTAGCATGAGAGTGGTTCCAATCCTATTTTCCTTTCTTACCTCATCATCACCCAGATTGATTAATTCGTTCCCTCCAAGTGGAGTTCTCTAAGTGATCGCCCCCAAACGTACTCCCGTTCGGTGTAATTTTTAGGCTTTTCGCAAGCATACATGTCAGGTTGTAAATAAAGTGTGTACAATGAAACACTGAGTAGTATTTCGAGGATCGTACCCAAAGGAGGCGTAACGCGATAGTAAATTAGATCCTTACAAAGAATAAGATTAATTTGTACTTACTTTAGGGATTATAGTATGAAGAATAATGAAAGAGTTGATTTTGAAAAGCATAAACTAAAATAGAATATAAAAGGAAAGAAATTGAGATGTAGAAAATCTTATAAATAGCTTTAGGGATATTAGGTCTTTTTTGTATGAGTTTTTCAATCATTGGATTTTGGGGATTTTCTTCCAATCAACTAGTCACTACCCCAGTTGGATCTCTCGATCTTCTACCAACATAGCAGCTCGATAGAGACTACTTATCGCTAGTGTCACTATCTAAATTGGTTTGGGGAAATGGTGTTCATGGATGGGCAATACCAATTTTGGGTTCATTCCCACCTAAATGACATTATAGGGTTGTCAAGCCTAGTGTTTGTTTGATGTTCTTCCTTTCCCAAACATTTGATCCGAAAGGCAAAATCCCTGTTAAGAAACAATTAAATATTCATACTTCCACTCACTAATTCCCCAAAATAGAATTAGTTCCTCATGAGTTTCTTGATCATTATAAATACAATAATATATAAAAACATATAATTTAAGAAAGAATGAAAAAGAAACTCGAATTGTATTGGTAATCTGTAGGGAAGAAAATTCCTCGAACGTTTATGCGAGTTCTACAATCTAAATTCAAATGAAAACACAAAATAAAACTAAAAACTAAAAACTAATAAATGGCCCTTTATAGCCTTGGTCGGCCGTTTTTCATTAACCCTAGGTCAATTGCCATCCTTCATGCTTAAGTTTCATTATGAAGATGAAAACACCCCTCACTCAACACAGAGTTACTCTAGGGTCAATGTCGCGACACACCAAGACCTGTGTCACGACAAAGCAAGCAATTTCTTAATTCTTCATTATTGGTCCCTTTGTTGCGACATACAGCTCCTTATGTCATGATGAAGTGGTCAATATCACTGGCTCAACTGTTATTACTCTCTTATGCACTCACAAAGTAGGTTAGCTAATATTTAGGCCTCATTTGGCCTTGAAATAAATAAAATAACCTTTTTAGCACAATTTATTCAAAAGACAAAACTGACTAAAAATCCATAAAACATAAAGAAAAATACTTGATTTCAAGCTCTTCAAATGTAAAAACTAGTTCAATCTATTAGGTATAGAATCGATAGATTAAACTCCCCCACACTTAAGTCTTTGCTTGTCCTCATGCACACAAGAAAACAAAACCAAATAATGAAGAAAGGAAATAGCAAATGAAAGATAAGTGAGCTTGAAACTGTATTATACAAAGATTAGGTTCTTAACATCTAATCTAATGTATCTTTTGATAATTCTATCATGATGAGTGAGCAACTTTACTATTTCTAAATAGAAACAATATAAGTTTAGTAGGTTACAAGAAATACAAATATTAAAGTTCTATTGATATAACTCAATTAATGCCTAACATAAGTACTTTGGTTATCCTAGTACAATACAAACATTTATAATGAGATTATGCAATTTCCATATCTATCCATGCATAGAGTCGTTTAGGTCATAGTGCTTAACGTGTTGAGGCTTAGGACAGGTATGTTTTTTCAAACAAAAGTTAAGCATACAAGAGGTTACAAAACACGAAACCAATTTGGCACATTGTATTGTTCCTCATTCCCCCCTTTATATCCCACTCCATCTCACCTCCTTTTTTCTCCTATTTCCTTCCTTATTTCTCCATTTTTAGGAAATCAATCTAAAGTAATAATTTTAGTTAGCCTATGAGTACTTCTATTTCTTTGTTTTTTGAGTAAGATTCTCTTTTTTTCTAATTTTTGGTGACTTAATGATTTTTGTTACTCCTCACATATTTTCTTACTCAAGATTGTTTCTTTTTCGTTTCTACCCATTTTCTTTTTGCTTTTCACTATTTTTCTCTTCTTTGGCTAAACTAAATTTCATACATTATCATGATTTCCCTTTTTTATTTTACAACCTCCACCATAATGTGTCTACCTACCCTCAGTACATATGGCCATACATCTATTTTCATTCAAAATAGGACCAAAGAAAAGGGTATACACAAATCATCATTCAAGGTCTTTGTAATAGCCTGATTTTTAGTGATGTCGAAAACACTGATTTCGAGATCACAATTTCGACGAGTTGATTCGTTAATTTATTTATTCGAATATCTATGACTTCGCTAGCATCATATTAAAAGTTGGTAAGGAAATTTTAATGTTTAAATAGTTAATTAAGTAGAAAGGATTAAATTGTAATAGGTGTAAAAGTAGAGATGGTTGATTAAAGGACCAAATGAATAAATTAACCAAAGAACTATCAGTGGGTAGATTAGCATGATTTGTATTAAGAGTAAATAGGCTAAATTAAGATTAAAAGAGATTAATTAAAGCTTAATGATGAAATTCTTAAAAATTACAAAATTACCATTTATATATATACTAAATTAAAAGAAAATTTAAGTGAAAATATCACCATTTCACGTATCTTCTACCTCTCACACGGTAAAGGGAAGAAAAAATTAGGGTTTTTACATTCAATCTTTGAACCTTGATTTGGGTAAGCAAACCTTACTTATTTTTGGTGATTTTTATGTTTTTGAGTCTGTGTTAGCTTAATCTAGTTAGTCAAAGGACTAATTTGCGAATTTGTCAAACGTTATAAAATTTGTCATTGTTAAAATTACTTGTTATTGAGAGCTTTTGATAGATTTGAATGTTTGATACTTGGGTAGATCTTTATGTAAAGAGATCTTTGATGAAATTAGGGTTTACAGACTAAAATGTGAAAATGATGAAAATACATGTATTCTTGTGCAAATGAATGTGTGAAGGGTTGGGTAAACATCCTAGAGAATTCAGTTAAGGTTGGTTGTGTAAGAGGATGGTTACTTTGCATGTTTTATGTTGAAAGGAATAGATTGAATAAAAGGAAAATACTAGGGGAAAAATTATAATTTTCCCTAAAAGGACTAAATTGTGTTGAATGACTTAATTATGTGATTTAAAGTGTGAATTGGAAGAATTGTGGATGTAGACTATGATCGTGTTTCAGATCGTGGAAAAGGGAAATTAGCTGAATAGTCTCTGAAGTCTAATCATAATTGCAAGTTAGTCCGATAAGTTCGTAATGTAACTTTTACTTAATATTTCTTGTATGTATATTGTTAATGTTCCGCGAATCAGAAGCACTTGGCATTGAAGAGATCGAGGAAATGAAAAGAAAGAGATAGTAGTCTTTATGCCGTTGAAAAAGTACCGACGCGATGGTTGAGGCAACACATATATTGCGAGTCCTCGACAGCTTGTATGAGCAGCATTGTGATTGGGAAAAGAGATAGAAATCCTAAATGGATTATAGGCCCTTCGATGGTTGGGACTTATGCTTTATGCATATTCTCGACAGCTCGTGTGAGCAGCATCGTTAGAGGACAGTTTATAGACAGACACCGTAACGATGGTTGGGGTACCACATATGTTGCGAACCCTTGACAGCTCGTGTGAGTAGCATCGGTATTGGTAATAAAAAGTTATAAACAGGAAAATGAAAGTTTTATTTAACTCAAAAAAATAATAGGATTTTTCTGGCTCGGTTGAACTATTGTTGCTTATTACAAATGTTTGGTAACTCCTTAAACTATCGAACTTACTAAGCTATGAAGCTTACCGAAGATGTTGTTATTGTTTTGTAGATCATTTTTTTGATTGAAGATTAGATCATAATCATCTCTTCAAAATCACACTATCGGAGCTTGTTGGTAGTGTTTGCATCACTCGGTCTTATGGCATGTACTAGGATGATGTGTTCTTTTGCTTTATGTACTTGGGATTGTGACAATCTTGTTATGTTGATGAATGTAGCAAATGCATGTTGTGCAAATTGGAATATAAACTTAAAAGTACTATGTTATGATTTGGGAATCTATGTATTTCGTGTTAACTTAATGCATATTGATGTCACGAATGTTTTGAGTTGATAAACTTGTGTTTTGGCATGATTCATGTGATTTTGTATACTTGTTATGGTAGAACCCATGCATGTATTGATAGAAGTATAGGGTAGGAGAGAGGTTTCTCACTGACTTGGGTTGTATCGGTAGATGAATAACAAGTATCGAAAGTCATGTGTTTAGAAGTATTGGTAGTTTGCATAGTTGTATTGGCAGAAGTAGTAGGATAAGATTTTTAGCTCTTTGGAGTTTTTAGTATCGGTAGAGGTAAGACTTATGTCGGTAGAGGAGTCGCTTGTATCAGTACAAATCTGTACTATTCTTAAACTGTTTACTAACTTGACAACTACTGATACTTGTTCAACAGGTACCGATAGAAGTCTCTAGAAATGTCAAAAATGACCTTTTTACCCTTATTGATTTGTGCTTATAACCAAATAATGATTTATAACGTGTAGAATGCAATCCTTTAATAGAAATAAAATCTGAAAAATATTATGTAAGGATGAACAATGATAAATGAATAGTAAGATATCAAAACCCTAATCGGTAATTATTTTTAGGTTTCGAGTGTTACATTTAGTGGTATAAGAGCTTACTATTTAGCCGTTTCTCTGATAGTTATGACTGTACTAAATGATTTAGTAATATATGTCATATGAAGTTGTGATGTGATATAGATGAATCTGATCTAACCATAGTTTTTGTAGATAAAAGTAAAGATGTCCGATTCTGAAAGAGATGAGACCAACAAAGTAAACAACAATGACTCGACGAGTGATTCCGAGGCGAGTCATGGAGTACCTATCTTGCCAATGACAGAAAGTGAAGCAAAAAACATGTTCTTTGGCTTAATTAGACAGTGGTTCTCAAAATTTATGTAGAATAAACTTATGGCATCACCTCCTCCACACCTAGCTCCACAGCCTGCTGCCCGACCGACGGTACCTCCCTTAAGGTCTCCACCTCCTCTTGTAATAGAACAGAGGCGTCGTATCCCGACTGATAGGGTAAGAAAGTATGGGGTGAAAGAATTCCACGAAAATGCCGAGGATGATCAATCTAAGGCTAAGTATTGGTTGGAAAACACCCTAAGGGTACTGAATGAAATGACTTGTCCGCCAGAAAACTATATGAGGTGTGCCATTTCGTTGTTGAAAGATGAAGCTTATAATTGGTGGGTAATGATTGTAACAGTGACAAAAAATGAGGTTACTTAGGAATTTTTCCAAATAGAGTTTAAAAAGAAATATGTTAGCAAGAGGTATTTAGATAAAAAAAAGAAAGAATTCCTAGAGTTGAGATAGGGAAACAAGACTATAGCAGAGTACGAATGAGAGTTTGTATTCCTCAACAAATATGTACGGGAGATTATACCTATGGACGAGGCTATGTGTGTCCGACTTGAGGACGGTTTGAACGATGAAATAAAAATGATGGTAGGTGGTTCAAAAATACGTCCATTTGTTGTCTTAGCAGATAGAACACAGAAAATGAAGGAAGTATACAACCAGAAGAAATAGAGAGAGAAAAGATTTCGAGATTTTGGGAGAAGAATCCTACTAGAACCTTCTCAATGCCACCACCGAAGAAATTCAGAGATAGTGAAGTTCGAGGAGCAGTCTCTTTTGGCTTTCTGAGTAGGAGCCGATCAGGACCACCAGAATCTAGATTTTAGAATCGACAAGTTAATAGTCTAGCTAGTGTTCGTAACATGCTAAAACCGATGTGCGAGCATTGTAAAAGAATCCATTCAAGTGAATGCCGGTTGATTAAGGGAGCTTGTTTTCGATGTGGAGGTACCGATCACTTCATTCAAAATTGCTCGATGAATTCTGAAACAAAGGAAGACTAGAGTGTTAATCCCCCAGTTACCCTACAGAAAGGCAGACGCCTGGGAAGAATAGCAGTGCAGCTGGAAATAAAAATGTAAACAAAGATAATGTAAGCAGGCCGGAAGCTCGAGCACCTGCACGGACTTATGCCATCAGAGCTAGAGAAGAGGCTACCGCTCTCGATGTTGTGACTGATATATTCTATTTGTTTAATGATATTGTGTGTGCTTTGATTGTCCCGGGATCGACTCATTCATATATTTGCATTGCCTTAGCTATTGATAAGAAATTGTATGTTGAGTCGATTGAATTTGATGTGCAAGTCACAAACCCATTGGGTCATAATGTCATTGTCAACCTAGTATGTCGTAAATGTCCATTGAAAGTCCAGGGCTTCTACTGATCTAATGTTATTGCCATTTATCGAGTTTAACGTGATCTTGGGTATGGATTGGCTATTTGAGCACGATACAGTAGTAAATTGCAAGCAAAGACAGATTAGTTTAAAATGCCCGACAAGTGAAGTGATTACAGTTGAGTCTGGCAGATTAAACAGTGAAACCATGGTGATTTCAGCTATTTCATCATAGAAGATGGTTCGTAGAGGCTGTAAAGCATTCCTAGCATACATACTTGATACAAGGGGTTCGAGAACAGAGTTGAAACAAGTACCAGTTGTTAATGAGTACGCAGATGTGTTTCCAGAAGAATTACTAGGTTTGCCACCAATCAGAGAGGTAGAGTTTGGTAATGATTTGCTACCTAGTACCGCTTCGATCTCAATTCCACCATACAAAATGGCACCAACCAAGTTGAAAGAATTGAAAGCTCAGCTGCAAGAATTGTTAGACAAAGGTTTCAAACAACCTAGCGTATTACCTTGGTGTGTGCCTATGTTATTCGTGAAAAAGAAAGATGGATCGATGCAGATGTGTATAGATTACAGGCAGCTGAATAAGGTGACAATCAAGAATAAGTACCCATTGCCTCAAATCGAAGAGTTATTTGATTAGCTAAAAGGTACAACAGTATTCTCCAAGATAGACCTTCGGTCAGGTTACTACCAGATGTGAGTGAAAGATTATGATATAATGAAAATGACATTCAGGACTCCGTATGGTCATTATGAGTTCCTGGTTATGCCGTTTGGGTTGACTAACGCCCCCGCAACATTTATTGATTTAATGAACAGAGTATTTTAGCCTCAGTTAGATAGGTTTGTAGTTGTGTTTATCAATGACATATTGATCTACTCCAAGATAGAATCAGAGCATACTCAGCATTTGAGAGAAGTGTTACGGATTTTGCGAGAAAAGCAATTGTATGCAAATTAGTAAATGTGAATTTTGGCTTCGAAAGGTTGGGTTCTTAGGACATGTAGTATTGATAGCATTAGAAATGACACCTATTTTCTCCTAAAATTCGTGTATTAATTGTCTCTTTTATGTTATATTTAGCATGCATAATAGACTTTTCATACTTAGTATTTATATTTTTTAACTCATTGTTGTTTGACTTAAATTCTTGTTATTTTATCTCTTTTATGCTCTAATATCACCACATGTTGCCTATGTATTGTGGGAAGAAATTGTCAGTGCAGGGATCCATCTTAGAAGATCGATGCTAGAATGAATTTAAAGAATGCAGCCACAAGTTAGCTTGGAATTGCAGCCAGAGATGTCACCGCATAAGAACCTTTACTTTATATGGGTGAATTCATGTTGCAAGAACATCTGGAAGCACCAGCGCAGGAATTTTACATGATGTCGCCACAATTAAAGATTGTAGATCGTGTCTAGAAATGCGGTGATAATCTGCAGATTAATGAAGAACACACCAGATTTGCGTGAGTGCGCAGCTGGATTGTAACAAACTTTGATAACTGCAATTGGATCTGGATCCAAGAAGAGATGAGATCTACAATTCCTGGAGCCTATAAATAGAGGAGAAAATATGAAGAAATATATCAAGAGGTGAAGGAATTAATTCTGCAAATACTTTGTGTCTTTAAAGCTTTATGCTAGAGAATGGTGAGCTGATTGAGTGAATGAGCAACTACTTCTAACGAGAAGCGCTCGATGCAAAGCAAGAGGAGTGGTTAAGGAATAGTCCTAGTAGTTTAGAGATAGTAAGCTTCGATGTATTTGTTGACCCCTCTCTTTATTTTGATGTATTATTATTGACAATTGAATGAATATGAGAATTATTTGATTCTTCTCATCTGTTTAGTCTTGGATTTAACTACATTAAACACGAGAGTGGAATCATAGTCTATTGACATCGAGAGATGCGGTGACAAGTTAGGTTAACAAGCAAGTCAGCGAGAGTTGCTTGGGATTAGAAGATATTCTGGTCACTTGTTCTTGAGTGCACAAAATTGCCAGCACTGAGAGGTGTGGTAATTATGGGCGTTTAAGTCTCAATTAAATAGAGAGCTGTAACTAGTAGCATGTCATTGGAGCCTTATTGATGCGACAATTCATCTATTCAATACCTTGTCAATGCATTTAGCGTTGCCACTTAGTAAAATCAGTGATCCACTCCAATTCTTCGCACTTGATCATACTTTACTTACATGCATTTAAATTCTTAACACTTCAACAACAAAGTGATTTACTTTCAGTTGCTTTGACAATTAACTTTTATAATTACATTGACAAATTTGACTATCTTAGTGTGCAGATCTGATTTAATTGCGCTGACATTCTTACTATCATTTTCTCTAATCTTAGTCTTAGTTGCTTCGACATTTAAGCATCAAGAACCCATTCCTCGTGGGATTGATATCTGATAGAATCAATCTATCAACTATACTTGCATCGACGTGTGTCTACTTGCATAATAGCTATGATGTTACAAGCAGATCAAGTATCTTCAAAAGGTATACAAATTTATCCAAGCAAAGTCTCAACTATTCTCAATTGGAAAGTACCGAAGAATGTCTCTAAGGTACGCTATTTCTTGGGATTAGTAGGTTATTATAGTCGGTTCGTGAAAGATTTCTCTATCATAGCTTTGTTGATGACAAAGTTGTTATAGAAAAATATCCAGTTCGTTTGGTCTGATAAGTGCCAACAAAGTTTCAATCAATTGAAAAAGTTATTAACTGAAGATCCGGCCCTAGCACAGCCAAAGTCGAGAAAACAGTTCGTTATTTACAACGACGCGTCTTTGAGCGGATTGGGATGTGTTTTGACGCAAGATGGGAAAGTGATAGCTTATTCCTCCTGTCAGTTAAAGCCGTATGAAAAGAATTATCTGACTCATGATCTGGAGTTAGCTGTTGTAATTTTTGCATTAAGGATTTGGCGTCACTATCTTTATGGGGAGAGATGCCAAATGTTTACTGACCATAAGAGTTTGAGGTATCTGATGACAAAGAAGGAGTTGAATTTGCGACAGCATCGATGGTTAGAGTTGTTAAAAGATTACGACCTTATGATTGACTATCACCCAGGAAAGCCTAACGTTGTTGTCGATGCCTTGAGTCGAAAATCATTGTTTGTACTGAGAGCATTGAACGCTCAGTTGTTTTTGGAGAATAATGGTTCTATCACTACTGAACTCAAGATGAGACTAATATTTCTACAGCATATTCAAGAATTTTAGGGAAATGATCCAAAGCTTATAGCTAAAAAGGGGTAGATACAAAGTGATGCCACTACAGGGTTTACAGTAGATACAGAGGGTATGTTGTATTATAGAGACAAGGTGTCTGTTCTGAATAATTCGAATTTGAGATGAGACATTCTGACAGAAGCTCACAACAACACTTATTCCATTCACCCGGGGAGTGTGAAAATGTACAATGACCTAAAGAAAATGTATTGGTGGCTAGGTATGGAGCGAGAGATTTCAGAGTTTGAGATTGGATGCCTTATATGTTAGCAAGTGAAAGCAGAGCATCAGGTACCATCTGAGTTACTACAGCCGATTTCCATCCCGAAATGGAAGTGGGAGCGGGTTACTATGGATTTTATCATAGGACTTCTGGTAACACCGAGAAAGAAAGATTTGATCTGCGTAATTATAGATAGATCGAAAAATTCAACTCACTTCATCCCTATTCGAGTAGATTATCCACTTGAGAGATTGGCTGAGTTATATGTGTTCGAGTTCGTACGACTACACGAAGTACTAACATCTATTATCTCTAACAGGGATTCACATTTTACCTTGAGGTTTTGGGGTAAGTTGCATGAAGCTTTAGAAACCAGGCTGAATTTCAACACTACATATCATCCGCAAACGAGTGGTCAGTCAGAGCGGGTGATATAGATTCTTGAAGATATGCTACGGTGCTGTATACTTGAGTTTGAGGGTAGCTGGGAAGAATATCTGTTGTTGGTAGAGTTTACATATAATTACAGCTATTAGTTTAGTATTAAAATGGCACCATTTGAAGCATTATACGGTAGGAAATGCAGAACACCTTTGTATTGGTCAGAGTTGAGTGAGCCTAAGTTGGTTGGAACCAATTTGATTCATGAGATCGAAGACAAAGTGCGAGTGGTCCGTTACTGCTTGAAAGCAGCGTCTTACTGACAGAAGTCATACTCAGATCTTAAAAGGAAATATATAGAATTTGTAGTGGGAGATCGAGTCTTCTTGGGAGTTTCACCTTGGAAGAAGGTGGTAAGGTTTGGCAGAAAAAGAAAGCTGAGTCCACGGTTTATTGGTCCGTATGAGATCATTGAACTAGTTGGCCTTATAACATTTAAGTTGACTTTACCACCGGATCTAGAGATGATTCATAATGTATTTCATGTTTCGAAGCTGAGATGGTACAGATCAGATCCTTCTTATGTGATTACACCTTGTGAGGTTAAGATACAGCCAGATTTGTCATATTCAGAAGAATCGGTTAAGATTTTGGCTCGTGAGGTAAAAGAGTTGCGAAACAAAAGGGTACCATTGGTGAAGGTATTATGGAACCGACACGGGCTTGAAGAAGCTACATGGGAGACAAAAGCTTCGATGAGATCACAATAGCCTAACCTGTTCACTGGTAAGATATTTTGGGACGAAATTTCCCTAAGGGGGAGAGTTATAACAGCCAAGTTTTTAGTGGCGTCGAAATAGTGATTTTGAGATCACAATTCCGATAAGTCGAGTCATTAATTTATTTATTTGAACATTTATGACTTCGCTAGCATCGTATTAAAAGTTGGAAAGGAAATTTTAATGTTTAAATAGTTAATTGAGTAGAAAGGATTAAATTGTAATAGGTTTAAAAGTAGAGATGATTGATTAGAAGGACCAAATGAATAAATGAACCAAAGAACTATTAGTGAGTGGGTTAGCATGATTTGTATTAAGAGTAAATAGGCTTAATTAAGATTAAAATAGATTAATTAAAGCTTAATGATGAAATTCTTAAAAATTACAAAATTACCATTGATATATATATATTAAATTAAAAGAAAATTTAAGTGAAAATGTTAGCATTTCACTCATCTTCTACCTCTCACACAAGAAAGGGAAGAAAAACTTAGGGTTTTTACATTCAATCTTTTAACCTTGATTTGGGTAACCAAACCTTGCTCGCTTTTAGTGATTTTTATGTTTTTGAGTCCGTGTTAGCTTAATCTAGTTAGTCAATGGACTAATTTGCGAATTTGTTAAACGTTATAAAATTTTCCATTGTTGAAATTATTTGTTGTTAGGAGCTTTTGATAGATTTGAATGTTTGATAATTGGGTTAGATCTTCGATGAAATTAGGGTTTAGGGACTAAAATGTAAAGATGATGAAAATACATGTATTATTATGCAAATAAATGTGTGAAAGGGTTGGGTAAACACCCTAGAGAATTCGATTAAGGTTGGTTATGTAAGAGAACGATTATTTTGCATGTTTTGTGTTGAAAAAACTAGATTGAGTAAATGGAAAATATTAGGGGTAAAATTGTAATTTTTCACAAAAGAACTAAATTGTGTTGAATGTCTCAATTATGTGATTTAATGTGAGAATTGGATGATTTGTGTATGTAGACTATGATTGTGCTTCAGATCGCGAAAAAGGAAAATTAACGGAGTAGTCTCTAAAGTCTATTCGTAACTACAAGTTAGTTCGGTAAGTTCGTAATGTAAATTTTACTTAATATTTATTGTATGTATATTGTCAATGTTCAGTAAATCGAAAGCAGTTGGCATTGAAGACATTGAAGAAATGAAACAAAAGTGACAGTAGGCTTTATGTTGTTAAAAAAGTACCGACGCGATGGCTAGGGCACCGCATATATTGCGAGTTCTCGACAGCTCGTGTGAGCAGCATCGTGATTCAAAAAAGAGATATGAATCCTAAATGGATTATAGGTCCTTCGATGGTTGGGACTTATGCTTTATGCATACTCTTGACAGCTCGTGTGAGCAGCATCGTTAGTGGACAGTTTACAAATAGACACCATACCGATGGCTAGGGTACTGCTATGTTACGAGCCCTCGATAGCTCGTGTAAGTAGCATCGGGTACTGGTAATAAAAAGTTATAGACAGGAAAATGAAAGTTGTATTTAACTCAAGAAACAATGGGATTATCTTGGCTTGGTTGAGCTATAATTGCTTATTACAAATGTTTGGTAACTCCTTAAACTATCGAACTTACTAAGCTATGAAGCTTACCAAAGATGTTGCTATTTTGTAGATCATTTTGCTGATTGAAGATCGGATCATCATCATCATCTCTTCGAAGTCACACTATCGCGGAGCTCATTGGTAGTCTTTTCATCACTCGGTCTTGCGGCATGTACTGGGATGATGTTTTCTTTTGCTTTATGTACTTGGGATTTTGACAATCTTATTATGTTGACGAATGTAGCAAATGCATGTTGTGTAAGTTGGAATATAAACTTAAAAGTACTATGTTATGATTTTGGAATATATGTATTTCATGTTAACTTAATGCATATTGATGTCATGAATGTTTTGAGTTGATAAACTTGTATTTTGGCATGATTCGTGTGATTCTGCAAATTTGTTTCGGTAGAACCCATGCATGTATCGGTAGAAGTACAAGGTAGGAGAGAGGTTGCCCACTGACTTGGGTTGTATTGGTAGATGAATAACAAATATTGGTATTCATGTGTTTAGAAGTAGCAGGATAAGATTTTTAGCTCTCTGGAGTTTTTAGTATCAATAGAGGTAAGACTTGTTTCGATAGAGGAGTCACTTGTATTGATACGAATCTGCACTATTCTTAAACTATTTACTGACTTGACAACTATCGATACTTGTTCAACAAGTACCGGTAGAAGTCTCTAGAAATGTCGAAAATGACATTTTTTCCCTTATTGATTTGTGCTTATAATCAAATAATGATTTATAACGTGTAAAATGCAATCCTTTAATAGAAATAAAGTCTGAAAAATATTATGAAAAGATGAACAGTGATAAATGAATAGTAAGACATCAGAACCCTAACAAGCGATGGTTTTCGGGTTTTGGGTATTACAATCTTAGAGGCTTTATAATGTGGTTCATCAAAAATGGTCATAAAGCTCAAAGATATGTACTTATTGGTATATTAGAACGAGGTTTAGCTTTTTAATCAATTTAATCACCAAATCTCAAAATTATCGTCTATCATATATATTAGCATGCTCGTTTCCTCATATTATGCACATCATTTGGTTTCAATAATACCTTTCTATCTATACATAATGTAACCTATAGAACTTCAAAAATTTCATGCTCAAAAATGTAAAATTCCTCATATGCTCCTAATCAATCACTTGTATTTCTACAAACTCAAGCACAAAATAAACATAAAAACTAAAAATGAAAACTATATGCTAAAATTCCTATGTTACCCCTCACTCTTTAGAAAACACATTGTCCTCAATGTGTGGCCCAATAAGTAGTAAAGAAAGAAGTTACCCGATTGATCATGAAGGTCCTTTTCTTCTTATGATGGTTGTCCTTCTTCCTTTGACGTGAATGCTTGAAATTTTTGCGTCGCTATAATGTGAGATTCTTATAAGAAGAATTGAAGCATATATACAAAAATAATTTCTAATTCTACTCCTACAAATTATATAAGTCCTAAATAAAAAATTATCCCTAAAATTACAAGTCTTAAAATAAATCAAAGTCTCAAAACTATTAAAAGTTAAACTTCAATCCTCTTCATCTGAATCGAATTGAGGATCCATGGGAACTTTGCCTTTGTCGAATTACTTTTGGCGGGAGCTCCCACCTTGTTCCGTGCTGGGCTCTAAATTATTGATCCTTTAGGGGTCGAGTATTGAGGCTGAAACATTAACTCATGCTCATCATCAGTGTTAAGCTCGTCTTGCTCCACATATGCTCCTCCAAACTCGGTTTCATTCTCTTTTTCTTCTTCATCCCCTAACATGTTAGGTAGGTAGTTTGGGGTCGATAACCCATGTATCCTTGTAAACTCCTTTAGTACAAGAGTTGTTTCTTTCATCCACCAAATCTTGCCGTCAAGTTTTCCTTCAATGCTTCCCTCATACCCTTTTTGAGCTTTTACCGTGTCCTTAGTTTTCAAAGAAGCTGCCACGTCCATCTTTTCTTTCATTGTCTGATTCCATTCTTTAATTTGTTTCCTTTGAAGCTCAACATACTGCTTATATATGGAATCACCAATGATGCTTCGTGTTGGCTTCAAGAATGGCTCATTTTTGCTCATTAGCACATCTTTGTTCTTGCATAATGTCGTCACGAGGTGTGGAAAGAAGAGTCCATCTTTTTGGCTTTTCATGTGATTTTTCATTTCCTTGTAGATCCAACTTCCTACACAAATTTTTTTTTGCAAAATAGTGTATAACAAAATAGGTCGAAAGATATTAGCGTTAGAGACATTTAAGGCTTAGACTATCCTTGTGGCCAAAAATTGCATCCACATTTTCATAATGGGGAACATGGTAGCTTGATTGAAATTTGAAGGTGAGCCGATATCAGGACGATAATTCCAACCACCTCTACCTTTAGGAAAAAACTTAACGATTTCCTCCATATCAATATTTTTAAACAAATCTAAATCAATGTCATGTAGATAATCTTTTTCATAAAAGGGCACTTTATAAAATCTGCAATTCTGATAAGGTAGAATCGGGACATATATTTGTCGCACGCTGAGTTTTTTTATAGCCCTATTTTTAACGATATCCTCTTTCAAAGAAGCGTAAAATTCATGCACAATAGGTACTAGAGCATTACCTGTTGAGGAAACACAAAATTGTTCCCATTGATGATATCTTACAAGTGGCCAAATTTCTTTGCTGAGGACCATCGATGGTTCAAACCCCCGTTCTTGGATAAGAGGTTGTCCTTGAAAAGCTAGGAAGTATTTCTCTATTTGAGCATTCGTAAACCATTCAAAATCCGAGTCGCTGTCGTTATCTTGCACCATTATTTTCTTTCAAGGAGGCATTATGATATATAGGAACAAAGATGAACATTTATGAATGTAATAGTAAAAGTGTAAGAAATACCTTTGTTTTCATTTTGCCAATAAGAGTTGATCGAAACCTTTGTGGATGGATTAGAGCCTTTGGAGGAAAAGGGGTTTAGGTTTTTAAATATGGAGAAGATATTTGAGGGATTTTTGAGTGTTTAGATGAAGAAATAGGATTAATGTTGAGTTAATATTTTTATAGGGGTGAGAATTTGTTAGGGTTTTAGTGTGTAAAAGTCGAGTAAAATGGGTATTTTACTGTCAGGTTGCACAATTGGGTGAGGTCAATCCTGCAAAAATTGCAAATGATGTCGCGACATAGCCTAGGTATGTTGCAACCAATGCACCAGTACAATGTTTTCCGCGACGTAGATCACCCTGTGTCGCAACAAACCCTTCAATCTTGAAGTTCCAGCCAACTATCTCCTATGTCGTAACGTAGCCTTCCCCGTGTCATGACAAACCTATCAGTTGTAAATTTTAAGCATTCTAAGCCATTTGTCGCAACACACAAGGGGTATGTCGCGTCATAGCATGCTTAGGCATACTTGGGGTAATCTGGTTGTTGTGTCACGATGTTGAGAGTTTGTGTCACGACAAATGTGTCAATTCCGAAAGAAATGCCCTAAAACAGAAAAATGTTGCTAAGTTAGTATGTTAGTGTCTATGAATTAAAATTGAATGTTAGTACTTCTCAGAATTTTCTAACAAGAGTGTTAGTGTGCACTTCGGCACCCACAAATAGTCTATTCTATCACTGTTCGTCCAGCAATCGTCGTGCCAAGCTACTCTCTAGCGGTTATCTCGTTCTTGAAATTTTCCTTTTCTTCTTGCGTAGATCACCACCAGCTCTTTTTGTCGATCATATTTATTCATGACAGTTGTGAATTTATAGCACCACCATTCCGCATGATTGCCTTCATTATTGATCCACTTACAGAATTTGTATGTTTTCATGTTGTGGAGTAATAGCTGCTCGATTACCTCGTTCAGTAAAAATGGTAGGTTTACTGCAAACCTATGTATTGATGTTGCGGCAACCATTGGTTTCCCTTTGTAATTTCCGTCACTGCATTCTATATCCTTCGGATCATGGTACCATTGCAATAATTGCCTTTCCCATGAATGTACATTTTTGTGCTCCACGAATGTGATTATTATTCTATTTGATAACTAAGACTCTAGCTCGTAAATATTTCCTGTTTTTTGTAAAAATTGAAAAATTTTCACATTAATAATTTCTTTGGGGATTTGTTATACCAGGAAAGTATTGTACATAGTAGCTATTTTCCATTGGAAATTGAATCTTTGTTCTATAATATCTTCAACTAATATTTCTTTCATCGATGTGTCTATAACAGCGGTTAGTTGAAGATCTAGATTCTGGATATAAGGACCGTCATCTTCCTTGGTGAGGATTGATTCATCATTGGATTGGGGCTCGCTCTAAATTTTGACAAAGCTTTCCAATTCCCCTTCCAAGGACGAAATCTCGATTTGCTTAGGGATTTGATCATCCAATTCCTCAAAGAATCCTTTTTTTGTTTCCTTATCTAGCCCTCGTTCTTGTTCTCATTCTATTTGTTCAAATTCGACATATACTCCTTTGAAAGATAGATCATCATGTTGATTAGGGATCTGAGCTTCTCTACGGGGTTGACTTAACTCCAACATCAATAATCTTTGATTTTCTTGGATCTCCTAATCTTCATAATACCCGTCTTCGTAGATATCATCATCATAAATTTCATCTACACAAAAATAATCGTAGGCATTCATGGTCTAAATATAATGGAAATTAAAGGAAAATTAATATATCTAAAAAAAATTGTTAGTATGGTTAAATTGTATCTATAACCTAAAGTTTTCCTAATTATTTTATTACAAAGAAAGAATAAAATTTACGAAGGCGTTGCCTCCTTGACAACGACGCCAACGACTTGACCACCCTCGAACATACTCTTGCTCGATATAGATTTTAGGCCTTTTGCAAGTATATGGGTCAGGTTGTAAATATAGTGTGTACAATGAAACACTTGGTAGTCTTCCGAGGATCGTATCCAAAAGAGGCGTAAAGTGATAGTAAATTAGATCTCTACAAAGAATAAAATTAATTAGTACTTACTTTAGTGATTATAGTACAAAGAATAATAAAAGATTTGATTTTGAAAATCATAAACTAAAAGAGAAAATAAAGGAAAGAAATTGAGATGTAGAAATCTTATAAATAGCTTTAGGGATATTAGGTTGTTTCCGTATGAGTTCTTCAATCATTGGATTTTGGGGGTTTTCATCCAATCAACTAGTCACTACCCCAGTTGGACCTCTCGATCTTCCGTTGGCATAGTAAGTTGATAGAGACTACTTATCGCTAGATGTCACAGCTAAACCAGTTTGGGAAAAAGGTGTTCACTAATGGGCAATACCAATTTTTGGTTCATTCCGACCTAAATGGCATTCTAGAGTTGTTAGGCTTAGTGTTTGTTTGATGTTATTCCTTTCCCAAACAGTTGATCCAAAAGGAAAAATCCCTATTAAACAACAATTAAATATTTACTTCCACTCCTTCATTCCCCAAAATGGAATTAATTCAACATGTGTTTCTTGATCATCATAAACACAATAATATATAAAAACATATAATTGAATTAAGATAATGAAAAAGAAACTTGAATTGTATTGGCAATTTGTCGAGAAAAAATTCCTCGAATGTTTATGCGAGTTCTACAATCTCGTTTCAAACAAAAACACAAAATAAAACTAAAAAACTAAGAACTAGTAAATTGTGTCCCTAACCCTAGTGCTAACGACCTTATTTATAGCATTGGCCAGCCATTTCTCATTAACCCTAGGTCAGCTACTGTCTTCGTGCTTAAGTTGCATTCTAAAGACGAGAGCGTCCCTCACTCGATGCAAAGTTAATGTTTGGGGTCGATGTAGCGACACACCAGGACCTGTGTCATGACAAAGCAAGCAGTTTCTTGATTCTTCACTATTGGCCTCTTTGTTGCAACATAAAGCTCCTTATGTCGTGACGAAGTGGTCAGTATCACTGTGGCTCAGTTGCTATTAGTCTCCTGTGCACTCACGAAGTAGGGTAGCTAATCTTTAGGCTCATTTGGCCTTGAAAGCAATATAATAACTTTTTTAGCACAATTTATTCAAAAGACAAAACTAAACTAAAAATCCATAAAACAAAAAGTTAAATACTTGATTTCAAGCTCTTCAAATGTAAAAACTAGTTCAATTTGCTAGGTATAAAACCGACAGATCAATAAGCTTCTTTTCTTGTTCAACTAGTCTCAAAAACTCCTTCGGTTCAACTTCCTCCTCTTCCATCTCATGATCGTTACAGTAAACATAATTATGAGAATTTGATTTAAAGATGACATTTGGATCATTTATCAATTCATGATGTATATCCCTAAAATAATTATGAGTAAGTATATTGGTATATGAATGAAAACGATTAAATGAATAAAAGTGACTAGGGACATGATCCAAATCTGGTTTCATTAAAGAGAAAACAGTTTTACATGAATTTTTTAAGGAAATTAAATTAACTAATCGATATGAAACTTTGACATAAAAACTCTTAAAAATGATTACATCTCAGAGGACTCAAGGATAGCAGGTAACGGTATAAGATGCTAGTTGTCTAAGGCGGAAGGGTCTTAGCAAACCCAGTCTCTTGACATCAGTACCCTATTTCTAATCATGTACAGATCTAATGCATCTCCATTAATAATTAACTTGACTGGGTTCCTTTCCTGGTGCTCGAATCCCACTGAGTGAAAGGTCTCAGATAGTGGAGGACAAATCAAAGAATGTTTCACCACCTTCTTCCCATCCATATGAGCCAACCTCTTTGCTCTTCGTTCTTTACACATCCTCCCAACATCCTCCCTCATGGGCTTATATCCCAACCCTCTTGTATCCTTCTGAGTGGGAACAAAAATGGATTCTAAGATACCTTGTAAGTCTTTTCCTAAACCTAAGTGGATTTGCCAACCCTTCCCTATTGTCTAGGCAAATAACACGTTCACTGTTCGCAGCACATCAGGCTTAAGGGCTCGCATTCCCTGTACCACGTAAGATGTAGTGGCCACTTGGAAGGTTTGGAAAAGAACTCTTTATTGCATCATCATCCACTTCTATGAAAGGAGAATTTGGCAAGCTAGCTACCAACTTCACCTTGCACGATGAACAAATTTTGATAGATTACAAATTTCAATCATTGGTGCAAGGACGATGGTACCACCTCAAACTTAATGAATCTAGGGGCATCCCAACAGCATACTATAAGAAGGCATTATATCCAGCACCTGAAAGTGAATACGGAAATTAGTAGCTCCTACCAACAAGGGAATCTCTATTTTGCCAATCACGCTTCTTTTGGTGCCATTAAAAGTTCCCACCACTAAAGGGCTCGATACCATGTACACCACGTGTAGCTTGGACAATGTTGATAAAGGCAAGACGTTGATCGATGACCCATTTTCGATCAGGACCTTAGCCACAAAATAAGCTTTACACTTTACTGAGATGTGTAGTGCATTGGTACTTCGCCTTCCATTTGAGGGTATTTCATCATCATTGAAAGATATGAAGTTTGGGGGCAAGATGTTCCCTGCTAAGTGACTGACATTATCTACTGACACAATGTAAGTGACGTAAGCTTATTTTAGAACTCGTACAAGAGCCTCCCTATGTGGCTTCGAGTTCAAAAGTAGTGACAATAAAGAAATTCTTGTTGGTATTTTGTTCAACTGCTCTACCACACTATACTCGATGTGCTTTATTAGACGTAAAAATTCATTAACCTCATCATTCTTGACTTCTCCCTTTTGGTCCTCCTTTGTTTCCTTGTTAGCTTCTTTATCGTCAATTTCTGGTTGATTTTCTGAAATCACTTCCTTACCACGGGGTCTTTCTCTACTGTGTTTGGCTTGTAACAATGCCCGCTTCAAGTTATGCCTCTATGTCTTAAGATGTTGGACGCATCAGATCCAACAACCTCACAATCATATCTCCAACGAACTCGTTAGTCATTTCCATACATAAAAGGGTCAGGAACCCTAATGACCAACACATTATCCTGCACAGCCTTTGAGGTAGACTCTTTTCCAATAAGGGTTTTCTTTCCATATACAATGGTGATAGGTTTCGCATCTAACGTGTTTTTCTCATTGGTTTTAACATCCTCTTGTATCTCTAGCTGGAAAGAATCTAAGAGACACTATATATGTTCCCTAAATGTTGGGCAAACTTGGATGGAGTGTCCTCGAGCTCCTTGGTGAAATTTGCAGATTTGATCCATATCAATTCCCATTATAGATCTGAGTGGCTCGGCATGAATTAGATTTGACTTTCTCAAGATGTCGAAGAGTCATTCGAGTGGGGTTGTAATTTCCTCCACTTTTCTCCTTCGAAGGCTACTTTCTTTAGTTATAGCATTAACTATCCGATTGTGGTTTGGTAATAGATTTGTGTTAACATCTGGTGTATTCTCTCACTGGAAATTTATCTTTCCCACCCATATAAGATCTTGCACCTTATATTTTCACGCTAAGCAGTTCTTAATGGTATGACTTGGATTGCCAGAGTGTTACTCATATTAAGCATTGGCATAATACCATTTTGGAAATGGCGGTTGCATTGGTTCCTTATGTGCGGGTACAAGGAGATGCTTTTCCTTTAAAATTGGAAAAAGCTCCGCCTAGGAGATGGGAGTTGGATCAAACACAGGCCTCTCCCGTGGTGGCCTTACTAGAGCTTAGGTGTGTGGGGATCGAATTAACATAGTTAACATGGGGAGATTTGTAATGGGTACAGGTGGATGATACATAAACGGTGAAGTATTGGTAGCATTTACACTAGGGTATTGGGGGCATGTAGATATTGGGCTCAAGAATGGAAAGTAAGAGTATGTTTATCCTCTCGGTGCGATTATTTGTGTTTTTGCTTCCTTTTTCTTCACAATGACACCTCTCTTCGCGCTCAAAGGATCATCTACTTTGCCTGATTTCAATGCATTCTCTATCATTTCTTTGGATAATTCCATATCCGTGAAAGTCTTAGAGGCATTTACTACCATCCTATCATAGTATATGTGATAGCATTAGAAAAGACCATTGATTTCTCCTTACTTATGGTATAATTTGTTCCCATTTGATCATCTTTAGCATGCATTTTTAGTCTTTTTAACTTAGTTATTGCATTTTCCAACTTAGGGAAGCTTGGCCTAATTTTCTTTAATTTTATCATGTTTTTACTAATAATGTCACTGTATTAGTTATCAGTATTGCACCCAAAGATGTCACTGCAGGAACCTGTCAAGAAGGATCTATGCATAAAGGTGTACAGAGTTGTCGTTACAAAATAATATCCAAATTTACGCCCAGAACTGTTGCCGTAACTGACAATTATCTGATAAACACACTAGATTGTGTGATTGTATAGCTGATATAACCAACCAGTATGGCTGGAAAAGATTAGATTTAGGAGGAAGGATACCTGTACTGTGCATGAGCTGTTAAATATCGAAGGAAAGGAGAGAGAAACATCTTTTGAAGGATCGAGCATTCGACAGAATTCATTTTCTTCTAAAGAGTATTCTTGAGCTTGCTTGCATGACAGCTTAAGCTTTTAAGGGCTACCTGACCAGAGGAGGAAGGCAGTGTACTGCTCATGACTAGAGCATCCTAAGTACGACGCAGAAGGGAGAGTAAGGGAGCATTTCAAGTAAACTAGGAATAGAGTACTCCATCTGTTCTTTTATTTTTCTTACTTAAACGCTGGTAATACTTTTCACATTCAAGTTGTATGGAATTACTGTTGATGTTGGGATTTATATGATATTTATTTCAACCTTTCTTTTTCCATGAATCTTTGGATTTAATTGTTTTGACCACGGAAGTGCGATTACAGTCACTACCACTGGAAAGTGCAGCAACAAATTAAGTTAACAAGCAAGTCAATGGAAGTTGCTTGAGGATTAAAGGATTTTAGTCCACTTGTTCTTGAATATATAGCATTGCCAACACTGGAAGGTGTGGTTAGTGTGAGTATTTGAGTCTTTGATAAACATGGAAGTCAAGGTTGGTAAGATTTCATTATGCTTAATGTGGTGACAATTTATCTGTTATTAACCTTGTGATCACATTTAGCTTTTTGCCAACTTTTCAAGTCAAGGAACCCCATCTCATTATCACTGTTTTACTTCTTAAATTTTCTTAAATTCCTTTGACAAATTATTCTCATACCTTTACTGCATTTTCTTATTTTATTACTCCGACATTATTCATCGCAATCTCTTTAGGTTTAACTTTCTTTCATCGACAATTATAAACATAAGCAGCCAGACCTGTGGGATCGATATTTGACAGATTAATATCTGTCTACTACACTTGCATCAACAGTGTACACTTGCACATATTTGCTGTGACGTTCATTGTGTGATCAAGTTTCAGTGTCATTGTCGGGGATGGCATTTGTTTGATGTTTATTCTTGTACTTGCAATTACTTTCTATTTACTAATCTTTACTTGTTACTAACTTGTTTTCTTTCTTGTTTAACTATTTTTCAATTTTCTTTTTAGGTGTTTTATGACCAGGAGTAATACTGAATTTGTTGTTAGCTTAGATCCTAAAATTAAGCAAACCATTAGAAGAAGAAGACAAGAACAAAGAAACATAGCTCTGCTAGGAAACGATGCAGCCATACCTCCATTACCGTCATAGAATCCTATTATACCTCCTAGACAACCACAAATCATTAATAATCCATCGTTACCGCAAGATGATTAGATACAAAATAGAACTATTTGAGACTTCATTGTTCTATGTTAGATGATTTACAGCCAAGGGTTGTTCGACCAACTATTCAAGTTGGCAAATTTGAGTAAAAGCATGTTATGTTTCAAATGCTAAATTCGAATGGGCAGTATGCTAGATTGCCTCATGAGGATGGGAGAGAGCATCTCAAATCTTTTCTATTAATTTGTGCTTCTTTCAGTCAACATGGTGTTCCTAATGATGCCTTGAAGATGCAATTGTTTCCTTATTCATTGCAAGGGCGGACTTATACCTGGTTCCTTGGATTACCTGCTAGATCAATTACATCATGGAATGCGCCTGCAACTTAGTTTGTTTTGCTATTTAATCCAACAAAAATGAATGCTCGATTGAGGAATGACATTAATGTGTATCATCAGCTAGATGATGAGAACTTGCATACTACATGGGAGTGTTATAAAACCTTGATTCGATGTTGTCCCATGCAAGGAATTCAATAGGAAATGCAGACTAAGATCTTTTTACAATGGGTTGAATGCATAGACAAGAAATCTTGTCGATGCGTCTGCAAATGATCCTTTGTTGGACTACACTTATGATGAAGCTGTAAGAATTTTAGAGAGGATCGCTTAGAATGACTACCAATATCCGATCTCTCCTGCAGCACAAGTCAAAGCAAACCTCAGAGTTATCGAACTAGACGTTATATCAGCTCTAAGTGCACAAGTTTCTTCGTTAGCAAATATGATAAAGAACATGAAGGGGACCAGTGAAGTTGTTCCCATTCAAGTTACGCAACAGCTGGATGTCTCGACATTTTATTGCCAAATTTGTGACGATAATCATAGCTATGAGGATTGTCCTCATCATACAGAAAATGCGTTCTATGTTAATAATATCCGAGGAAATTCCTATGGTAACTCCTACAATAACTCTGCTCGAAATCAATAGCCTTGGGGAAATCAAAATGCAACCACATTTAGATATGGTAATTCCTCTAGTCAAGGCAATTTTCGACAAGGGAATTACAATCATCAACAATAAAATTTCAATCAAAGTCCTCATATGCATATACATCAAGATCAGTTGCAACCACACACTCGTTTGCAGCCACAACAATCTTCAATGCAAAATTTGCATACACAAGGACAACAACAACAACAATAGTAGTATTCTCAACCACGAGTTGATCTATTAGCAACCCTTGAAGCCCTGATGCGAGAGCATATCACGAGAACAGAAGCTATTGTGCAAGGAAACTCATCTTCCATCCGAGTACTAGAATCACAATTAGGGCAACTAGCTTCAAATTTGAGCACAAGACCACTAGGTGCTTTACCTAGCGATATTGAGAATCCAAATCAAAAGGGGAAGAAGCATTGTAAAGCTATTACTCTTTGTCGTGGGAAGCAAACTATCGAGCTAACTAGCAGCTCTAATACAGCACCTATTGACACAAGTGAAGCAGATCAAGGAGAAAAAGTTGTATCTGATGAAGTAGTAGACGAACCAAATAAAGAGGATCCACCAATTGTTACTCCCATGCCTACCATTAGACTAACAAACTTATCGACGCAACTGCTGATGTCGACGCTACCGGTTTTGTCATGACAACCTGATGTATCAATACCTTTGCCATTTCCATAAAGATTTAAGGAGAAGGAGAATAATATAGAATATCAAAAGTTTCTGGCCACATTAAAACAACTGCATGTCAACATACCTCTTGTGGATGCCCTCGTACAGATTCCTAGCTATGGGAAATTCATGAAAGAGCTCCTATCCAAGAAGAAGAAGTTGACTGATATCAAAACAATTGTTCTCCTAGAGGTATGCAGCACAGTCCTGACAAATAAATAGCCACCAAAGATGAAGGACCTTGGCAGTTTTACAATTTCATGTTCAATTAGAAATCATTACTTGGGAAAATCTCTCAGTGATTTAGGATCAAGTATCAACCTCATGCTGTTATCAACATTTTGAAAATTAGGGATTGGTTATATGAAACCCACTGCAGTGACATTCCAAATGACAGATAGATTATTAGCTCAACTTGAAGGGAAAATTAGGGATTTTATTATCCTTGATTGTGAAGCTGATAAATAGGTGTCCATAATCTTAGGATGCCTATTTTTTACCACTTGTCGCACTCTTACCAACATGTTCAAATGCGAACTGATAATGCGACATAACAATGAACATGTTACCTTTAGTTTTTTCGAAGCAATTCACTGTAGAAATAAAGAGGAATGTCACCACATCGATGTGCTGGACAAATTAATTGAAGAGGAATTTAATGAGTGTAGCACAATAGTCTCAGAAGAATTTTCTGTGACAATTGAAGAAATTTTTCTGAGTGATTGTGACTACAAGCTTGAGGCAAATAATGTGGAGCTTAGGCACAAATGGTAGATGGAATCTTTGGATTTGACCAATAGTACGACTCCTGTATTTAAGCCATCTATTGAAGAAGCTCTTACTTTGGAATTGAAGCCATTGCCTACCCATTGGAAGTATGTTTTCTTTGGCGAGAATGACATACTGCTAGTAATTGTCTCTGCAACTCTCGACGCAAGTTAGGAGAAAAAATTAATCCACATACTGAAGCAACACAAGCGTTCAATTGCCTAGAGTATTGCGGATATTAGAGGTATTAGTCCCTCTGTCTGCATGCACAAAATCCGGTTAGAAGATGAAGGAAAGTAGTCCATTGAACAACATAGAATATTAACTGAAAAAAATGAAAAAGGTTGTTAAGAAAGAGATCATTAAGCGGTTGGATGCAGGCATCATCTATCTAATTTCTGATAGTATGTGGGTGAGCCCAGTGCAATGTGTTCCAAAGAAGAGTGGTATCACGGTGGTAAGTAACAGCAAAGATGACTTTTTCCTTACTCGCATTCCTACAAGGTGGCGAGTATGCATGGACTATCATCGTTTGAATGCAGCCACAAAGAAGGATCACTTCCCAGTTCCCTTCATTGATCAAATGTTGGGTAAGATTGTTGGTAAAGCTTATTATTGCTTTTTCAATGGCTATTGTGGCTACAATCAGATAGCAATTGCACCAGAGGATCAAGCAAAGACGACTTTTACTTGTCCTTTTGGCACTTTTCCTTCTGTCGAATGATATTTGGTCTATGCAATGCACCAGCCACATTTCAAAGGTGTATGATGGAAATTTTCTTCGACATGATTGAAGACTCATTGGAGGTATTTATGAATGATTTCTCTGTATATGGCAATACCTTTGATAAATGTGCTGACAATTTAGCCAGAGTTCTAAAGCGATGTGAGGACACAAACCTAGTGCTAGATTGGGAGAAATGTCACTTCATGGCAACAGAAGGCATTATCCTCAGTCATTGAATCTCTTGTCAGGGCATTGAAGTGGACAAAGCAACAGTTGAAATTATTAAGAAGTTACCCCCGCCAACCAATGTAAAAGGTATTCGAAGTTTTCTCGGTCATGCAAGTTTTTATCGAAGATTTATCCGAGATTTCTCCAAGATTGCAAAACCTCTCCGCTCCTTGTTGGAGCAAAATAAAAAAATTTTGTTTGATGATGCCTATCTATACATATTTATGCTAATTAAGCAGCAGCTGGTGAAGGCACCTATTGTCATTGCACCAGACTGGTTGCAACTATTCAAAGTAATGTGTGATGCGAGTGATTATGTAGTGGGTGTCGTGCTAGGAAAATACAAAGAAAGAGTATTTCATGCAATATATTGTACCAGCAAGACTCTCACTGAAGCGCAGATTAATTATACAATCCCAAAAAAAGAGCTGTTGGCAATAGTCTTTGCCTTCGATAAATTTCGTTCATATCTTGTCGGCGCAAAGGTTACAATATTCACTAATCATTTTGCGTTGAGATACCTCTTTGCTATGAAAGATGACAAACCAAGATTGATTCGATGGATCCTGTTATTACAAGAATTTGACATTGAGATAAAGGATCGCAAAGGATTGGAGAATCAAGTAGCAGGTCATTTATCTCGTTTAGAAGTAGGAAGTGAAGATGGAAATAAATTCCAAATTGTTGATGCATTTCCTAACGAGAAGCTACTTGTTGTCGACGCATCCCCATGACATGCAGATGTCGTCAACTATTTGGAGAGTGAAAGGTTACCCTTGAGTGCAACAGGCCACAAGAAGGAAAGGTTCTTCGCAACATCGCAAAATACTACTGGAATGAGCCATACCTATTCAAGGTATGCAACAATAATATTATTCGACGTTGTGTTCCAGAAGAAGAAATGCTTTTTATCCTGAAGCATTACCATGATGCCCCTTATGGAGGTCATTTTTGTGGTGTAAGGCCTGCTACAAAGGTCCTTCAATCAGGATTCTATTTGCCTTCATTGTTTAGAGATGCCCACAATTTTGTGTAACAATGTGACAAATGTAAGCACACTAGATCAATATCTCGACATAATGAGATGCTGCAACAGTCAATTATGGAGATTGAACTCTTTGATGTCTGGGGTATGGACTTCATGAGACCATTTCCAAGTTCGTTTGGAAATGTTTACATCCTGGTTACTGTTGATTATGTGTCCAAGTGGGTGGAAGCAATTGCTGTTCCAAAGGATGATGCTAGGACAGTGCTGAAATTTTTTCTCAAGTACATACTCACTCGTTTCGGTACACCTAAGGCATTGATTAGTGATCAAGACACTCACTTCCATTGCAATCAAGTTGCAGCTGCACTAAATAGGTATGGCGTTAAACATAGAATGACGACCACATATCATCCACAAACAAATGGTCAAGCTGAAGTTTTCAATTGTCAAATTAAGAATATCCTTGGAAAGGTGGTGAACCCATCGAGGAGAGATTGGTCTTTAAGGCTTGATGATGCATTGTGGGCATTACGCACAGCATAAAAAAGACCACTTGGAATGTCGCCGTATCAACTAGTGTTTGGTAAAGCATGTCACTTGCCCGTGGAATTAGAACATAAAGCCATGTGGGCAATCAAGTGAGTAAACATGGATTATGAAGTTGTTGGACAGAAAAGGTTTTTGGACATTACTGAATTGGAGGAAATTCGAAGCAATGCATATGAGAATGCTACAATATATAAGGAAAAGACCAAGAGATGACATGATAATATTATTTTGCAGCGATAATTTACTGTAGGTCAACTGGTGCTTTAGTTAATTCGCGACTACAATTACACCCAGGTAAATTGCGCTCAAGATGGTCTGGTCCATTCAAGGTTGTCGAGGCATTTCCTCACGGTGCTGTCACAATTAAAGACATAAATGATGGGTACCAATTTAAGGTGAATGGCCAACGACTGAAGCACTACTTTAGCTAGGATGATCACAACCAGAAAGAGACCATTAATCTAGTCACATTTTTCTAACCTTTCCTTACATTTGTATAATTTACTTTTAGTTATTTTATTTATGTTTCAATTATCTTTCTTAGCTTTTTTTTGCAGGAATAAAGTTCTTCCCTTTGTCGAAGGATGAAAACTCCTTGTCGACATAACTTATCTACTGACTCATCACAAAATCGAAACATTTTGGAAAGAAATCACGACGCTTCAAGCACTTATTCCTCAATTGTTAGATTTATTTGAAAAAGGACAATCCGAGTGGACGCATTTATTGGATGCAGATTGACTATCCTCTCTCTGCAGTGAAAAAAAAACATGACTATCCATCTCCATTTTCCATTCCCTATAAAGCGATTCGCTATGCCAACGGTGTTGCTCAGAAAAACCTCCATTACTGCTTAAAATTTTCATCAAAGCTCTCACCTTTTCTGCTCTCTAATACCTTTATTACCAAAAAGATATGGCTAGAACTCGAGGTGCAAAAACACCATCCAAATCTGCTACAGAATCCTCTTCAACCGCAGTGGTGCGAGAAATAGAGCAGGACCCAGCGAAAGAACTAGTGATGTTTCTGGCCAAGGCTACGAAGGATCGCTTCCAAGACAACATGCTGAAGCGTAACTGTCACCCTAAATAAGGCTTTCAACTGTCGAAGCATCAAGACCTGGGAAAGCAAGTCAAAAAAACTATTGCGAGAATGGGTTGGGAAACCTTCTACACCTATCTTGGGGGTATTCACCATCCCCTGTTAGAGAGTTCTATGCAAACCTGACTAACAACGAACAAGTGTTCGTCTTCGTTCATGAAGGGTTGATGCCTTGAGGTGCCTCCCACATTAATGCTCTTTATAATATCACCGTCCAAGAAGACGAGCACATGGCCTTCCTAGAACAACTCACAGAAGAGGGGGATGACATCCTGATGCAGGATATTTGCATTTATAGAGTGGTGTGGACGAGCAACAATTCGAACAACTACACCATGCACCGCCACTTCCTCCCAATACAGAGTAAGGTCTGGTTTCACTTCATAAATTTTTGTCTCATTCCTTCTACTCTTAGCACAACAATCACTTTGGACCAGATGTGTTTAATCCATTCGATCATCAAAGGAAGACAAATTGATGTCAGTGTAATTTTGCACCAAGATGTTACGAATTGTGTTGTAAGGCAGACGGGTATTCTGGCATTCTCTTCACTGATTATATAGCTGTGCCAATAACGAGGAGTGATGCCTCATGAGGGAGAAGAAATGTTGGACAAAAAAGGCCCTATTAATGATGCCTTTATTGCATGACTAAGGGGAAGGATACTCTTGTTGTGAAGGAAGCTGAAGCCAATAAGCGAAAAGGCAAAGCGAAGATGGAAGAAAAGAAGACTCATGTCGCTACAGATCCTAACTTATGGTGTAAGGATAAAGAGGTAGAGAAGATTGTTGACATAATTAACATTCAACAGATAAAACTTGTCAGTACAATTGAGGAAATGGAAAGATCTGAGAACCTATTCTATGCTTACACAAGGGCATGGAATAGTACCATTGTGACCACATTGCACTGTATGAGAAAAGCACCTTTGCCCGAGTTCCTTTTGTTCCCTCCAATCATTAGAGAAGCTATGCCTTCAACTAAGACGGCTGCATCAAAAGGAAAAGATCAATCAGTAGCATCTCCGCAAATGGTCCATATTTCTGATGATGAACGCGAGGTGAATTTGAAGGGAGTCAAAGATTGCCTCCAAAACATTGCCAGCCTTTTTGAGGATGATTTTTCTACCAGCCTAGAGGTTAATATGGCTGAGAGACTAATGTTGATGAAAGAAACATGCCCTTAGAACTTGTTGAGACAGAAGAGGAAAAAGAATAGGAAGGAAAAGAAGTAAGAAGAGAAGAACTTGTTGTCGTGACAAATTCGTCTGAGGAATTTCTCACTGCACCTGAAGTTGTGGGTGCATCTTTTGATGACTTGGTGCCACCTGATGCGACTCAGGCGAAGGTCGTGACTGTTAGTAATGAGGATTTCAATCCTCTAGCAATGGTGCTTTATGTTGCACCACTTGCTAAAATACACCCATCTGATGTCACGGTCGATGATCTCGAGGCGCAGTCTGATGTGGAAGAGCAATCCGATGATCTGGCCAAGCCAAAAGAGAGGAAGATAAAGCACACCAAGGACAAAAAGTGACGTAAGGTGGAGTGCAAACGAAAGAAGAAGACCCATGCAGCCACATCTTCGGCTGCAGCATACTGAGTTAGTTTTTTTTATTTTTCGCACTTAGTTTAGTTTCCATGCATATCACGTAGCTGTAGTATAATTGTCCCTGCATTTTTATTGTCGCTGCATCTACATTGTCATTGCATTTCCATATATTTTTTTAAATGAATGTCAGTGCATTAGGGATAACACAGACTTTAAGTTTGGAGGAATGTATATGGGATGGAAATGCAAATGCACCCACATTTTTAAAATTTATCCTTTTAAGTCTAATGAAAGCATGCAAAGTTATTGGAAATATGCTTGAAATTTTTTTCATTTGATGCTTAATTCTTGAATCATGTGAAATGTTAATGAATGAGTTGGATGAATATGATTGAATGATGTATCTTCAATTTTTAGATGAATGATTTAGATTGCATTAGTAATGGATGAATAGTATTATTATTTGAATCTTGAATAAATTTTTCATTTACAGTTGTATATAAGTATAGTTATGAATAAGAAAACACTCCAATGTGGGTGTATTGTGAACTATCAATGAGGAACACTCCAATGCAACTGTTCGAAAAAGTAATCTAGCCAAAGGTTACCACTACAAGAGTGTGTGTCGGAGCAATTACATACTCCTTAGGGATTTGTTGCAACCCATCGTTACTCCCCAAGAACAAGGGTATAGTAATGCAAAGACATCCCTCAGTCACATAAAAAAAAGAAAGAAAAAAGGGAAAAGAAGAAAAAAAAATTAGATGTGTATATTATTATACAATAAATGTTGTTTTGGTAGAATAAATTTAACATTTAAAGCATGATGCTAGCATTGTTGAAATTGCAATTTAGTTATTCATACCTATAAATTGTCGGTGCAATATTCTGCCATGTGAATGTAATTCATACATTAGGATTTCAGAAGATTTAAGTTGCTAGAATGACTATGGCTTGACAAAACAATCTTTGTTATAACTCTGCTAGCTTTTGTCTACTTGAGGACAAGTAAAAACTCAAGTTTGGGGGGTGTGATAGCATTAGAAAAGATCATTGATTTCTCCTTACTTATGGTATAATTTGTTCCCATTTAATCATCTTTAGCATGCATTTTTAGTCTTTTTAACTTAGTTATTGCATTTTCTAACTTAGGGAAGTTTGGCCTAATTTTCTTTAATTTTATCATATTTTTACTAATAATGTCATAGCATTAGTTGTTCAGTATTGCACCCAAAGATGTCACTGCAGGAACCTGTCTAGAAGGATCAATGCATGAAGGTGTACAAAGTTGTCATTGCAAAATAATATCCAAATTTACGCCCAGAACTATCGCCGCAACTAATAACTGTCTAATAAACACACCAGATTTGTGTGATTGTACAGCTGATATAACCAACCAGTACGGTTGGAAAAGATTAGATTTGGGAGGAAGGACACCTGTACTGTGTGTTGGAGCCTAATTTGTCCGGGCCCAACCTTAAACCCAAATTGAGTCCAAAAAATAAAATTTTAAATTCAATGTCCAGATTACAAACTTTGAGCCCAAACCCAATTACATGACCCAAACAAATTGGCCCACAAGGCCCAAACCTAATTTCAAATAGAAACCCTAGTTGGCAAATTGTGCTGCTGTCGCCCCTGCCTTGCCCATCCAAGTGTCGCCACGTCAGCAGCTACCACCACCACTGCCACCTGCAAAAGAAGAAAAGACTGGTATTTAGTTGCAAGAAGACAACAAATCATCATTGTAATGAAGGCTATAAATTCCGAATTAAAATCAGTTGTAATGGACCTTTTTTTAACAATTTGAAATCAATACAGACAGTGATTCAAAAATTAACAGAAAATTACACGAAGCAATTGAATCAGAAATAAAAATCAAGTTTCCAAGAATTCAAATCGACAGTATTCTCAAGGTATTTATATATATAAAAGTTAATTATAGATATATATTATTAGTTTCATTTATTTATTATTTCAAAACTAGTATTCAACGAATATTAAATAATATATTAAATACGTAATAAATATTAATAAAAAGACAGTTGAAGAGTCATACTTGGATCGAAACGATCGTGGGCATTTCATCGAACAGAATCCCTCCGAACTCGTGTTCGTGAGGGACTCCGGTGAAGGAGTCTCCATTATCCGAATACCAGGAAAAAAAGACGAACAAACGTTAAAAATAATGTAAAAGCGGTAGATTTCAAAAGGGAAAATAAATAATAAAAAAACAATTTTCAAACCCTTTTCTTTGTTCAGATCTAGGTTTATTTAAAAAAAAAAGTAACAAAAGAAATATAAAACAGATTTGAAAAAGAAAAAAAAATCAAAACTGAAGTTTAAAAAACTCAGATCCAGGTTTTATTTTAAAATAAAAACTCTTAAAATAATTTTTTTTATTTTTCGGCTCGGGTTTGAAGATTACGAACCTAGATCTATGTTTTAAAAGAAAAAAGAATAAAAAAGGGAAATTTTTTACCTTTGGGTCGCCGTGGACGGCAACGATTGATAGCGATCGGTGACGGGCAGACGACAGTCCAACGACCAAAGTAAGGTCGGCCTTTGCAGAGAGATTTGAGAGAGAAAGAGAGAAAAAAGGAGTTTTTTTTTTAAAATGAAAGGAACAAATGAAATTTTTCATTAAAAATTGGCTTAAATACCCACATCTAAACGGCACTGTTTTGGCATCTAAACTTAAAGGCCAAAACGACATAGTTTTGCCCTAACCCAACTCATGACCCGATTTGACCCAAAAGGATTCGCGTGTTTTGAAGGATGGGTTATTTACCCATTCTATCCTTCCACTTTTTTCTAAATTTCCAATCAAGTCCTTTTATCATTTTTTAATTCTTTTAAAATTTGCCCAGTAATTTTAAAAGCTTTACAATTTAGTCCTGTGACTTTCGGATACATAAGAGGCTTCCACGTGTCACATCTTCTGTGTTTATTGCATAAAAAAAGCCCTCGAACTCTTCTAAAATTACATTTTAACTCCCAAACTTCATAATTACATTTTGGCCTCGAACTCTTCTAAAATTGCATTTTGACCCATAAACTTTTTTAAAATTATATTTTAGCCCATGAACTTTTCCAAATTACATTTTAACCTCTAAACTTTCTCGAAATCACATCTTGATCCCTAAACTTTTCTAAAATTATATTTTGACCCCAAATTCTTCAAAACTTCATTTTTCGACCCCGTTTTTCTTATTTCCTTTTTCTTCGATTCTTTGTACAAAAAATTAACTTATTTTCTTCGTATTTTAAATTAATCCTGTTATTTTCTCAACGTTTTTTATTCACGACTCTTTCATACTTCGTATTTCATTAATTTTTATGCTTAAGTTTTGCGCGTTTATTTATTCATATAACTGTTCTTTGTATTATTTAATTTTGCCAATAAATTACATATTCATGTTTAATTCACACACTCATTTTAAATTAAATTAAAATTGTTTTTTGTATCAAAATACAAATACAAATGATTTTAAAACTGAGGCAATATCCTTTCGTGTGAAAATTTCGAAAAATTATGCCCTAATGTGTTGGGTGTGATTTTTCATATAATTCGCACAATCAAATATCCTCTTTTAAACCTTTCAAAATGTCTTTCAATTTTGAAATTCCGAGAATGTCGTGCCCTAATGTGTTTGTCATGACTTCAATTCCCCGAGAAATTTGAAATACACGAGCATTTTTCTTCAAATTTAATTTTTGAAAATCATGCGAAATAAATTATGTGTACAAGGATTGTATTTTAAACTTCACTCGAGTTTTCAAATTTTTCACAATCAAGACCGGATAATAATCGACGTGGTACCAATTTTGAGCGTGTGTGGATGCTAATCCTTCCTCACACATAACCGACTGTCGAACCCGTTTTCTAGATTTCGAAGACCAAAATATTTTTCAAAACGGATTTAAAACGTTTTGTGGTGATCCAATCACAACAAATAAAAAGATTGGTGGTGACTCCCATATTTTGATTTTAAAAATATTTTTCGAGACCGTTTTTCTTTTTTTTCAAAAAAAAATGTTTCGACAACTTGGTTACTCCACTGGGGAATTTAAAAAAATAAAAGAGAGTCAAGCCAAAAGTCGATTATTTTCGGGTCTTTTTGTTAAAATTTTTAGACACTCGATTTTTGTTTAATATACGATCCTTTACATTTTTGTGTGATGCTATTTTATGTCGATATTGTTAGTATAGGTTTGCATTCATATGCATCTATTACTGTCCCTTTAAGTGGAAGTGGGAAACTACTCCTTCGTGAGGTTTTCACCTCCATGCAGGATAGTGGATCGCTTTCAGGATTACATCCATACTCATGTTTTCATGAAGTTTTCACTTCCGTGCAAACATGTGGGGAATGTGTCCCCCTAAACCGAACTCATCCGTATGATCCTGTAATGGTTGAGGATCGAGGAATCTGCTGGTTTGGGTACCCTTTTACTCTAGAGACTAAACCACATGTAATGAGCCATAAGTACTTGTCTTAAAAGGAGTCATGTCGAACCTTTTAGCAGCTATCCAAGACAAGTTCTTAGGTTCTTTGTTCTATACCTGTATACTGATATCGATGTTTTTGCTAACTTGTTTTATTTTGTCTCTTTTACTTGCATTGCATCATCTTTCTCAAGAAAAGGTATTGATTTAAGTTTGATTACCAAGTAGGCAGTTTTGTCAAGGAAGACGGATTTCTTGATAAAGTAGAAGACAATATGGTCGTGTGTATATGGTCGAAGAAAGATGATAGCCTACTAGAGGTACATAAGTTAGAATCTTGGAGTTTCATATAAATGAGCATGATTTAGAATAATCCGCACGAGCTAAAAAATGAGATCGATGGGATAATGAGACAATGAAGATATTCTACCAAATATGGTGATTTGCTTTACACTTGAGATTAAGAAGCTGATAAGCATAACCGGGGAGCGAGCATTAAGTCACGTCTGAGAGGAATAAAAAGGGATAATAAGTGCATCGCCTGGAAGAGTTCGTAAAACTTAAATTTGGTGTACCTTGACGCAAGGAAAAGGACGACATATTCGCCTTAAGAGTTTATGGATCAATCATCTTCCCCAAGACATCAGTGCATATAGAGGATGTGGTCTCGAATTTGTGACTGAGCTGAAAGGCAAGACAATCTAAGAATGAAGAATTAAAAGGTAGCAGAACTTGAGGTCTCATTGTGAAGTTGTGAACTACGAGTTAAGCTTCTCAAAGAAACTATAGAAACAAACAGTGAACAACTTCAACATTTTCACAGGCAGGTCAAAGATAAAGGTTATATTACAAATGAAGCTTTGTTACAAAGACGAGAAGTGACTAACCACTTGTAGACCTTAGTTATTCAAGATCGACGTTTTGAGCTTGAAATCAAAGTTAAACCAAAAAATTAGCATGGAAAATTAAGGCTTTGAGCATTAAGGCACGACCATATATGTATCTGCCTTATGTAAAGAACTTTGTCTTCTAGAGAAGTTGTTCTAATAGGATTGAATTCAAAATCAATGCCTTTTCTTACATTGCATACATGCATTCATTTGCATTGTATTTTCACATATTTTAACTGAAGGATTCTAACTAATTAAAACTTTAAAGGTTATACCAATAACCATTGAAAATCCACATCATTATAACACTCACAAAAAACAAAGCCATGGAACAGAGGTTAGAAAGACTCGAGCAAATCCAATGAGAGATGCAGGAACAGATGCAAGAACAGATGACGAGAATGTGTCGAGAAATGAAAACCATTTCATGGAAACCCAAAGAAATTTGATCAATGAATTGGCTCGAATGAAGGAATATAGGGCTGATAAGGGAAAGGGTCCTGTGATAAACTTGACAGAGGAAAGCGAAGATCCTATTAACCCTCGGGTTATGCACCCCCTCTTAACCAAGCTCCACAGGAGACCCTCACATGATAACCAACTATTACTATAAGGGCCCATCAACATGCCACTAGTACATCAAGACAAGTTAATTATCCAGTAGGATTGGGATCTAACCCTGAAGATAATGTCGTAAACCTTGGTGTCTTTGATTTTGATGAAATGATGAAGGCAGAACTTCCCAAACAAATGGAGGAAAAGTACAAGCGATTAGAGGATAAGATCGAAGCAATGCAAGGACCTAAACTTTTTACAAGAAAAACGCTAAGGAATTGAGTTTAGTCCCGGATTTCGTACTCCCACCTAAATTCAAGGTTCAAGAATTTGAGAAGTATAATGGAACGAGTTGTCTAGAGGCCCACATTACCATGTTTTGTAGAAAAATGGCAAGATATGATCATAATGACCAACTACTCATTCATTGTCTTTAGGACAGTCTGGTAGGGTCGGTCGTTAAGTGGTATAACCAGCTGAGCCGTAAAAAGATTCACTCATGGAAGGACTTGGCACATGCTTTCTTGAAGTAGTACGGCCATGTTACAAATATAGCTCCAGACCAAATGACAATACAAAATATGGAGAAGAGATCGAATGAAAGCTTTCGACAGTATACCCAGAGGTGGAGGGATATAGCAACACAGGTACAACCACCTCTATTAGAAAAAGAAATGAAACAAAGAATTAATTGTTGCTCATCCATTTATCAAGCTTAATTACATACAATTTATAGTGAAAATGGAGCTTGGTATTAATATTGATATCAGTAAGGCTAGAAGAACTAAGCTAAAGGTACTAAAAGAGATGGAGAAAGATGTGATTGAAGAGTATGTGACTTTATGTGATTATGTAGAAGAGTTGAGAAGATCTAATAAAGGGAGTACAATTGAAATTAAGACAGAAAGGCTTGCTCATGGATTTCCACCATTATTCCAAAGGTTTTATACTTGTTTTGATGCTTTGAGGAGAGGCTTCTTAGCTAGATGTAGGCTTATCTTAGGATTTGATGGGGGAGTTACTAACTATTATGGCTAAGGATGCAAAAAACCAAATGTTTCCTCTAGCATGGTGTGTTGTGGAGGTTGAGTCTACAACATCATGGACTTCGTTTTTTGAGATTTTGAAAAGAGAGATTGGCACTCCTGATGGATATGGGTGGACATTCATATCAGATCAACAAAATATAATATTACATTTAATTAATTTGTTGATTTGCATAGTTTATAGTATATCATATTTTTTATATTTTTAATTTAATTTTGTAAGGGCTAAAAGAGCTATTAAACAACTACTCCCACATGTAGAGCATAGGTTTTGTGCTAGGCATGTATGGCAGATTGGGCTAGAAAAGGTTCGAATGGGTTTAGAGGAGTAGGTTTGCAAAAGGCTTTTTGGACACGTGTGAAAGCCACTAATGTACCATGTTTTGAACAAATGTGTTGCTCTTGAAAAAGAAAAAGAGATGGTGGTTGCAGCTCTTTTAGATGTAGATGAGACAAGGTTTTACAAAGCATATTTCAACTATAATGTTAAGTGTGATTTAGCAGATAACAACCTAGCCGAGGCATTTAATGATAGCATCATACAAGCTAGGTCAAAGAAAATAATTAGTATGCTAAATGATATTAGTGTTAGAGTATGCCCAAAGACCAATCATAAGATGATTGTAATAACATACTAGTCTTATTTCATTTGTTAATATAAGACATTGTCATTATTATTTCAGTTTCTTTTCTGTGTATATAAATAAATTGTTTTATAATAATGTCCTGAGAATAATATGATTATTTTGAAAAGTTCCTTAGTCAAGTATTATTATGGGTTTGGACAACAATAATGCATTAAGACTAACATGTAGTTTATTGATGACATAGTGTTGTCATTGACATGGGATGTCAAAACCAATACATAAGTATGTGTGGTAGAGAACAACATATTGGATTGACCCGCTATGAGTATGCTTCTTAGATTATTATGTAATAGTGACAACAATGCTCATAGTGATTACTATGTATACGATCCTCAAACTTGAGATCATCATTATCCCAACATTGTGAATCGTATATTTTGATATAGACAAATGTCCACCGTAATTGGTTGTTCTATAAAAGTTGATGTTGGATATATCACAATCTATGTAGTGGGATATGGTTGATAAATATAGGATTTGTCCCTCTTGCATAATGGGAGCAATGTCTTAGGCCACTTGATTGAGAGAGACTAGAAATGCATGACCATGCTCGAATAAGTTGATATGAGATATCATACTTATTTGTTTATCATAGTCTACTTAAGATATCAATAAACATTAGATGGACTATGCAAATGTGACTATTCCATGACTTGTGTCCATTATAGATATAAAGGACAAAAGGATTTAATATATGAAGGGTTAATCACAGAGAGGTTATGTCGAATCATGACTTCTTGTACTTAGGTAGCAATGATGCATTGCTAGATGCAGCTCATTTTTTGTTATGTTTAGCTATCACATAATTTAAATTAATTATTGAATTAATTTAATTTGACAGTTAAATATTAAACACATTATGTGTACAAACTTGTTGTACACGAATAGAGAACATAGTTAATATTAATATATGAATTTGATTCATATAAAAGTTTAATATTAATTAAATATAGTTTAACAAAATTATTAAAATAAATAATTATAATAATAATTTCAATCAAAAATTAAAACATGGAAGTTAATATCCTTTTGGAAAGGATATAATGTTTTAATAATTTTCTATATGTTTCTCTAAAGAGATAATTTTGTTTTTAATATGTGTTAGGGTTTTATATCAGAATTGAAAAAGGGTTTATCAGTCGTCAATAAAAAATAATCTCTGAAAAGTTTAGAGGGTGATCATCGTTCGTTGTCACATCGGGTGGATTACGTAAAGCAATAAACTTTTCATAGAAGCATGGAATCGACATACACTTGTGCAATCAAAAACAGTTAGTTTTTCCAGATGATTAAAGGTAATCGTTCATACCCTTTATACCCTAATTTGTTCCTCGCACATGGATCCCTAGTTGTGATCACCGGATTTAATTTTTTTCGTTGTGCCATGGGTTGTACCGGTGATCTGACAATTAGGTTGGTTGTCATGGAATGGATTGTTAGTAAAAGGAAAGCAATACTTGGATGGAAAGGGTTGTGTGGTCCTCTAATTAGAGTTAAGCTTGATAAGAGCATAAAAGAATCTACTAAGTGTAATGCGCATTTCAATGGAGATTATGGACATGAGATTATGTGTGGTAGGATGACATATATTGTGGACTTAGAAAGGATGAGTTGTTCATGTAGATTATAGGACTTGTCAGGTATCCCATGTTAAGTATTTTGGGGTTTGTTCAGTGAAATCACGATACCTAAGGAGGGATATCTCGATTTCATGGACAATTTCAATTGGGGCCAAAAATGTTTTTTAGGTATCGTGATATTGACCCTTTGAACCATGATACCCTTGAAAATTCAAAAGTTAAAATTTTTGTTTTACATAATGATATCGCGATACCAGGCCTTTCAATATCGCGATATCTCGGACTGAATAAAATTTGAAGGGTTGAAAAATAAGGGATATCGTGATATCCAACTGTACATATTGTGATATTTGATTTGGGTCAAGCGATACCTAATTAGGGCATCATGATCGGTGTGTTTTGGAGGCTTAAAAGCCTTCAAACACCTCAAACCCTTATTTCCCCAAATATTTCAAACTTTAAATCTTTAAAACCCCAAAACCCTCCCCCCTTTGTTATTTCTCTCAAATCCTCACTCATTTTCAGTTTAATTTCACTCCACTTTTGCTCGTCTTTGCCTTTTTTTTTCTTTCTTTGCATGTATCATTCTCTTTTTACTTGGGAAACACAAAGCTTCATCGTTTCATACCACAACTCTATTACAAATAACACCGTTTAAGTTTTCTTTTTCTTTCTTTTATTTGCATTCGTTATTTTTTTTATCTTTACTATCTCGTTATTTTATTTTTAGTTTTGATTTGTTGTAGGTTACTTGGTTAGTATATTTTTTTATAAATAGTCTAGTTTAAAAGATAGTATACATGCCTCCCAAAACAACAAAAAGATTGAGATCTCAACTTGAACCACCTTCGAAACAGGAGTACTGTTCGGTTAAGTTAAAATTGAAAGAGGCCAAAGCCTTTTTCTTATCCATTCAAGGATGTTCATTTATCCTTGAAAGAGGTTTCGACCCCTCTGCCTCGCATTGCGAGGAAGTTTGGAATCTATTCATGGTTGAATGGTTGGGAAGCAAAAAAGCTGTCGTTAGCTAGTAGAATAACGTCAACAAAATCGGTCCTCTTATTGATACCCAATTATTTCATGACTACGATGTGTATTCCTAACTCTATGTGAGGTCATTGAAAAACTAAATCGCAATTTTATTTGGAGATATACATGTGAAGCAAGGAAACCGACTTTGATAAGTTGGGTCGAATGTTGCCAACCGATTGATGTTGGTGGTTTTGGTGTGCGAAGCCTAGCTACTCAAAATAAGATTTTTTTGATGAAATTGGGTTTTTAATTGCTCACTAGGAATGATGCTTAATGGGTACAAATTGTGAGAAATAAGTATAATGTTTGTGGGGTCCTTCCTAATTGTATTGCAAGAAGTAATTTCTTATATTTTATGGAGATCGTTAGTGAGGGTATGGATAGACATGATTAATAATGTCTATTGGGCTATAAAGGATGGGTGCCTTATTTTTGGAATGACAATTGGATTTGTCTGGTAGGTCCACTCAGAACTTTCTATAAAGGATCGGATCAACCAGATGACACTTTACGTTTTTGCGATGTTGTGAATGGGAATGGTAATTGGGATTGGGTTCGTTTAAGGAGCTTTATTCTAGGTCACATTGTTTTACAGGTAGTTCCTATTCTACCTCCTTCAATTGATGTAGCAACTGATCAACTTTCATAGAGATGGGAGACATAGAGTAGCTTTTCTTCGACTAGACATACAGAGGTATTCATCAATATGGATCAGTTGTGAATTGTATTGTTTGGAAGTTGATCTGGAAGATCAAGGCGCCTCAAAGGGTTAGGGTGTTTGTTTGGATCATGTGGAAGAATAGACTTTTGACTGATTGAGAGCGTGCAAGAAGGCATATGCAGAATGAAAGTCACTATCCGAGATGTAGCAACGTCTATGTATCGGAGATCCATGCTGTTGGAGATTGCATCTTTCCTAAGACTATTTGGCGATCAATTGTGCCAACTCATGCATGGGTAAGACTTTTCACTATGCCAATGAACGAATGGATTTTATGTAATTTAAAGAATGTTAGGGATTGTGGTAGTCAAGAATTTGAAAGGTTTAATTTTTTTTCCTTATAATATGTTGGTTGTTATGGAAGAATCGAAATATGTATGTTTTTCAAGTTGCCACAGTAGTTCCCAAGAAATAATTGATAAGCACATCAATTGGGCAAGGAATTACGCGAGGATGTCTTCTCTTGTGATTCAGAATAATCCTATTGCTACTGTTGCACATTGGTCAGCTTCTTCTAGAGTAAATATGCTAAATAGATGGAGCAATGTCGCTAAATAGATTTTATGCTAGAATTGGGGGAGTGTTTAGATATGCTGATGCTAATTGGCTATGGTGGTTCTTAATGTTGTTAGGTAACGACGCAATTTTTAAGATTGAAGCAAGAGCTATTTTGGAGGGTCTTCATTTAGCATGGGAGAGGAGGATTCGTCAGTTAGAAATTGAAAATGATAATCCTCTTTTGATAGAGACGATTGCAGATGGAGGTGCAGTTGATAGTAAAATGATGGAATTATGCAATATTCATCAAATGATGCATCAAGGGTGAACGATTTGTTTTCGCCATGTCTCAAGAACCCACAATGCAACCGTTGATCATATGGTTAAGGTTATGGCGACAAGATTCACAGAGGTTCAAGTATTTGAAGTTCCACTTCATTTTGTGCAGGATTTAGTTCAAGTAAACTATATTAACTTTACAAGGGCTAATGTGCTTACTCAATAGTATCGCTTAATGTTGTTTTATTTTTTACCAAAAATAAAATATATATCTTAATGACACAATTAATCACGGACAATTATAATTTCAAACTCTAATGTCTTGACTTTTTTAGATAATATAATATTGTTACCTACCAACTTTATAAACTTGTAACATAACTTGAAAACAAATATGATAAAAGAAAAAAAAACACTAACACGATGATACACGGCATGATATGGAGTTATTGAATATTATCAATTTGACTTTGACATTTTTTGCGCAACATAATTATACAACATACAAAATATGAAAATGAATTAACACATGACCAAAAAAATGAAAACAACACAAATATATCAATATGTATGTTAGAAATTACATATGTATCAAAATTTATGTTTGTGTATAATAACTTATAATTGATTATTTTATAATACCTTGTAATAATATATAAAAATTATCTCTCAATTAATTATTTTATTTATTTTTGTGTAATAATTGAATTCATGGTATATATTAATGATAAATTTGTATAATTCAATAATCAAGTAAGGTTGATTATAAACTAGAAAAGAATAATTTTGCATTATTTAATAAATAATAGATTTTATATACGCTCGCTTTTAAGAGTAATTCAAAACTCTAGATTTGAGTTACATAAATTTGATATTGGGTTTGTGAAATAAAAAAAATTGATGCCCAATAAATTTTTAATTTCCAAATCCATTTTTTTCATGTTTCCAAACCAACAAAAATTGATTTTTAAAAGGGTATTAAAAATATTGAAATGAAATATTAGTATTAATAATAATATTGGATTCTAGGTAAACATCCAGGAAAGCAACCAAACTTAATAGATGTCGTGGTGGAGTCAAGGGGTTGGCTAGGGCTTGACCCTCCTTAAAATGAAAAAAAATATTTATATTTTTTATAATTTATAATATTTTAAATTAGTAATAGTAAAATTACATTTTTATTCTCCAAAAAATAATAAAAATTTGATTTAATTTTTTAAAATTATAAAGATACAGACTACTAAAATGATGAAATTGCATTTTACTATCGTAAAAATATTAAATTTAGTTCTTATTCTCCCAAATTTTTTTTTTACTCCGCCACTAAATATATGAGAGTCAAAAGTTGGTGGGAGGCAATTAAAAGGAAACAAATAAAGGCTTAGATAAAATTTGAATACTTCATGTAACACTCTATACCCAACCTGATTATCGAGCCCAAATACTAGGATGTCGTACCACCGTCTCACATCATGCTTACCTCATTTTAACATTTTATTTCACATTAAGGGAAAAACCGAAGAAGTGAATGTCACTACAGGAAAATAGGTTTTTAGCGGCGTTTTTTGGGCCCTAAGCGGAGCAAAAAACGCCGCTAAAACTCGCGGCGTTTATGCGTAAAAAAGCCGTTATAGAACATTATCTTTAGGCGCTTTCCAACAAACGCCGCTAAAGAACATGTTCTTTAACGGTGCTTTTCCCACAAATGCCGCTAAAGAACATGTTCTTTATCAGCATTTTTACCACAAGCGCTGCTATAGAACATGGTCTTTAGCGTCATTTTTCCCACAAATGCCGCTAACATTAACAGATTTTACCAATTCATTTTATTTCATATAGAACCCGAATTTTCAACATTTTTTCCCATAAATTCAAATCTAACCAATTCAAATTCAGCCAATAACTTCAAATCTAAATGAAACTATCACGAAAGAAATATATATATGATTTAAATTAATAAATAAATTAAAAATATATTTAAAAATAGTATTGTGTATATTATTCTCACAATAAGAAAAAAAAGTCTAAGATGGTGGATGTTGCGATTGATTCTGCTGAAACATTTTCATCATATTTTGAAGTTGTAGCTGTAGTTCGTCATACTTTCTTTGAGACTCTGCTTCCCTCGTTGCTACCTTGCCTTCAAGTTGTAGTTGAAGTTCATCATATTTTCTTTGAGCCTCTGCTTCTCTTGCTGCTGCCTCCACTTAAAGTTGAGCAATTTGCTCAATTGCGCTCGCTTGCATTTGAGCCATTTGATCTCTTAACCTCTAAACTTCATCTTGATCCTGACTCCTCGAAGGCATGTATCTCTGCGAGCTGGATTCAAAATATTGGGTTGGGCTAACAAAAGATCCTTGAAATTGAACCCGACCATACCTTTCAGGATCCAAAACTTCAATAATAACTCGATTATCAATGTTCTCTAGATTAACCGAACTATCACTTGAAGCCATCGCTTCATACTCCGCCTTCTTATCCTTTAATTTATCCTAATAAATCAATCAAGGAATTAGAAACGAATATATAATCAAACAAACGCAACATAACTTGGCATTATTTGCATTACAAACGACGAATTAAACCATTATAATTAAACATGATAAATATTT